>CM069158.1:6047564-6430064 GCA_035221665.1 Okamejei kenojei
ACAGCTCCCATTGGGCGGGAGATACAAAAGCTTGACAGCGCTCAACACCAGACTCAGGAACAGCTTCCTTGATGTGTTGTCACATTTCTGAACAGTCCTTCCACAAGCTAAGCTGTGAACATTGCACAATGCATCTGGAACTGTCACACTACAATGATGAGACTAGTGGGAGAGTCTAGGACCAGAGGTCACTGCCTCAGAATTAAAGGACGTTCCTTTAGGAACACCAGTCCCACATAAGAGATTAGTATACAAACTTAAAGCATACGGCATTGGGGGTTCAGTATTGATGTGGATAGAGAACTGGCTGGCAAACAGGAAGCAAAGAGTAGGAGTAAATGGGTCCTTTTCACAATGGCAGGCAGTGACTAGTGGGGTACCGCAGGGCTCAGTGCTGGGACCCCAGCTATTTACAATATATATTAATGATCTGGATGAGGGAATTGAAGACAATATCTCCAAGTTTGTGGATGACACTAAGCTGGGGGGCAGTGTTAGGTGTGAGGAGGATGCTAGGAGACTGCAAGGTGACTTGGATAGGCTGGGTGAGTGGGCAAATGTTTGGCAGATGCAGTATAATGTGGATAAATGTGAGGTTATCCATTTTGGTGGCAAAAACAGGAAAGCAGACTATTATCTAAATGGTGGCCGATTAGGAAAAGGGGAGATGCAGCGAGACCTGGGTGTCATGGTACACCAGTCATTGAAAGTAGGCATGCAGGTGCAGCAGGCAGTGAAGAAAGTGAATGGTATGTTAGCTTTCATAGCAAAAGGATTTGAGTAAAGGAGCAGGGAGGTTCTACTTCAGTTGTACAGGGTCTTGGTGAGACCACACCTGGAGTATTGCGTACAGTTCTGGTCTCCAAATCTGAGGAAGGACAGTATTGCCATAGAGGGAGTGCAGAGAAGGTTCACCAGACTGATTCCTGGGATGGCAGGACTGTCTTATGAAGAAAGACTGGATAGACTCGGTTTTTGCTCTCTAGAATATAGGAGATTGAAAGGGGATCTTATAGAAACTTACAAAATTCTTAAGGGGTTGGACAGGCTAGATGCAGGAAGATTGTTCCCGATGTTGGGGAAGTCCAGAACAAGGGGTCACAGCTTAAGGATAAGGGGGAAATCCTTTAAGACCGAGATGAGAAAGACTTTTTTCACACAGAGTAGTGAGTCTCTGTAACTCTCTGCCACAGAGGGTAGTTGAGGCCAGTTCATTGGCTATATTTAAGAGGGAGTTGGATGTGGCCCTTGTGGCTAAAGGGATCAGGGGGTATGGAGAGAAGGCAGGTACGGGATAGTGAGTTGGATGATCAGCCATGATCATATTGAATGGCGGTGCAGGCTCGAAGGGCCAAATGACCTACTGGGAGTGTGGAGTGTGGGAGGGAAGCGGAGCTCCCGGAGAAAACCCACGCAGGTCACGGAAAGAAAGTACAAACTCCGTACAGACGGCACCCGTAGGAAGGATTGAACCCGGGTCTCTGGCGCAATAGGGCAGCAACTCTACTGCCTGATTCTTTTCACTGACCTAATGGCACCCAACAAAAAGCTTTTCGCTGTACCTCAGCACACCTGACAATAGGGACATTCTTGCTATTGAGGGAGTGCAGCGTAGGTTCACCAGGTTAATTCCCGGGATGGCGGGATTGTCATATGTTGACAGAATGGAGCGGCTGGGCTTGTGTACTCTCGAATTTAGAATGATGAGAAGGGATTTTATTTGAATATATAAGATTATTAAGGGTTTGGACATGCTAGAGGCAGGAAACATGTTCCCGATGTTGTGGGAGTCCAGAACCACGGGCCACAGTTTAAGAATAAGGGATAAGCCATTTAGAACGGAGATGTGGAAATACTTTTTCACACAGAGAGTCGTGAGTGTGGAATTCTCTGCTTCAGAGGGCGGTGGAGGCCGGTTCTCTGGATGCTTTCAAGAGAGAGTTAGATAGAGCTCTTAAAGATATAGGAATATGGAGAGAAGGCAGGAACGGGGTACTGATTGGGGATGATCATCCATGATCACATTGAATGGCGGTGCTGGCTTGAAGGGCCAAATGACCTACTCCTGCACCTATTGTCTAGGTCAGTGGTTCTGAACCTTGTTTGCCCCATGCACCCCTTTCACCATATGTCAGATTGTCATTCCCCCCTTTCCAAGATTGTCTGCCTCAAAAAGTGCATTCCAAATAATATGCGTACAATACTGGAAATCCTTTATTTCTAACAGTTTGCTAATCTGTGGTCCCAATTCCCCCCCTGAAAACCTGAAATCCCCCCCCTGGGGGGAATTCCCCCCTGGTTGAGAACCCCTGGTCTAGTGTCTGTTGTCTACAATAAACTAAACTATGGATAGGGCAGGTTTTGGTGGGATACGGGCCAAACGCAGGCAGGTTGGGACTACTGTAGCTGGTGTGGGCAAGTTGGGCGGAAGGGCCTGTTTCCACGCTGTATCACTCTATGACTATAAAGGAAACTATCTTTGCTGGATCCCTGTCAGGAGCTTGCCATTACATGTAGGCCTGCTTTCACCGAGTGATCAGAAGCATGAGGAAATTTCCAAATGTGAGATGATGCAAAGCAGTGTAAGAACATGACCTGTGCTAATGTTCGCGGTGCACAAGGGATTTGCTTTGTCGATCTTGAGAAAAATGGGGAATGAAAGAAACCAACTATTCAATTGGATGGCCTTTTGAGCCATCTTTAATCGGAGTCTATCTTGCACTAAACGTTACACTCTTTATCCTGTCCCTCTCTGTGGACAGCTTGATTGTAATCGTGTACAGTCTTTTAGCTAACTGGATAGCCCGAAACAAAGGGTGTAGAAAGGAACTGCAGTTGCTGGTTTAAAACCGAGATAGACACAAATAGCTGGCGTTACTCAGCGGGTCAGGCAGCATCACTGGAGAAAAGGAATAGGTGACGTTACGGGTCGAGACCTTTCTCATTCAGACTGAGAGTCAAGGGAAAGGGAAACGAGAGATATAGATGGCATGTAGAATAAAGGAATAAAGGAGATGCAAAAAAGGCAACGATGATCAAGGAAAGATGGAGCCCACAATGGTCCATTGTTGGCTGTGGGCGAGGTGATAACGAGTTATGAAGACAGTGAAACTCAACGGGACGACAGAGAAACTGGTACGACGACTAGGGTGGGGGAGGGTCAGTGAGGGAGGGGATGCAAGGGTTACTTGAAGCTAGGGAAAAGCTTGTTTAGCAGCCCAGCAAAAACATTATTGGATCATTTCGTTTTTCGTTTAGTTTAGAGGGACCACGCAGAAACAGGCCCCTCGGCAAACGCCCGAGTCCACAACGCCCGGCGATCCTGGAAAAAACCCACGCGGTCACAGGGAGAACGTAGAAACTCCGTACAGACAGCACCCGTAGTCAGGATCAAACCCAGATCTCTGGCGCTGTCAGGCAGCAACTCTACCGCTGTGGAAACAGGCCCTTCGGCCCACCGAGTCCGTGCCAACCGGCAATCCCACCACAGTAACACTGTCCTACACACACTAGGAACAATGTATAATTATACCAAGCCAATCAGCCTACAAACCTGTAAGTCTTTGGAGTGTGGGAGAAAACCGGAGCACCCGGGGAAAACCCACGCAGGTCACGGGGAGAACGTGGAAACTCCATACAGGCAGCACCTGTAGTCAGGTTCGAACCAGGGACTCTGGCTCTGTAAGGCAGCTACTCTACCGCTGCGCCACCGTGCCGCCCTTCTTTCACCTTGGATTAGCAAACTACCTCAAAAACCTGATCTCTGCAAAATTGTGGAACTGTGCCCTAAGAAGGGTCTCGAACGGAAACGTCACCCAGTACTTCTCTCCAGAGATGCTGCCTGCCCCGCTGAGTTACTCCAGCTTTTTGTGTCTATCTTCGGTTCAAACCTACATCTGCAGTTCCTTCCTGCCTATGAAGTTAAGGAGTGGGTCAAAGAAGACGGGTTTTAGAGGGAGTGCAGATGTGACAGGTTTTCATTTGACTGGCTGCACCTTTTATTTGTTCGTACAGGCAGCTCGAGTTAACACCGCACGCCCACCCGCTCCCGCATCAGTGACTCAGCGCTGTGTCACACTGTACACTGGGGAACTGGCCACATTCCCGCCATTCCAGTCCTCAAACACAGCCAAACAAAGAACTCTGAGCCCGTCTGAGGTGTTGATAAGCTGATGTGTGGTAAACCAGGCTGTTAACACTCAACAAAAGGTGATGTTTGAGTTGGTGCTGTCGCAAGGCGTGGAATGTGGCAGGGTGTGCCGTCGTTGATTTATGTCTTGCACTGTATTGAGAAAACGTAATGCAACCCGGGAAAGCCAAACGGAGCGTAGGAAATTAAATTCCAGCAGGATCCTGAGGTCAGGATCGAACTTGGGTCTCTGGCGCTGTGAGGCGTTGGCTCTACCAGCTGTGCCGTCCTTTTAGCATCTCTGTTGATGGCACGGTGGCGCAGCGGTAGAGCTACTGTCTTACAGCGCAGGAGACCCCGGTTCGATCCCGACTACGGGCGCTGTCCGTACAGAGTTTGTACGTTCTCCCCGTGACCTGCGTGGGTTTTTCTCTGAGATCTTCAGTTTCCTCACACATTCCAAAGACGTACAGGTTAGTAAGTTAATTGGCTTCAGTAAAATTAAAAATTGTCCCTGGCATGTGTGTAGGATAGTGGTTGGGGGGGGGGGGGGGGGGGGGGGGGGGGGGGGGGCGCTGGTCAGCGCGGACTCAGTGGGTCGAAGGGTCCACTTCCGTGCTGCATCTCCAAACTAAAAACTAAACCAAACTAAACCACCCTCTCTCCTGACTCTCAGCCCGAAGAAGGGTCTCGACCCGAAACGTCACCCATTCCTTCCCTCCAGAGATGCTGCCTGTCCCGCTGAGTTACTCCAGCATTTTGTGTCTTAAAGTTTGTGGAGCCCCTCTTGTTGCAGAAAGCACTATATAAATAAAACATAGAAGCAGAATTAGGCCATTCGGCCCGTCGAGTCTGCTCCACCACTCGACCATGGCTGACCTAATTTACACTCTTCAACCCCATTCTCCCGCCTGCACCCTGTAACCTTTGAGCCCCTTTGTATGATGTACCTGATCTGCTGAGATTCTCCAGCATTTTTTGTGTGTGCCTTACACTAAACGACCGGTGCTGTAACATTTCCCCGAGAAGGATTGGTTCTATTTGCAAACGAAAAAAAATTGTAATTCCATTCACTGCTTCATATATTCATCCTGGTTCACTTTCACAAAGACTAACAGGATGGAGCACTAATTAACATCGATTGCTGTGTGTTCCAAATATTGGCTGCTCTCTAGAGGAAGCGGGAATGAATTCTTCCTTGACTTGAGGCTAGATAATTTTGTGTTCGTGACCTCTCCCCATGTGCGACTCCTTGCTCTTCCCTTTCAAGGACGTATTTAAATGTATCCTCACCAAGGTAAGATAAAAGGTCAGTACCGGTGCAGCCTCCGCTGTTCTCCACAGCCTCCACCCGCAAATTGGAGCAACAGCACCTCGTATTTCGCTTAGGCACCTCTAACTTCAAGTAACCCTTGCTTTCCCCTCTCTCTCTGTCCCTGCCCCACCTTAGTCGTCGTACTAGTTTCACTGTCATCCTGTTGAGTTTCACGGTCTGTATCACTCATTATCTCCTAGCCCACAGCCAACAATGGACCATTGTGGGCTCTGCCTTTCCTTGATCATCGTTGCTTTTTGCATATTTTTCATTCATTTGTTCTGTCTATTTGCACCGTTCTATGTACCGTCTATATCTCTCTGGTTTTTTCCTTTCCCCTAATTCTCAGTCTGAAGAAGGGTCTCGACCCGAAACGTCACCTATTCCTTTTCTCCAGAGATGCTGCCTGACCCACAGAGTTACTCCAGCATTTTGTGTCCCCGAATTATCTATCAACACACATGCCACATATAATCTTCATGGCTGTCTCTTCATCAGTCCGTCTAGACATACGTGGTCTTCGGGTGGCTAAACACTTTAACTCGGATAGAATAGAGTAAATGTGGAGATGTTTCCACTAGTGGGAGAGTCTAGGACTAGAGGTCATAGCCTCAGAATTAAAGGATTTTCAATTAGGAAGGAGATACGGAGGAATTTCTTTAGTCAGAGGGTGGTGAATCTGTGGAATTCATTTCTTCAGAAGGCTGTGGAGGCAAAGTCAGAAGATATATTTAAGGCAGAGATAGATAGATTATTGATTAGTATGAGTGTCAGGGGTTATGGGAAGAAGGCAGAAGAATGGGGATAGGAGTGAGAAATAGATCAGCCATGATTGAGTGGCAGAGTACACAATGGGCCCAATGGCCTAATTCTGCTCCTATGATCTTATAAACTGCCCCTCCCGTTCCCAATCTGACCTTTCTGTCCTGGGCCTCCTCCACTGTCAGAGTGAGGCCCAGCGCAACTTGGAGGAACAGCACCTCATATTTCGCCTGGGCAGCTTACATCCCAGTGGCATGACAAACATTGACTTCTCTAACTTAAAGTAACCCTTGCTTTCCCTCTTTCTGCTTCCCTCCCTCTATTCCCAGTTCTCCGACTAGTTTCACTGTCCTCCTGATTCAATGCTATCTTTGTGTGCTTCGTTGTAACCTCCCCCGGCAAACAATGATTTATTCCACGTTCTCCCTGATCTTCATCCCTTGTGATGTCTCGTTTTCACACCTCACCCATCAATATCTCTATGATTCCCTCTCCCCTGACTCTCTGTCCGAAGAAGGGTCTCGATCCGAGGCGTCACCCATCCCCTCTACCCAGGGATGCTGCCTGAGTTACCCCAGCATTCTGTGTCCTATCTTCATCAGCAACACTGGGGCATATTGGCACGGTGGACTCCATCGCCATTGCTGTAGTTTTTACCCCAACCTGCAGTCCAGGCAAGTTACTCAGAGCATCGAGTGTGGCACGGTGGTGCAGTTGGTAGAGCTGCCTTCTCGCACCGCCGGAGACCCCGGTTCGATCCTCACCTCGGATTCTGTCTGCGTGAAGTTTTCACGTTCTCCCTGTAACTGCGTGGGTTTCCTCTCGCACGTCCTAAAGACGTGTGAGTTTGTAGGTTAATCGGCCTATGTGTATTGAACCTGATGTGCGGGGAGTGGGTGGGAAGTGGGATAGCATGGAACTTGCGTGAACGGGTGTTGGAGGTTCAGCGTGCACGATGGGCTGAAGGGTCTGCTTTCCCTTCTGTATCATTCAATCATTCATCTGTTGGCAGATAGATTCAAGTAAGTTGGACCCTCTATTCAAGATGATGGGTGATGCGCCTTTCAGCGCGAGAGACCCGGGTTCGATCCTGTCTACGGGTGCTGTCTGTACAGAGTTTGTACAATCTCTCTGCGACCTCCCCGGGTTTTAACCGGGAGTTCCGGTTTCCTCCCACACTCCAAAGACGTACAGGATTGTATGGTTCATTGGCTTGGTTAAGTTTGGTCCCGTTTATTGTCACGTGTACCGAGGTACAGTGAAAAGCTTTTGTTGCGTGTGAAGCAGTCAGTGGAAGGACAAACCGTGATGACGATCGAGCCATTTACAGTGTACAGACACGGATGCTCCCCGATTTACGATGCTTCGACTCGCAATATTTAGTCTTTACGATCGGCAACGGCAGCGAGCCGCACGTCACTCCCGGTCACGTGATCGCAATATATCGCAATGCGTTTGTGACATTACGGTTTACGATGGGTTTATCGGAACGCAACCCCATCGTAGGTCGAGGAGCAACTGTACATGATAGCGGGAATAACGTTTAGTGCAAGGCAAAGCCAGTAAAGTCCGATCAAGGATAGTCCGAGGGTCACCAATGAGGTAGACGGTAGTTCAGCACCGCTCTCTGGTTGTGGTGGGATGAAATTGTCCCATGTCTTAGAGTGCGGGGATCGCTAGTCGGCGCGGACTTGGTGGGCCGAAGGGCCTGTTTATCGGCACTGTATCTCTAGACTAAACTAAACATTGACTCTTTAAGGGGTAGACATCACAAATCCCTGGAGCGTGAGGCAATAAGTGGCTTCCTCACACTATTATTGAGGTGTTTAATCAACACTTTATATCTGACCTCAGCATAGTGTGGTTGCTCAGAATTTATTGCTTGCATACGAGGTTAGATTTCCGCAAATATAAAAGCATTTTGGCGGAGCTGCCTACGAGTAATTCTGTTTCTGTTAGATTAATTGAATTTGAATTGCTGCATACTATTTAAATCAGCTTTGCCCCCTCATTGTGAATTCGGTAGTTTAAATATCAGCTCGGGTAAGCCAAGGCAATATTGGAAACTTATCAAAATTAATGTACTATGTGTGATGCAACTTTAATATCACTCAATCACTCAGAGAAATGACCTGGTAACATAATATAGATACAGTACAACGCTGCCAACAGGTCTTAGAAACAGGCAGAAACCATACAGCCTCCATCTTGAACCTGACATTATTGATCACTGTCTTAAAAGCTCTGATTTTCCCAGAATCTGTGGCCTCGCAATGTCAAATTCTTTCTTGGCATCTTGGAATAACAACTCTGCTTTTGCATCAAGGAGAAAAAAGGATTTCAATCAACAACAACAAAAAATATAAGCAGGCACGCATGTTGTTGGCAGCCTAATCCCATCATAATCACGGACCAGTCTCACCCACCCGGTCACTCCCTCTTCTCCCCTCTCCCACCGCAGGCAAGCGGTACAGAAGCTTGAAAACGCACACCTCCAGATTCAGGGACAGTTTCTTCCCAGAGTGTTTGAAGGTGCTGGGCTTCTAGTCTCACCCCTCCCCCCCACTCCCCCTTCAAACTTACCCAATAGTGGAAGGCCTGGATAGAGTGGATGTGGAGAGGATGTTTCCACCAGTGGGAGAGTCTAGGACCAGAGGCCGTAACCTCAGAATTAAAGGACGTTCCTTTAGCAAAGAGATTCTTTAATCATAGGGTGGTGACTCTGTGGAATTCTTTGCCACAGAAGGCTGTGGAGGCCATGTCAATGGATATTTTTAAGGCAGAGATTGATAGATTCTCGATTAGTAGGGGTGTCAGGGGTTATCTTAAAAATAGCGGAGTCAGGGGATATGGGGAGAAGGCAGGAACAGGGTACTGATTGGGGATGATCAGCCATGATCACATCACATTGAATGGCGGTGCTGTCCTCCTGCACCTATTGGCTATTGTCTATTGTTATGGGGAGAAGGCAGGAGAATGGGTTTGAGAGAGAAAGATAGATCAGCCATGATTGAATGGTGGAGTAGACTTAATAGACAATAGGACATTCGGCCCTTCGAGCCAGCACCGCCATTCAATGTGATCATGGCAGATCATCCACTTGATGGACCAAATGGCCTAATTCTTCTCCAATCACTAATGAATCTATCAGGCAACTGAACGGTCCTCTCACCAACTAGAGTGCGGTCCCGAACGCCCATCGACCTCATTGGAGAAGGTTGAACGATGTTTAATCACACTTTAGCGAACTTCAATGTTATATTTTCGCACTAAGTGTCGCACCCCTTGTCCTTTATATATGTATTGTGGGTGCTTTGATTGTATCCATGTATAATCTTTTCTTTGACTGGGTAGCATGCAAACAAAAGATTTTCACTCCTCCTCGATACATATGACAATAATATACATAACTAAACTAAACTAATGGGGGGTGCGTTCCAAGCCCACTAAACCTGATGAAGAATTGTTTTTATTTTCAAAGAAAAGCAACAAGGACCATGAAACTACGCACCTACATCAACTGCAAGTTGCACCGTGGATGAGATCATCTGCTTTGTTTTATCCCCTTTACACTAGCACCATCCGACACACACTAGGGACAATTTACAATGTTACCAAGTCCAATTAGCCTACAAACCTGTACATCTTTGGAGTTTGGGAGGAAAGCACCGGGAGAGAAAAACCCACACAGGTCACGGGGAGAACGTACAGACTGCACCCAGAGTCGGAATCAAACCCGGGTCTCTGGTGCTGTCAGGCAGCAACTCTACCGCTGCGCCGTCATGCTACCTATCCGCTTTGATTGCGTAACAGGCCAAACAAAGCTTGATCACTGTACCTCGGAACACGTGACAATAACGAACCTGAAGCTAATCCTTTTTGCCCAGGTTTCCAATTCAAATGGGGAAAAAGGAATTAGCCAAATGAACTGCGCTGACTCTGACAAGATGTCAGCAGATTGAGGAAATTAGACACTTCCCTGTAGCCTCCGAGATCCAGTCTAGAATGACACGTTGAAGGCTTCCTCTGTCTGCGAGTGTGTATTCACAGGGGCGGCAAGGTGGTGCAGCGGTAGAGTTGCTGCCTCACAGCCCCGGGTTCGATCCTGACTACGGGCGCTGTCTGTACGGAGTTTGTACGTTCTCTCCGTGACCTGCGTGGATTTCCTCCGGGTGCTCCGGTTTCTGGCTCCAAAGATGGACGTACAGGTTTGTAGGTTAATTGGCTTCAGTAAGTTGGAAAAAATGTCCGTGGTGTGTAGGATAGTGTTAGTGTGGGGATCACTGGTCGGCGCGGGCCCCTTGGGCCGAAGGGCCTGTTTCTGCGCTGTATTTCTAAAAGGTAAAGTGTAAAAGTCTTATTCTAGCTTCATCGTGTGTTGTTCCCAGGCACAAAACTGTCCTGATTCAGCATCAAGGGCCGGGACGTCACCGTTTGTCTGATGCGAGAAAAAGGAAGAAGGAATGTGGCAACTAATGCGTAGTTTGGGTGAAGAATGTATCTAAACATCGTGAAGCTAAGTTGTAACGGGGAGAGTGCGGGGGAATCGAGCGTGTGAGGTATACTGAGAGGTGGCGGGAGGCAATGAGACAGAAACAGTAAGTGAGACAGCCTGAAACACGGCAATAAATAGGAACCAAGAGGGAAGTCACAGGAGAGAGAAATAGATTGATTGTGAGAGCGAGAAAAGTACTGTGCGTGAGAGATAGTGAGAGAAGGAGAGGTAGTGAAAAGGGGGGAGAGAGAGAGAGAGAGAAAGAGAGAGACAGGGGAGGAGAGAAAGCAGAGGGAGAGGAAAAAGGGGGGAGATGAGGAGAGAGGAGAGGAGAGGGGGGGGAATGGAGAGGAGGGGAGAGGATAGGGGAGGAGAGGAAGGGGGAGGGGAGGGGAGGGGAAGGAGGAGGAAGATGAAGGGAGAGCGCGAGTGAGGGACTAAGTGTGTGAGGAAGAGGGACAGGAGAATATTGAGATATTTCGAGAGATACATCGTGAGAGACAGACAGATGCGCAGTCAGATCGGGAGACAGTGGGAGAAAGAATACAGGTTCCCTTGAAGACGTTATGAAACTGCTGCACAAAATCTAAAACCAGTGGGAGTTCCAAGTGGAGAACTAAATGTATGTTTCCTGGCTGTGTAACAGAGAGACTCTGCTCTGGGAATGTTTGAAACCTCTCCCGATATCCTGGCCAGAGTTCTTTGTCCTGCCAATAAAAACCATGGTGATCGCTCATTCCTGATTGTGTGTGGCACAGATTGATTGCTTGTTTTGCCTACCTAACTTCAAAATAATTCATTGCATGCGGTGCTCCCAGACACTCCAATGGTACGAAGCTCGAGTATTATGTGAGGAGATGACAAGCTTCAATATTTAATAGCTTTCTCGCTAAAGGCAGGGGAATCCTAATTGCTGCATTCAATCAATGGGCAATTATTTGTGGAATCTGAAACATCTGTGGAATCCGCACCCTCTGTCCTTTCTTCCTGCTCCTGCATCGCCTCCTGCCAACAGGCTGCGGGGGTTCGATAGCATGCAGCCCCCGTGCAAACTGAAAATGCGCCGGCGTGTGTCCACCACCGAGAGATGCATGCCTGCTCAGACTCCGCAGAGCGTGGGTTTGTGATGCGAGTCTGGAGAACGGTAGAGTTGCCGCCTTACAGCGCGAGCTACCCCAGTTTTGATCCTGACTAAGGGTGCTATCTGTACGCCCTCCGTGTGACCAGCGTGGGTTTTCTCCAGGTGCTCCGGTTTCCTCCCACACTCCAAAGACGTACAGGTTTGTAGGCTTGGTACAACTGTAAATTCTCCCTGGAGCTAGTGGATAGTGTTAGTGCGCGGGGATTGGGGGTCGGTGCGGACTCTGTGGGCCGAAGGGCCAGTTTCCACCCTGTATCTCTAAACTAAACTACACTAAGAATGCAAGGGTCCTTGTCACGGATCATCACAATCAGCTCCGCAAAACAGAGGGCTCTCTGATCCGCGGATTGTTCCCAGGGACACATTCGGACACGGACATCGATTGCTGCTGGAAGGTCATCAACACGGTGAAGAACGTTCTTTGCGAGACCTGTTGACCTCCCAGCAGAGCGAGATGTCCGTCGGGGAATGTTGCCGGCTGACACCTGCGTCAGCGCAACCTTGCCAACAAGTGCCTCTCTCTTTATAGTCAAGTTCGCAAGTTCATAAGTGATTGGAGCAGAATTAGGCCATTCAGCCCATCAATGCTACTCCACCATTCAATCGCGGCTGATCTATCTTCCCCTCTCAACCCAATTCCCCTGCCTTCTCCCCGTAGCCGACACCCGTAGTAATCAAGAATCTATCAATGCCATACAAAAATATCAATTGATGGCCTCACAGACTTCTGTGACAACGATTCCACAGATTCACCACCCTCTGACTGAAGAAATTCCTCCTCATCTCATTCCTAAAGGAACATCCTTTCATTCTGAGGCTATGCCCTCTGGTCCTAGACTCTCCCACTTCAAGTCTCAGCTCTTCAACTCCCCCTCCCATTCCGTTCAGCACTTCAACTCCCCCTCCCACTCTGTATCCGACCTCTCGGTCCTGGGCCTCCTCCACGGCCAGAGTGAGCAACACCGCAAGTTGGAGGAACAGCACCTCATATTCCGCTTGGGGAGTCTGCATCCTTTGGGCTTGAACATTGAATTTTCTCAATTCTGTTAACCCTTGCTGTCTCCTCCCCTTCCCACCTCTCCCTCAGCCCTCGGGCCCTGGCATTCTCTATCTCTATCTCCCTCCCCCATCCTAGTCGCACTAGCTTCTCATTTTCACACCACAAACAGCTTACAATGGCTTGTTCCCTTTATCATCGATACTTTTTTGCATATCTTTCATTCATTGTTCTTTATCTCTCCACATCACCGTCTATATCTCTCGTTTCCCTGATCCCTGACCAGTCTGAAGAAGGGTCTCGACCCGAAACGTCGCCTATCTCCTTCGCTCCTTAGATGCTGCTGCACCCGCTGAGTTTCTCCAGCTTTTTGTGTAACCCTCGATTCTCGAGCATCTGCAGTCCCTTCTTTAACACTCTATCCAGGCCTTTCGCTATTCGGCAAGTTTCAATGAAGTTCCCGCTCATCTAAACCCCTCCTCATTCTATACTCCAGCGAGTAGAGGCGCAGTGCTGCCAAACGCTCATCAAATGTTAACCCACTCACACCTTCCTCTTCTCTCCTTCTCCGACACCCCTTTTCCCTCATTTTTCTCTCTAGCCTTGCCACTTACTCCATCCATCTGCCAATTAATCCTTCCTCAGCTGGATCCACCTATCACTTGCCAAACTTTGTCCAGCCCTTACCTTTCTTTCCCAGCTTTCTCCCCTCCCACCCACACCCCAGCAGTGTGAAGAAGGGTCCCGACCCGAAACGTCGCCTGTCCATTCCGCGTGACCTGCAGAGTTACTGCAGCACTTTATGTCCTGTTTCTAGCTGGTAGTGGAATTTAATTTTATACATTCCTCGCGGCACGCCAATGGCCACTTTATTTCACAGAGCTTCTGCATTAACAGAATCTCATCCTCAAAGTTGCAGATTTTTAGTTTAGTTTAGAGATACAGCGCGGAAACAGGCCCTTTGACCCACCGAGTCTGCACCGACCAGTGATCCCCGCACACGAACACTATCCTACACATACTAGGGACAATTTACATTTATACCGAGCCAATTAACCATTTTTGAAGAGTGGTTGGAAACCAAAGCTCTGGGAGAGGTCACGTGGAGAACATGCGGTCACGTGGAGAACATACAAACTCCGTACAGACAGCACCCGTAGTTAGGATCCAACCTGGGTATCTGGCACTGTAAGGCAGCAACTCTACCGCTGTGCAACCATGACACCCAATATTTACGTGGATATTCACAATTAAGATAAATTTACACTGAATAATAATAATAATAATAATAATAATAATAATGTTCAGGAAATACAGGGACATTTCTGTGAAAAAATTAGCAGAATTTATGAATTAATGGTTACACGTTTTAATTTTAACTCGTGTGATATTCACTTTGCAAGTGAGTTTTTCCTTTTTTTAAATATTTTTTTTATTAGAAGTAAATACATAATAAAAAGCATTTTGTTTGTTATCGTCATACATTATTAATATTATTTATATTAACAATTGTATAGTAAATGTACTTCTATATATTTTTTTAATTTTTATATAGATAGAAAGTAGTAGAGGGGGAAAGAAAAGAAAAAAAACAAAAACAAAAGAAGAATGGTGTATTCAACTGATTATGCATCATTGGAGATATGTCCGCAGATTATAAAATGTAATTCTTCATCTATTCCTTAATTCAGGTTTCAGTCAGGTTCTCGTGCCGCACCAGTTTGCCAAATATTCAATGAATGGGGACCATATTCAATGAATGGGGACCATATTCTTGTAAATAGTTCTTGTTTGTCCATTAAGACAAATCTTAATCTTTCCAAATGTAGGATCTCCAACATTTCCATATTCCACATTTTAATTGTGTGAGTGCAAGTGAGTTTTTCCAAGATTCCAAGTAGAATCAGCAAATACTGACCAGGATTGCATCTGCAGAATTCATGCCAGAATCTACTGCTTGAATGCCACTTAAACTGACTGCCAACAAGCCTTTAACAAGCATAAGCGTTGCCTATCGAAGTATTTTGTACCTCTCATTTTCTTCCCCCTTCTCTCTCTGTCCCTCCCCCACCCTAGTCGTCGTACTAGTTTTGCTGTTGTAATTCGTTATCATCTAGCCCACAGCCAACAATCAACCATTGTGGGTTCCACCTTTCCTTTATCCTCTTTGCTTTATGCACATCCTCCATTCATTTCCCCCAAGTACATTCAATATCTCTCGTTCCTCTTTACCCTAACACTCAGTCTGAAGAAAGGTCTCGACCTGAAACGTCACCCATTCCACCATTACGCCAGAGAGGCTGCCCGACCCGCTGAGTTACGCCAGCCTTGTGTGTCTGGCCTGACTGTGGTTTAAACCTACATCTGCAGTTCCTTGTTATTTAAACTGTAGTAATGATGTTCATGGTTTATTTGACTTGCTGCGAATTTTGAGCCATCCCCCTTTGGTCTATTTAACGTGCCAAGAGACAAACTGTGGCTTGGTGCAGCCCCTGTACTCAAATCCTCTCGCTATGAAAGCCAACATGTCATTAGCTTTCTTAACTGCCTGCTGTACCTGCATGCTCACTTTCAGTGACTGATGTACAAGGACACCTAGGGCTTGTCGTACCTCACCTTTATCCTAATCTGCCACCATTCAGAATAACGTGTGTTAACTCTACTAAGTGTAAAAATATTGAATGTAGAGACAAGAAAAAACGATGAAAAACGTTTGCAACGTTTTTTGTTTTGTATATATTTTTTATTACAAATAAAATTTATTTTTGGAAACAAAATGAACACGCCAATAAGATGAAATGAGAAACAATAAATAGATTTGCCTGAAGAAGGGTCTCGACACGAAACGTCACCTATTCCTTTTCTCCGCAGATGCTGCCTGACCCGCTGAGTTACTCCAGCTTTGTGTGTCTATCTTCGGTGTAAACCAGCATCTGCAGTTCCTTCCTACACAAATAGATGTTGTGACTTTTGTAAAAAATATGGCATGTTTAAATGTATTTTTAAATACATCTGGATAGGCCAGTCTCGTTTTGGCTTAATGTCAATCTTTGACTGATAATACGGCTGTGAACTAGCATGGGACTTTTTACTATGTTTACTATGGGCAAGTTGTCGTAAGTATTTACACCTGGTTTCTTCTGAGAGAGGAAGTTGTTAACTTTGAAAAACAGTGACAATATTAATGTTCAGCCAACATTAAAGGCAGCAAATGGCCCAGGACTAGAGCTACTGCCTTACAGCACCAAGATCCGTGCTCGATCCCGACTACGGATGCTCGTCCGCACGGAGTTTGTACGTTCTCCCCGTGACCCGCATGGGTTTCTCCGAGATCTTCAGTTTCCTCCCACACACCAAAGACGTACAGGTTCGCAGGGTAATTGGCTTGGTATAAAATCAAACTTGTCCCGAGTGTGTGTCGAGTAGTGTTAAAGCCCTGTCCCACAGTATGAGTTCATTCCAAGAGCTCTCCCGAGTTTGCCCTGATTCGAAACTCGGAGATTTATGGTAATGGCCACTCGTCGGTACTCGGGGCTCTCGTGGACATTTTTCAACATGTTGAAAAATCTTCACGAGTCTTCCCGTGCTTACCTGCCGTTAGCGAGTCTTCCCGAGTACCTCCGTTAGCGGTACGAGCCGCTAAGAGACGTCCCCGAGCTCCAACGTACCCGCTACGTTCACTCTCCGTGCTTACCACGAGTTTGATTTTTTTAAGACTCGGGAGAGCTCTTGGAATGAACTCGTACCGTGGGACAGGGCTATTAATATGTGGGGATCACTGGTCAGTGACAACTTGGCGAGCCGAAGGGCTTGTTTCCGCGTCGTACCTCTAAAACTAAAATAAAAAGACTTGCGCTTATATTTGACCCTCCCCCTTCCCAATTCATATATATTTCCGTATAGATTTCCAAAGTTCAACTAAATTATTGTTCCACTGCCATTTCCATTTGGTAGCTAAAGATAGAATTGGAAATAGGAAACAGGATCCAAGTGCAGTGAACTTGTGGTGCAGGGATAGGGTATCAGAATCATTCCAGCGAACAAAACAGTGCCTTGTAACCAAATATATGTTTTACATTTTCTCAATAATTCCATGATTTCAGCAACATTTTTGATAACATAAAAAAAAACATGACCTTCCCAGTAATCAACTAATTTCCCTGCACCTTACCCTGATGTGCATCAGTATCACCTTTGCCCCTTCACCCCCCCCCCCTTCCCCTTTTCCCCCATCTGCTTCCATCTAGTTTCACATTTCTTCTACATATCTTGAGGTCTGAGGGAGCGCTGTATGTATTATGTATGTATTGTTAGATCTATGTACCATTGTATGTAGCACGTTAGTACCTGCACTGATGTAAAGCACTTTGGTCAACGAGAGTTGTTTTTAAATGTGCTATAGAAATAAAATTGACTTCACTTGTCTCGACTTATCTCCTTAGTTTAGAGATATAATGTGGAAACAAGCCCTTTGGCCCACCGATTCCGCGCCGACCAGCGATCCCCGTACATTAGCGCTATCCTACGCACTGGGGACAATTTATAATTTTTACCAAATTCAAATTAACCTACAAACCTGTATGTCTTTGGAGTGTGGGAGGAAGCCAGGGCACCCGGAGAAAACCCACGTGGTCATTGGGAGAACGTACAAATTCCACACAAACAGCACCTGGAGTCAGGATCAAACCCAGGTCTCTAGCACTGTAAGTCAACAACTCTACCGTGCCGCCCTCTCTGGCCTTTGTCCAATCATCTGCCAATAGAAAGTCCGCTTCACCTGAATAGAGTCACAGTCATAGAGTAATTCCACGGGAAAACAGGCCCTTCGGCCCAACTTGCCCATGCTGACCAATATGTCCCATCTACACTAATCCCATCTGCCCGTGCTTGGCCCTCTAAACCTGTCCGATCCATAGACCTGTCCAATTATCTCTGATAGTACTTGCCTCAACTACCTCCTCCGACAGCTTGTTCCATACACCCCCCCCCCCCCCCACCCATCGTGTAAAAAATATATCCCCCGGGTTCCTAATAAATCTTTCCTCCCTCATCTTAAGCCTATATAGTCTGGTTCTCGATTCCCCCACACTAAGCAGATGACTTTGAGTTTACCCAATCTATTCCTCGCATAATGTTCTAAATGCAGCCTCACCAACGTCTCATACAACTGTAACATGACCTTTTAACTTCTATACCCAAGATTCAGACTGATGAAAGCCTTTTTGACGACCCATTACACCACTTTCAAGGAACTACGTATGTACCGGGCACTGCTAGATCCCTCTACTCTACAACACTCCCCTGGACCCAGCCGTTCACTGTGTGTGTCCTGCCCCATGTTAGACTATGCCAAGTTACCACGCCTCACATTTCTCCCTATCCACCTATCGCTCGCCGAACCTTGTCCTGCCCTAAACCTCTCCTCCAGCTTTCACGCCCCCCCCCCCCCACCCTCCCTCCTACACAACAACTAGCGTGAAGGGTCCCGACCCAAAAACGGTGCCTATCCACGTCCTCCAGAGATGCTGCCTGACCCGCTGAGTCTCGACAACACTTTGCATATTGCAAATCTTCCACGTTTATGTTCACAGTCCACAGGGCTGACAAACGGGGTGGGGGGGGGGGGGGAGTGGGGTGGTTGAAGAAGCATTTGCATTTGAAGCTGGCACTGGGCAGTTTTGCCGGCCATCTAGCCCCGCCCGTCTGTCCCTCGATTCAGCGAAACACTTAACTGTTTCAAATCTCTCAGTGTACAATAAATCACAAAGCGATGCAGTGACAGCTGCAACATAGCCATAAAGTAGCAGTCATTTTTCTCATAGCAAGACAGTCAGTTGACATGTGTTATTGATTGCAACGCGGGGAATGAGTCAATAGCAGACGGGTTTTAATGCAGGACATATAAACAAGGACTCGAGCTGAGAGCTGGGGCCCAACAGAGCAGAAGGATCCTTTAAAACATGACTTGGGTTTGCTGGTAGACACAAAATGCCGGAGTAACTCAGCGGGACAGGCAGCATCTATGGAGAGAAGAAATTGGCGACGTTTCGGGTCGAGACCCTTCTTCAGACTGATGTCAAACCTCTTTCTGCTTTCCCGCAGAGACCGTTCCCTCCGTAACTCCCTGATCAACTCGTCCCTTCCCACCCAAACCACCCCAGCTACTTTCCCCTGCCACCGCAGGAGATGCAACACCTGTCCCTTTACCTCCCCCCTCGATTCCATCCAAGGGCCCAAACAGTCTTTCCAGGTGAGGCAGAGATTCACCTGCACCTCCTCCAACCCTCGTCGACTGGTGTCAACTTCTCTACATCGGCGAGACCAAGCGCAGGCTCGGCACTCGTTTCACTGAACACATCTGCTCAGTCCGTATCAACCAAGCTGATCTCCCGGTGGCCCAGCTCTTCAACTCCCCCTCCCACTCCCAATCTGATCTTTCTGTCCTGGGCCTCCTCCATTGTCAGAGTGAGGCCCAGCGCAAATTGGAGGAACAGAACCCCATATTTCGCTTGGGTAGTTCACACCCCAACATGTATGGACATTGACTTCTCTAACCTCAGGTAGCCCGTGCTTTCACTCGAAGAGCCGAATGGCCTACTCCTGCACCTGTTGTCTATTGCCTCTCCCCTTTTCCAGCTTCTCCCCACCCCCCCCAACCCCCACAATCACTGAAGAAGGGTCTCGACTCGAAGAGTCACCTTTCCGTGTTCTCCAGACATGCTGCCTGGCCCGCTGAGTTACTCCAGCACCTTGCGTCCTTTTTCTATGACCTTATCAGTCCCTGATGACTTGGTCAGTGTGGAAGATCACATTGCAAAGCAAGCACCAGACAAACCCCCAAATGAAATACTCCCCCTCACTAGCGTCGTGACCAAGTAAAATATAAAACCAACTGCCTGCGAAATAGATCAATCTTAAAGAGACTGTCATTAGGTGAAGATCAGTTTATAAAATGGAGGAGGGAGAGAGAAGGGTCGGAGCGGGAGTTGGTTTACTAGTATCAATTCTGCACGTCAGAGGAAGCATTTGTCAAACCCAACAACTACATTAGTTCAATATTTTTATCGGACATGTAAGAGAGAAGGCAATAATTTCCTGTGCTAGCAAAATTCCCACAGGATTTTGTACATATTCAATAACATCACTCCACAAGGAGGGCTTTTAAGAAAAAGATTCATTCTCCCAAGTGCAGACGCGCCGTTATCAATGCATTGAAAACACAACAACAGACATCGCCTTCTAATAAAGCTAGAGTTTAATAACGTCAGCTCGCGGCGAGGCCGCCGAACTGCCAACCCCTGATGAAACCCGTCAGAAAAAGTTACACACGGTACAATATCAAAAAAACGACAATTATTTAATCTTGCAAGTGGATCCTTTTGAAGATTAGTGCTGACATCAGCAGGAGGGGAGGATTGTACTTTTATGAATATGATTGTGCATGTGTAGGAGGGAACTGCAGATGCTGGTTTAAACCGAAGACAGACACAGAAAGCTGGAGGAAAGGGCCTGTCCCACATGGGCGTCATTTGCGCGACATCATTTACGCGTCACGACGTACGATGCGCGCTTCGTGACGCCAGCACGGCGCACATTACACCCGCACGGTGCGTGGTGACGTAGGCAGTGACGCACAGATGATGCCCAAGTGGGTCAGGCCCTTAACTCAGCGGGTCAGGCAGTATCTCTGGAGAAAAGGGATAGGTGACGTTTATAGTCGAGACCCTTCTTCAGTTTGAAGAAGAGTCTGAAGTGTGTTTGTGTGTGTATATATATATATATATATGTGTAATCTGAAGTCTGAAGAAGGGTCTCGAAACGCCACCCACTCCTTCCATCCAGAGACGCTGCCTGTCCCGCTGGGTTACTCCCGCCCTCTGTGTCCATCTTCAGTGTAAACCAGCATAAAATTCATCTTTCCAGACTGGAACAATTCCGTATTGCTGTGCATCCCAAACTAAAGCGTTTGCCCTGAGATCTCTCTGGATTCTGCGCAAAGGCTGTGAAACAAATGGATGTTGTTGTATATATTGAACACCCAAGCACTGCCAACATAATGTGCAGGAAGGAACTGCAGAATTGGAGTTTACACTGAAGATAAGACACAAAATGCTGGAGTAACTCAGCAGATCAAGCAGCATCTCTGGAGAGGAGGAATGGGTGATGTCTGAAGAAGGGTCTCGACCCGAAACGTCACCCATTCTTTCTCTCCAGAGATGCTGCCTGTCCCGCTGAGTTACTCCAGCATTTTATGTCTATGTTCACTGCCAACTTAAACAGCGCCCTAACTTCCAGGTCAAATGGGAATCCAGGTCTCTGAAATGGTCCAAAATGTTGTTTTTGAACTACCTTGCCTGATCTCATTTGTTGCCGGCTGCGATTTGTCCTGGCCTTTTAGTTTCGTTCAGTTTAGTTTAGAGATACAATGCTGAATGAAAAAGGCCCTTCGGCCCACCAAGCCCGCATCGACCAGTAATCCCTGCTCGCTTACACTAACCTACACACACTAGGGACAATTTACAATTTTACCAAGCCCATTATCCTACAAACCTGCACGTCTTTGGAGTGTGGGAGGAAACTGGAGCACCCGGAGAAAACCCAGGCAGGTAACGTGAGGAAAGTACAAACTCCGTACAGACCACACCCATAGTCAGGATCGAACCTAGGGTCCCTGGCGTTGTAAAAGACCCTGGTTCGATCGTGACTACTATTCCTGACTGTCTGTACAGTGTCTGTACGTTCTCCCCGTGACTGTGTGGGTTTTCTCCAGCTGCTCCGGTTTTTTCCCCAAATTCCAAAAAAGTACAGGTTTGTAGGTTAGGCATAAACGGGACAAGCAGCGTCCCTGGATAGAAAGAACGTTTCGTTCCCAGTCTGAAGAAGGGTCTCGACCCAAAACGTCACCCATTCCTTCTCTCCAGAGATGCTGCCTGTCTGCACGGAGTTACTCCAGCTTTTTGTGTCATTTCAGGTCGAGACCTTTCTTCACACAAAATAGCTCTCGTTATTCATGAGACCTTCGCCGCACATGGCTTGCTTTATAGGATGTAATTACACTTCAAGAAAAAAAAATCCATTGTCCGTGATGTACTTTGGGATGAACTGAAAATGTTATGGGGCACTAAATAAAAGCAAGTTCTTTCACCAACAAGGCCAGATCAAAGGCTGAAACAACCCTGCCTTACCACCTACCTTCTCATTTATTTTGCATTTAGAGTGCAATTGAGACCAAACCCACAGAAAGTTGCAGTTGTTCGCAGACAAGCAAAAAGTGGAGCAGGCAATTAATTGATTGTTCCCACATGAACGACGACAATTAGCGGTCATAGAATACAATCGCAGTAACGCAGCTAAAACATCCTCAGACGCTCCCACAGGGGAGTGTCCGACTTGGAAAGTGTGGAAGGAGCCGTCCTTAAGGCAATTTTGAGGAAATTAGTTTGGTTTAGAGACACAGCGCGGAAACAGGCCCTTCGGCCCACTGAGTGTGCACCGACCAGCGATCCCGTGCATTAACGCTATCCTACACACACTAGGGACAATTTACATTCATACCAAGCCAATTAACCTACAAACCTGCACGTCTTTGGAGTGTGGGAGGAAACCGAAGCACCCGGAGAAAACCCACGCAGGTCACGGGGAGAACGTACAAACTGCACCCCCGTAGTCAGGATGGATCCTCGGGACTCTGGCCCTGTGAGGCGGCAACTCTACCGCTGTGCCCTTATATATTTTGAAAGAGTGGGCCGCTGAAGAAATGCAGCAAATAGTAAACCCGGGAACGTTGTTCCATTGTTAAGCAGAGTGACATCTAAAATCTCCGCTCACAATCAAGGGGCACAGAGAGGATTAAAACGGCTTCACATTTTATACGGAGCCTTTCATGTGTTTAGGGCATTTCAAAGCACTTTAAATTCAAGTGAGTTTCTTTTGAGGAAACTTCTCTGCGTCTGAACACTATTCAACAGCCACCTACTGCAAAGCTTCTTGAGGGGGCCAGTCGCATAATCTCCCGGCACAAATGCTTTAAATGCAATGACTGAAAGTAGCCATTTATAGGTAGGAAATGGCAACTGATGGGAACAGACCTCAAGTGTAGATCCCTTCAAACGCAAAAGAATGCAGAAGTAAATTGTGAGTTTTTCATTCCAATCAATGAGAATAAATATTAGCAATTAAATTCAACATTTAGACATGGTTTGTGTTTAGTATTTTACTTTCGTTTAGTTTAGAGATACTGTATGGAAACAGGCCGTTCGGCCCACACCGATCAGCGATCCCCACACACTAACACTATCCTACACACACACTAGCGACCATTTGTAATTTTTAACCAAAGCCATTTAGCCTACAAACCTGTACGTCTTTGGAGTGTGGGAGGAAACCGAAGATCTCGGAGAAAACCCACGCAGGTCACGGGGAGAACGTACAAACTCCGTACACACAGCACCCGTGGTCAGGATCGAACCTGGGCCTCTGGCGCAGTTAGGCAGCAGCTCTACTGCTGTGCCACCGTGCCCCTCAAATGCCAACAATGGCATTGCTTTTAACTGAAGAAATCTCCAAATAGTTCCATCAACCAAGCATTAGGATATTATCCATGCAAAGATTTCTCCAAAGAGGACCAATCTGACTACATTTCCATTGATTAAAGGGGACAGAATCGTTCAATGCCGTTAATAATGTCATGAATATGGATCCAAATACCCAAGTTGCCTTAATCCTAAATCACAAAACATGGACAGTACCTAGGGTTGCCAACGTTCTCACTCCCAAATAAGGGACAAAAGGTCAAAATAAGGGACATATTCCCGACGGCAATTCGTTGACTGACTCGGCCGTGTCTGGGAGAGTGATGAGTTGGCCCGGGCGCTGGACTGCACACAAAGCCCAGCCGGCGGGCCAGCTGAGGAGTTTTGGCCCGTGCAACGTCGCACGCAAAGTCCGGCGCCCCATCCAACTCATGAAATGATGATCGGCCATGAGAAGGAGGGGTGGTGGTGTCGACGGTAAGCGAAGGTCCGAAGGTCGGACAGCTGGCCGGGCAGCCGACCGACGGGGCCACGGGCGAGGCGCTCTTGCTGCTGCGCTCCATGGGCTGCACTATGTCGGGAAGGGTGAGGCGGGGCCGGGCGCGGCGCTCCAACTCGCCCACACGGGCCAACAATGTCCCAGCTACCCTAGTCCCACTTGCCTGCGCTTTGTCCTATCCATGTACCTGTCCAACTGTTTCTTAAACGATGGGATAGTCCCTGCCTCAACTACCTCCTCTGGCAGCTTGTTCCATACACCCACCACCCTCTGTGTGAAAAAGTTACCCCTCAGATTCCTATTAAATCTTTTCCCCTTCACCTTGAACCTATGTCCTCTGGTCCTCGATTCCCCTACTCTGGGTAAAAGACTCTGTGCATCTACCCGATCTATTGCTCTCATTCTCAACAATAAACAAAACGAAACATTTCCTTCCCAGAAGGACATTAATGGAGCTAGATGTGAAATGGGCGGATTTTTTTGTTGTTTCACGACCACCGTTATCTATGCTCTCACTTTATTCCAGATTATTCAATTAATTGAATTTGAATTCCCCAGTTGCTGTGAATGGAATTTGAACTCACATCTTGCATCATTAGGCAAGGCATTTGGTTTTCTGGTCTGCTAACTTCACCACTGTGCTGCGGCAGATCGCCTCAAGGATACTAAACAAACTCCAACGAGAAATAACGTTTTCTGATCGAACCTTGCACTCCTTGCCCTTCCCCCACCTCTTTTCCAGCTTTCTTCCCTCCTCCCCCCCTCCCCCCTCTCACCGACACTCAGTCTGAAGATGCACAAGACACATTACCTGTCCATCCATTCCCTCCACAGATGCTGCCTGACCCGCTGAGTTACTCCAGCATTGTGTTTTGCATTTAAACAGCAGATTTCCCAAGGATTTTGCTATCGAGGGAGTGCAGCGTAGGTTCACCAGGTTAATTCCCAGGATGGCAGGACTGACATATGATGAAAGAATGGGTTGATTGGGCTTGTATGCACTGGGATTTAGAAGGATGAGGGGGGATTCTAATATTTAAAAAATCTTAAGGGATGGTTTAGACTAGATGCAGGAAAGGTGTTCCCGATGTTGGGGGAGTCCAGAGCCAGGGGTCACAGAAGAATAAGGGGTCGGCCATTTTCAACTGAGATGAGGAAAACCATTTTCACCCAGAGGGTTGTGAATCTATGGAATTGGCTGCCACAGAAGGCAGTGGAGGCCAATTCACTGGATGTATTCAAAAGAGAGTTGGATATAGCTCTTAGGGCTAATGGAATCAAGGGAAATGGGAGAAAGCAGGAACGGGGTACTAATTCTAGATGATCAGCCGTGATCATATTAAATGGCAGTGTTGGCCCGAAGGGCAGAATGGCCTACTCCTGCATCATATTTCTATATTTCATATTTTCCAATAAAATAATTTTGAAGAAAAGTCACTGGTTTAGAACAGTGCAACACGGACCTCGATATCTGTGCTGAACTTGATGCCAAGTTATACTGATCCATTAAAAAAAAGATTCAAAGTGCTGGAGTAACTCGACGGGTCAGGCAGCATCTCTGTGGAACATGGATAGGTGGTGTTTCTGGTCGAGACCCTTCTTCCAACAAAACTTCCCTCGGACTATCTTTGATTGGAATGTACTGGACTTTATCTTGCAGTAAACGCTATTCCCGTTATTCCCTTCATCATGTATCTGTACATTGTGGACGGCTCCATTGTAATCATGTATTGTCTTTCCGCTGACTGGTTAGCACGCAACAAGATCTTCTCAGTGTACCTCGGTGACAATAAACTAAACCAAACTAAACTCCATCCCTGCATATCCGTGTGCCAATCTAACGCCACCCTTGGCAGTGCCTCCACCACGTGCCCCCGCAGCACGTTCCAGGCACCCACCACCCTCTTTGAAGAATCATCGCCCCGCACATCTCCTTTAAAAACTTTCACCTTCTGACCGTTGCACTGGCCTGTCCTCTAGCGTTTGCCATTTCCAATCTCGGAGAAGAATTTCACAAGTTCTAGGAGCCATTTGGCCCATCGAGTCTACTCCGCCATTCAATCATGGCTGATCTCTGCCTCCTAATCCCATTTTCCTGCCTTCTCCCCATAACCCTTGACACCCGTTCTAATCAAGAATTTGTCCATCTCTGCCTCAAAAATATCCACTGACTTGACCTCCACCGGCAGGGGGAGTTGCACAGTTGCACAGATTAACTACCCTCTGACTAAGAAGTTCAAAGAACGACAGTAAGTAGATCCTCCTCACCTCCTTTCGAAAAGAGCACCCTTCTGAGGCTATGACCTCTGGTCCTGGATTGAGTTTAGTTTAGTTTTGTTTAGAGATAGAGCATGGAGTCCATTGAGACCAACAATCACCTGTTCACACTAGTTTTATGTTATCCCACTTCCTGCACACTAGGGGCGATTCACAGAGCTCAATCAACATACAAACCCCGCACCATCTTTTATTTATTTTAAATGGTGCCAAATCTGTGTTGACTGTGCATCTGTAGTTGTGCACAAGAATTACACAGGGCTGTGCATATGTGACAAAAGAAACAACCATCGTACCATTGTCTTTGGGTGGAAACCAGAGCACCAGGAGGACACCCACGCGGTCACGGGGAGAACGTGCAAACTCCACACAGACAGCACCCGAGGTCAGGATCGAACCCGGGGTCTCCGGCACTGCGAGGCAGCGGCTCTGCCAGCTGTGCCACCGTGCCGTTCTGGATTCGAATGAAGGGAGAGTAGTAACATAAATAGGCGAAAGGGCAGCAAAAGTAGTGTTGTACCATAGAAACAGAGCGTGACGTGCTAATCAGTTTGCCCTGATTAAGGATCATCTCAGATCTCTCCGCATGTTAATTAGGATGTCTATTGACTGCTTATATAAGGCGCTCAATCAGAATCACTGTGTTTCTGTTGCAGTCAGTTTAATCAGTCAAGCTGAATCTAAATTAAAACAGGTTATTGTACAAAATATGATCCTGTCATAATTAGCGCATGAGAAATTATGAGACCCTGCTAAATGACAGCATGCTGAGTAAGGAAAAGATGAATGGAAATCAGAGGATCGCGATTACGTATTTTAAGTGCTGCATTCGGATTATGAACTCGGTGCTGAAGCCCAGAGTCGGAAGCAATTCCAAACACTGGAATTCGACCAGCAAAATCGTCCCGGTTTCTCGCTGTATCGTGTTACAAACTTTTCAGAGCAAACACATGTGGGAGCTTCAATGCCAGCCGACAGAAAGACCAATTTACCTCCCCGCTTATTATTGTATATTAACAACATTTACGCTGGATCTCTGTGTTCAGCCTGGTCGCTCGTTAACAATGGGTTTCAAACTCAAGGGCAGACGAAGAGATGTAACCAGAGAAAAGCAGGCACAATGCAAAGCGAGATGCCGCAAACTCTAAAAAGGAGTTCAATGTCTTCATTTGTTTAGGGTTGGTGAAGGTTTGCGACAACATTATCGATATCATGAGTTGGTCTTAAACCTGTAAATATTGTGAGTCTATGTGGGGGGGGGGGGGGGTTGTTATTGTCCCGGCCTGCTGGAGCCGCACAAATTTACACCCATTTTCCATTCATCTCGGGAGTTCATCTCGGATGGTCCCCAGATTGAAGGCAGCACGGTGGCGCAGCTGGTAGAGGTGCCATCTCGCAGCGCCAGAGACCCCGGTTCGATCCCGATCTCCGGTGCTATTTGCAGGGCTGCCAACTCCCACGCATTGAGCGTGGGAATCACGCATTTCACGAAATTCTCACGCTGATCATAGAATTTCTCACGCCCAAAAAAGATTTTTTTTTAAATGATGTAGCGCATTCAAAATTAAGCAAAAGTTGTTTTAAAGGTGAGTAAAAACCAAGAGAGGAATATATAAGGTGAATGCATAGTCTTTTTCCTGGGATATGTGATTCAAGGCATTGGTTTAAAGCAGGGCTGTCAAACTACTGGCCCGCGAAGGGTCCGACCCGGCCCGCGGGACGATTAGACTCTAAACTAAACAACACATTCCCGTGCAGATGGTGTGATAGGTCCGACCCCTCTTGCCTTGTTTCTATTTTCTCTCTCTTATATATATATATATATATATATATATATATATATATATGTGTGTGTGTGTGTGTGTGTGTGTGTGTGTGTGTGTGTGTGTGTGTGTGTGTGTGTGTGTGTGTGTAATACATATATGCATATATATATATATATATATATATATATATATATTATATATATATATATATATATATATATATATATATACACACACACACGCATATATATATATATATATATATATATATATACACATGCGTATATATATATATATATGCCCCATACACACACATGCATATACTCACACAAACACACACACACATATGTATCTGCATAATAGCATGAATTATAATCTGATTTCCATTCATGAATATACTAAGGTCATTCATGTGCTGCACCTGTTGATCAGAGCCTGGCTCTACTGTGGAATGTAATTAGTAATGTAATCTAGCCTAACCTTATTCATACCTAATCCAATTTAAAGCATAAACGTTGGATTCAAGTGTAAGTTAATAGACTCACTACAGTATGCACCAGATTTCACAATTATAAGCTGAAAAATGCAAAACTCCCTACCGTGGCAGGGGACATCCCCCCCTACACCCTCGCACCCCCCCCTACTACACCCTCCCACCCCCCCCCCCCTCCTACACCCTCCCCCCCCCCCCCTCCAGTCGCGACGCTCCCTCGGGCTTGGTCGCTGCACTCCCTCACAATTTCTCACTCTCAATTCTCACCCAATGTTGGCAGCCCTGTGTTTGTGTGTGGAGTTTGCACCTTCTCCCTGTGGCCGCGTGGGGTTTCCTCCCACATCCCAAAGACGTGCGGGTTTGCAGGTATTGTAAATTGTCCCTAGTGTGTTGGATAGCTCTAGTGTACGGGAATCGCTGGTCGGCGCGGGCTCGGTGGGCCGAAGGGCCTGTTTCCGCGCTGTATCTCTGAACCACACTAACCTAAACCCCCAAGTCTCTGCTGAAATCGTGGGCTGCATTTCTTCCATCCTCAGCTCAGTTTAGTTTAGTTTATTGTCACGTGTACCGAGGTACAGTGAAAAGCTTGTCGTTGCGTGCTAACACCTTCCACAGTGTACAGATACATGATAAGGTCGTGCCAATACTGACGTATAAGAGTCATGTCAAGGCTGTGACAGTTGTTTTGACTGATATGTTCCGTACATGGATGTTGCTGATTGTTAAAAGATGTCGATTTAGTTTAAAAACAGGAGGAATTTATTGCGCATATTCGAAGGCCATTGCAGATGGTTATAGCACCACATTCTTTAACTGCAACAATGCGTATAGGTTGAGACTTGTGTAGTTTTGGTGTGGTCAATTATGATCTCCCAAATCTGGGACATTTATAATTCCAGCTCAGATTTCAAGAGGGAAATGTTGGAAAGGTTTAAGTTTCACGAGAACGTGGATGTTTTGAAACTTATCCTTAATGCTGGACATGTGCGGCCTTTGAAGTACATGATTTTTTTTGTTCCACGTCCTTTTGAAAGAGGGGGGAAAAAAGGGCTGGAGAATAAAACAGAGAAAGCCACGGGGCTCCTGGTTTTAATTTTATTTTTCCTTGCTTTGGTTAGGATCATTAGAAAGCAATAATTGGGATTAATGTTGGCCACATTGTGGAATCATGTTTGAACACAAGGCAGGGCAAATGTTCTGAAACAAAGTGGGGAAGAAATAAAAGAGACTGCTTTGCAAGTGTTGTCACGGAGGCGCAGCGGTAGAGTTGCTGCCTCACGGCGCCAGAGACCCCGGGTTCGATCCTGGCTTCGGGTGCTGTCTGTACGGAGTTTGTACCTTCTCCCTGTGACCTGTGTGGGTTTTCACCGAGATCTTTGGTTTCCTCCCACACTTCAGAGACGTACAGGTTTGTAGGATAATTGGCTAGATGCTAAAAGGTAAAAACAATTGTCCCTATCGTGCGTAGGATAGAGTTAATGTGCGAGGATCACTTGTCGATGCGGACCCCGTCAACCGAAGAGCTTCTTTCCATGCTGTATCCATAAACTATACTAAACTAAACTGTGTAGGAAGGAACTGCAGATGCTGGTTTAAACCGAAGATAGGCACAAAATGCTGGAGTAACTTAGCGGGCAGGCAGCATCTCTGGAGAGAAGGAACGGGTGACGTTTAGGACCGAGACCCTTCTTCAGACAACTAAACTGCGATTAGATAGAGCGACACAAAAAGCTGGAGTAACTCAGCGGGACAGGCAGCATCTCTGGAAAGAAGGAATGGGTGATGTTTCGGGTCTCGAGTTACTCCAGCATTTTGTGTCTACCTTCGATTTAAACTAGCATCTGCAGTTCTTTCCTACACATTAGGTAGAGCAAGTCCAGCTAGTAAAACCCATTTGCAGGATCGCTTTGAGTTGCTGGTTCACAACTCCCGGCCCCTGCAAAAGGTTTGGGCTGCTGAGGACTGCAACTGGGCCGTGAGGAGAGTCCAAAAATGAGGGACAGTTCCAGCGAAAGTTGTCGCAATGGTCGATGCACAACCTTGCAGCTTGTGCAGGTTTCTGCACGCATGGGGCAAACAGGCAGGCAGACTAGCGGGAGAACTCAATGTCATCGCAATATTCATCGCAAGTCTTTTATTTCACGCTTTAATTTTGTGCTCAAAGATTTAATTCCATTTTTATTTAAGCTTAAGCTACAAAGCCACACTAAAATGTTTTGAAAACTTGAATCATTTTGACAGAATTATCAAGGTACCAAACATAAAATACCAAATTCTGATCTATTTTCAGATTTTATATATATATAAAATCTGAAAATAGATTTACGCAGATCATGGAGCAAATTTAAATGTCAATTTTTTTTATCACACTTCAATTAATTAACATATTAATAAATAAATGTATTAATAAATTAATAATTGTATATACAATATAATAACATCATAAAAATATTAATAGTATATGTATGTGAACATTTTATTTATATAATTAAACAGATTTTATATATACAAATATAAATACATTTTGCACACACATATCTGATTATTTATTGATGTGTATTTATATCTATATATAAATTAATTAATATATAATTATAGGTATATAAATAAACAGATTATTTATTATGTATGTATTTGATTATCTTTTACATAATTTGTTTATATATATTTATATAATTTGTTTTTATATAGATATAAAAGCAAATGATATGTTTTTAAATACATATATATATATAATATATATATACATACACACACACACACATACATACATATGATATATATATATATATAATATATATACATATACACGCACACACATACATACATATGATATATATATATATATATATGATATATATATATATATATATATATATATAACATTTGTGTGTGTTAAATGTCCAATGTTTAACTTCATTGGATGTGTCTAGAATGATTTAGGCATTTGCTGATATTTTGCTTGATCAAGGCTTTGCCAAACTTCATAATTAAAAGCGCACAGATAATGTAAAAAATGAAAATGGAAGTTTGTTAATAATGTTGATAAAAGCCTAGTGCCCCCAAAAGCCCAATTTATTTAATAAATAAGGCTTGTTGTCTGTACATTAAACTTCATTTTAAACGTAATTATTGAGATGATTGCTGTTGCAATCTTGGGCTAGAGGCAGTGGAGAGAGAGAGAGAGAGAGAGAGCCGGGAGACTTGGGAAAGGAGAGGAGATTGGACGGGTTTTAATGGTGACAATGAATCTCGTTTCAACTCAGACAGAACAGAATAATTCCCTTTGATGGCAAATAGCATAGTTGAGTTTAAAGATACAGGATGGAAACAGGCCGTTCGGCCCACCGAGTCCATGCTGACCATCGATCACCCTAGTTCTATACTGGCCTTTGTAGGAAATTCTAGTAGGGGGAATATAGACAAGAGTCTGTGGAAGGGTCTCGACCCGAAATGTCACCCATTTCTTCTCTCCAAAAATGCTGCCTGTCCCGCTGAGTTACTCCAGCATTTTGTGTCCATCTTTGGTTTGAACCAGCATCTGCAGATCCTCCATAGACATAGACAGAATCAATTTCTCTCCTGGGATAATCATATCGTATCACTCTCAGGGGGGTGTGAGGAGGTGATTAACTCTGGGACTAAATAGGAGAGAGCACATTGCCCCAGGGTTCATGTCATGGGAGCGTGATATTGCTCGCAAAGTGTACTGTCGAGGAAGGTAAGCGATTAAATTAACGAAACGATACAAGAGTTACTGATGCAATAAAAATGAACTACAGATGCTAGGTTATTCAAGTTTAGTTTATTGTCACCTGCACCGAGGTACAGTGAAAAGCTTTTGTTGCGTGCTAACCAGTCAGCGGAGAGACAATACGTGATTACAATCGAGCCATTTACAGTATATAGATACATGATGAGGGAATCATGTTTAGTGCAAGGAAAAGCCAGTAAAGTCCGATCAAGGGTCACCAATGAGGTAGATAGTAGTTCCGGACTGCTCTCGAGTTGTGGTAGGATGGTTCAGTTGCCTGATTGCAGCTGGGAAGAAATGGTCCCTGAATCTGGAGATGTGTTTTTTCACACTTATTCGCACATGAAGGAGAGGCCAGGGTGCTACTCATCCTTGATTATGCTACTGGCCTTGCTGAGGCAGCGTGAGGTATAAATTGAGTCAATAGAAGGGAGGTTGTGTGATTATACCAAAGATGGACACAGATCGTCTGAAGAAGGGTCCTGACCCAAAAGGTCACCTATCTATTTTCTCCAGAGACGCTGCCTGACCTGCTGAGTTACTCCAGCACTTCGAGTCTGTAATGAGTTACTGAGACGCGTGTCAATTTGATTTAAGTCGGTGCAGTCAATTCCAGCATCTTTTATTTTTCACATAAAATCAAAAGGTCCAAATGTTTCAAAATAAAGATCTGCATAGGTAAATACTTATGTCAGAGGCAACTGAGGTTATAATTTACTGTGTTGCTTTACTGCATCTAGGCTTGTGTTAGACAATAGACAATAGACAATAGGTGCAGGAGTCGGCCATTTGGCCCTACGAGCCAGCACCACCATTCAATGTGATCATGGCCGATCATCCCCAATCAGTACCCCGTTCCTGCCGTCTCCCCATATCCCCTGACTCCGCTATTTTTAAGAGCCCTATCTAGCTCTCTCTTGAAAGCATCCAGAGAACCGGCCTCCACCAGAATTCCACAGACTCACCACTCTCTGTGAGTAAAAGTGTTTCCTCGTCTCTGTTCTATCAGCAATATACCTTTGTGGCCCCTTCAAGAGGTGCCTGCACTTATTAAAGCTTATTCAAAACATAAAACAGTCTGCATTCAAATTAAACAGCCTAGAGTTTAGTTTAGAGTTTAGAATGGAGATACAACATGGAAACAGGTCCTTCGGCCCACCGGGTCCACGGCGACCATCACTCAACTGTTCACACTAGGTCTGTGTGATCCCACCTTCCCATACACTCCCTACAAACTAGGGGCAATTTACAGAGGGCCAATTCACCAACAAACCCGCATGTCTTTGGGATTTGGGAGGAAACCGGAGCACGCGGAGGAATGGCCTAATTCTGCTCCTAAAACTTATGTGCTTATGACTGGCCTGGGAAGTGATATGAGAGGAGAATAGTGTTCAAGACATCCAGGGAACGCTAACATCTCCGACCATTGGCGTGGGTCTTTTCTCTCTCTCTCTCTCTCCCTAAACAATAAGCTCGACTTCAATACGTTATTTAATTATACAATCATACGTTATAAAGTCATAGAGCCTTACAGTGTCCTTCAGCCCAACTTTGAAAGACCGGCCAATATTCCCATCTACACTAGTCCCACCTGCCTGCGCTTGGCCCATATCCCTCCAAACCTGTCCTATCCATGTACCTCTCAGCACATTTCTTAAACGTTGTGATTGTCCCTGCCTCAACTACCTCCTCTGGCAGCTTGTTCCATACACCTACCACCCTTTGCATGAAAAAGTTACCCCTCAGGTTCCTATTAAATTTCCCCTCCGCCCCCTCACCTTAAACCCAACTCCTCTGGTTCTCGATTCCCCTACTGGGCAAGAGACTCTATGCGTCTGCCCAAACAATTGCTCTCAGTAGTTTATTCACCGGGAGACCCGGGTTCGATCCCGACTACGGGTGCTGTCTGTGCGGAGTTTGTACATTCTTCCCGTGACCGGCGTGCGTTTTCGCCGAGATCTTCAGTTTCCTCCCACACTCCAAAGACTTTCCGGTTTGTACGTTAATTGACGTGGTAAAATGTAAATTGTCCCTAGTGTGTGTAGGGTCGTGTTCGTGTGCAGGGGTCGCTGGTCGGTGCAGACTCGGTGGGCCGAAGGGCCTGTTTCCGCGACGGAAACAGGCCCTGCGGCCCACCGAGTCTGCACCCACATCTCTAAACTAAACTAAATCTCTGTAAGATCACCCCTCATCCTCCTGCGCTCCAAGGAATAGAGTCCTAGCCTGCTCAACCTCTCCCTATAGCGCAGGTCCTATTTCTTCTGAATGTATACTGTCCTTCTTTGAAAGCCTAGCCGACTCCAAAGAGCTTTCAGCAAGCGAGCACATAAACCTCTACCATCTTCATTATTTCTTCACCCAATGCACTCAGCATAAGATAAACATTGATTTCTATATTTTTTTCCGTCTGAGATGGCTGCATATTGGTGCTTTTAAGATCATTCATCGCGTGGTGGCTTCTTTTGACATCTATAATGGTGGAATATTAGCTTTTCATCAAATGCATTAGTCAATTATTGCAAAGTACACAGGCTTGTGCCATTAAATGTTATAGGAACATACTCTTAACAGGACCCTGCATTAGAAACGCAAATTTGATATCCATTGATTGGACATTGCAGTGGCAAATGCTGTTATTGGAACTTATATTAAATCAGAGAGTTGGATTTCCGATGTTAGTGGTAAAATCATGGGCTTATTAAACTGCAGGTAGAAATGCAGCTGCAAGATTGTTGATGAGATGGTTCAGTTGCTTGATAACAGCTGGGAAGAAACTGTCCCTGAATCTGCAGGGAGAAGATAGAATCAGGGAGAGGAGGGAGTGACAGGGGGTGAGAGTGCTCCTCGATTATGCTGCTGATGGTGTCAAACTGCTGCTATAACTATGTACTGACGCACGGTGCAAAAGATGGCGTGTGTGTGGCATCTTCATCTGAAATGTTATGTGAACAGCAGGCATGGAAATTGGCCGATACAGCACAGTTGGAACTGGGCACAAGTCACAGTGGATGAGCTTTCTCTGCTTCCCAATGTCCCTCACCTTCAGTCACAGAAAATCATCAACATTTTGTTTCCAGTGCGAGATAAAGGAGATCAAACCTAACAACTGGCTCACAACCTGTGATGCGGTGGATGAATGGGAGAAACCTTATTTTTGTTTAAAACGCCCAAACGTTCAAGTCAAATACAGTCGCTACTAGCTTGAATATGGGGCGAAGGGAGTCAAAGTTTGTGTTGCTAAGGTGTTTTAAACATAGCCTAGTGGTTCAATCACCATGTTGCCCACAGCTAGGGTGGCACAATGGTACAGTGTTAGAGTCGCTGCCTTACAGCGCCGGAGACCCCAGTTCGATCTTGACTACGGGCGCTGTCTGTACGGAGTTTGTACGTTCTCCCCGTGACCACATGGGTTTTCTCCGGGTGCTCTGGTTTCCTCCCACACTCCAAGGACGTGCAGGTTTGTAGGCTAATTGGCTTTGGTAAAGATTGTAAATTGTCCCTGATGTGTGTAGGATAGTGCTAGTGTGCGCGGATCGCTGGTTGGCGCAGACTCGATGGGCTGAAGTCCTTGTTTCCGCGCTGTACCTCTAAACTAAGCTAACGACTAATGCAAGAAGGTGGTTCGATGTGAGAAATGTTATTTTCGGTTAAAAGAAGCAAACTCTCGTCAATTATGGTCGCTACTAACCGAGGGATCGCCTTGATTACGAGACAAGGAAGTGAAAGATGCGTTACCAGCGTCCATTAAACATATAAACTAATCAGCAGTGTTCACAACGCTGATAATGATCGTGGTCAATCATTTACCAGTTAGTGGCGATTACTTCATGAACACAGCTGTCCTTGTGCTTAGAATCATAGAGTGATACAGTGTGGAAACAGGCCCTTCGGCCCAACTTGCCCACACCGGCCAACATGTCCCAGAACCTGCCAGCATTTGATCCATATCCCTCCAAACCTGTCCTATCCATGTACCCGTCTAACTGCTTCTTAAATGTTGGGATAGTCCCAGCCTCAATTACCTCCTCCAGCAGCTTGTTCCATACACCCACCGCCCTTTGTGTGAAAAAGTTACCCCTCAGATTCCTATTAAATCTTTTCCCCTTCATCTTAAACGTATGTCCTCTGGTCCTCGATTCACCTACACTGGGTGAGAGACTCTACCCGGTCTATTCCTCTCATGATCATATACACCAGTATAAGATCGCCCCTCATCTTCCTGCGCTCCCGGCCTAGTCAACCTCTCCCTATAGCTCAGACCCTCTAGTCCTGGCAACATCCTTCACGTAATCTTCACGTACCCTTTCCAGCTTGACAACATCTTTCCTACAACACGGTGTCCAGAACTGAACACAATACTCAGCATGTGGCCTCACCAACATTTTACACAACTGCTACATGACCTCCCATGGCTTCTCTGGGTAATGTGGAACTCATTGCCTGTGGGGTTGGTGGAGGCAGATACGACAGTGGTATTTAAGAGGCCTTTAGATCGGCACATGGATATGCAGCGGGTATGGATCACGTGCAGGCAGATGAGATCAGTTGATCTTGGCATCATGTTCGGCACAGATGGTGTGGGCTGAAGGGCCTGTTCCTGTGCTGTACTTTTCTATATTTAAAGTGCTAAATTATTCTTAGTAACCAAGAATGTGAGAAATCGAAAGGACATTTTATAGAGGTATAAAACCATGAGGGGAATAGATATGTCTTTGGAACTATAGGGAGGGGTTGGGCAGGCTAGGACTTTATTCATTGGTGCACAGGAGGATGGGGGGAGGGGTGATCTGATAGAGGTGCGTAAAACCATGAGGGGGGAATAGATAAGGTGTCCTTTACACAGGGTTAGGAAATCAAGTATCAGAGGACATAGGTTTAAGGTGAGAGGAACAAGATTTAATAGGAATCTGAGGGGCAACTTGGTCACTTAGAACGTGGTGAGTGTGGAAAGAGCTGCCAGAAGAGGTAGTTAAGGCTGGTACCATAATAGCATTTAAAATGGAACTTGAACTGGTACATGGATAGGAAAGGTTTTGAGGGATATGGGCCAAACGCAGGCAAATGGGACTAGCGTAGATGGGGCATCTTAGTCATCATGGGCGAGATGGACTGAAGGGCCTGTCTCCGTGCAGTATGATTCTATGACAAACCATATTGTCCCGTGAGCCTACTATACCAATCAGTAAAACCATGGCTGATTTCGGACAGAAATCTGCTTTTCCACTCAATCTCATATCCCCTAGTGTCGAAAATTCTATCAGTCTGTCTTGAATATAATCAAGCATCGGTTCCCTACTGAAGAAGTGCCTGAGGAAAACATCTCACTCAAGAAGACTGTTTAGGAAGGAACTGCAGATGCTGGTTTACACCGAATAACACAAAATGCTGGAGTAACTCAGCGGGACTGGCAGCGTCTCCGGAGAAAAAGAACGGAGCGCCATTACGGGCCGAGACCCTTCTTCAGTCTGAAGAAGAGTCTCGACCCGAAACGTTGCCCATTCCTTCTCTCCAGAGATGCTGCCTGTCTCACTCAAGAAGACCTTTGGTTTGGTGACAATGCTCATCTCATCCAGCTTGACGAGATTATTTTGGGAAGAAAAAAGAGGGATTTATTTTCCATTTTCCTCTGGAAAAGGTACACTTCTAAAGTAGTTGTTCATTAACAGAGAGAAAAAAAACCCGACAATGCGCCTGGTGAATTTGCTAGACTGGTCCATGTCATCAACCAAGTGGGACAAAGAACGCTCGGAGAAACCCTTCGATAGTGGAGCTGGTGAGGTGATGGACTGTAAGACGTACAGAGAAATCCTTGGGTGGCTGGTTCGATTCTGGCTGGAAGGACTTCATTCTGGGTGGCACGGTGGTGCAGGGTGGCTTTGCTGCCTCACAGCGTCGGAGACCCGGGTTTGATCCTGACCGCAGGTGCTCTGTCTGTACGGAGTTTGTACGTCCTCCCCGTGGCCGGGTGGGTTTTCTCCGGGTGCTTTGGTTTCCTCCCACACTCCGGAGACGTGCAGGTCTGGAGGTTAATTGGCTTCTGTAAAGTTGTCAATTAACCCTAGTGTGTAGGAAATTGCGAGTGTATGGGGTGAGGTGATCGCTGGTCGGCGTGGAATGGGCGGGGGGGGGGGGGGGGGGAGGGGGGTGAGTGGCCTGTTTCCATGCTGTATCTCTAAAGTCCAAAGTAAGTCATCTGTGGCTGTAAGACGGGGAGAGTCTGCACTTCTTCGAGGATGTGGAAATCATTGCCAAGGTCATGGTGTTTTTTTTACCGAAAATACACACATTCTTAAAATATGCAGTAATCTAATTAGAACCTGTCATTACTTTCATTTAAGAAGTCATTCATTGCCCAATTCCCTTGGTCACATCAGCCCACTCATCATCGTTAGAGGGCAGTGAACATCAAGTTGTTTCGATCAGACAAACGTCACACTGGGTAACAAAAGTAGATTCCCTTCACGGAAAGCCGTTTAGTTGCAGCGCGCAAACAGAACCCTCCGGCCCACCGGGTATGCGCCAACCAGCGATCCCCGCACATTAACACTACCCTACACACACTTGGGACAATTTTATATTTCTACATTTATGTCATGGCAATTAACCTGCAAACATATACGTCATTGGAGTGTGGGAGGAAACCGAAGATAGACAATAGACAATAGGTGCAGGGGTAGGCCATTCAGCCCTTCGAGCCAGCACCGCCGTTCAATGTGACCATGGCTGATCATCCCCAATCAGTACCCCGTTCCTGCCTTCTCCCCATATCCCCAGACTCCGCTATCCTATGTCGGAGCCCTATGTCGGAGAAAACCCACACAGGTCACGGGAAGAACGTACAGACACCCTACACACAGCACCCGTAGGCAGGATCGAACCCTGGCCCCTGGCGCTGATGGTAATAACTCTACCGCTGCACCACTATGCCACCCTTGTGAACCCTTTGCATTTGTGAATCTCATGGTCATCATTAATCAAACAAGCTCTTTATCTCTTATTTATATTATCAGTTGAAAGTGGTTTAGTTTATTATTATCATTGCGTGTACTGAATTGCAGTGAAAAGATTTTTTGTTGCTTGCCATCCAGTCAGCGAAAAGTCTGAAGGGTCTCGACCCGAAACGTCACCTATTCTTTTCTCCAGAGATGTTGCCTGACCCACTGAGTGACTCCAGCTTTTTGTGTCTATCTTCAGCGAAAAGGCTATACAGTGGCATGATTACAACCAAGCTGTCCACTGTGTACAGATAAAGGGAGAAAGGGAATAATGTTTAGTGCAGGGTAAAGTCCAGTAAAGTGCGATTAAAGATAGTTCAAAGGCCACCGCTGAGGTAGATGGTAGGTCAGGACCGCTCGCTAGTTGAGGATAGGATGGTTCAGTTGCCTGATAAATGCCCAAGTTACTGCAGTAGGATTTCATCTCATGCCTTTGGACCCATGTCTCTGGATTGTAAGTCCAGTGGTTTAATCGCCGTGTTACCCACAACGAGGGCGACACAGTGGTGCAGCGGTAGGGTTGCTGCCTTCCAGCAGCAGAGGCCCGGATCCGATCCTGACCTTGGATGCTGCATGCACGGAGTTTGTATGTTCTCCCCGTGACCGCGTGGGTTTTCTCTGGGTGTTCCGGTTGCCTCTCAGACACCAAACACGCGTCGGTTTGGAGGTTAACGCGGGTCGGCGCGGACTCGGCGAGCCGAAGACCCTGTTTCCGCGCTGTTTCTCCAAACCTACAGAGGCCAATTACTCCACAAAGCCTCACGTCTTTGGGATGTTTCCACCGTCTATCTCTGCAGTCTAGGGATAGTCTAAAACTCTAAGCTACAAGATGAGGCATCGCAGATCAAACTCGGATTGTGAAGACACTTTGGAAGAAGGATTGACTGAGAAGAGACAGGGGAAAATCGACAACCATAATTGGCTTCTGCCCGGTCCTTTAAGTGGGTTCTCCAGCGCAGATTTAAACTGCAACATCGCTTTAAGTAAACGCGGGCTGAAAGCTTTCGGTGACTTGTGGGAACCGGTTAAATATATTTATAATTTTAAAGAGGCCTTGAAGTTAATCCTGTCCCGTGACCTGTGGCAGGCATTGAAGATGGAATATCCCATCTGAGGAATTTTGACCCCTCCCCGACTTTTTTTCTCTTTCAATCATTCAAATGTCAAAGCAGAGCTAAAAAAAAAAGCACGCTCACTCAAAGCGGAATGACACTGGTGCGACTCCCACTTTTTAGAAGCCCTGTTCACGGGCTCAAGGGGATTAGAAAGGGTACACTCCGGTGACTGACATATCCCACAAACCCCCCCCCCCCCCGCCCCCCGCCCAGCCGGCCCCCCGAGTCCTTTCACACATCCTGACAGCAGCTTCCTAATAAATGACGGATTATGTCTATTCAAGATGGGCCCTTTCCAGAGAACGGCAGAGAAACCGCCATTGTCCTTCAGTGAAAGCAGAGACAGCAGTGAAAGTGAGACTCGCTGGATCAACAGAGTAAGGGGAAATTACTGAAGGGAAAACAAAATAAAAGAAAGAAAGGGAAAAAAAAAAGTGCCGAGCCCTGCTTTGGGGAAGGCCATTTAGCCGGTTCCAAAGCAGCAGATGAAGCTGAGAGTCCCCAGCCTTTGGAACACTGCGCTCCCCCCATTCCACCACCACCACCTCCAGCCCCTGACGCAAGAGAAACCTATAATAAATGCACAAGTAAGTTTGTCAAGAACTGTTATGTTTGGATTAAGAGGGAGTGAATGGGGAGCGGAGGGCTGGACATTTATACGGACTCGAAACTTTCGGCGAGGAGAATTTCTACGCAGCTGGGACATATTCTCCCGTCCGCGTTGATGCAGTTTGGAGAATGTGAAAAATATACATCTTCTAGATGCGCTGGGACGCATCCTCAGTGACGTGATCTGGGGTCATCGGGCGTTTCGGGTCTCACAACATCAGACACCCTCGCCCAGGCGACCCAGCCGGGGTTGATCAGGCCCCGACTTGCGTCCCAGCAGCAACCGCCCACGGATCAGCCATCTTAATAACTACTCTGCAGGGGTTGGGAGACTCTAGTACGTGGAGGGACTGGGCTCCACGTGGGGTGAGTCCCGGCCGGGCTCCTCCTGCGTCTCACCAGCTTCAAGGCCTGTGCGCTGCACCTCTTTCTCCTTATCCGAGCATTTCATTCTCGCCTGAAGAATTCCCGTGAATATAATCCCAGTCGATCCATTCTTTAGCCCAGTCGATCCAACTTCAGGGTTATTTCCTGCGGCATGGGACCTCATCCTCTGAACACGACCCCCTCACACCCACCATCGCCTCAGCGCTGCGTCGCCAACAACAGCCTACATCAAAAGCATTGTCCTCGTCCCAGGGACAACTTACTTTTTAAATAAAGTGCTGGATTTCAGAAGATAAGCGACTGCAGCTCGTGGAGCCACAAAGCTCCACGCGCAAGAAGATTACAGCCCACTGCAATTTACAAAATGGTAGAGGGGGAGGAGGAGGAGGAGGAGGAGGAGGAGAAGCAGAAGCCAAAAAAGAAAAGGCAGTAAGGAATGGGAGTAGAATTAAGCCATTCGGCCCATCAATAGACAATAGACAATAGGTGCAGGAGTAGGCCATTAGGCCCTTTGAGCCAGCACCACCATTCACTGTGATCATACCTGATCATCCACAATTAGTATCCCGTTCCTGTGTTCTCCCCATATCAATCCTGGCTGATCTACCCCACCCTCCTAATCCCATTCCCCTGCCTTCTCCCCATAACCTCTAACACCTGTAGGTCATGGAAGGTCATCCACCTAATATGCCGCCTCTATTTCCCTCATCACATATGCCGTTCAGCTGGCTGGCTATTTTGGGAGAAGGACTTTTTGTGTGTAAACTGAGTGATGGTGTACAGGTCTGCCACCGATTTCCCGGCACCCTTGGTTCCAGAGCCTTTCTGGGTTATATGGACCAACAGAGGTCACGGCCTCCGAGAGGAGTCCCAACAGCACCGGAACTGTCTTACTGGGCTGCTGAGGGGCCGAGATTCCAACCACCCCACAGAGTCGGCGGCGGGTGTCGCCTATGAGAACGGATCTGCCGGCTCTGGCCGGGCCGGAGTACCAGAGCCCCGGCCGCAGGGGGCAAATTTGTACCCGCCGAATTACTCCAGCACCCTGTGTCTTTTTGTGTAAACCGGCACCTGCAGTTCCCCGTGCCTCCATTTTACTGCTCCAATGCAGAGGCGTTGTTGAAAACAGAAATATTATATTTTTTTAATTACTAGAAGCACCACACACACTGGATTCCGTTTCTGAGTGTACAGGATAGTGCGAAGCGCGCGGGGCGATCGCGGGTCGGCACGGACCCGGTGGGCCAAAGGGCCTGTTTCTCTAAAGTCCGAATCTTGCATAGCGACTCCTTTAAGTCGAGACTAAAAACTCATCTTTACTCTCAAGCCTTTCTTGGCATCCTCTGAGTGAGGGCTATATGTATGCATTTATGTATGTAATTAATCTATGAACCACTGTTGTATAACGTTAGTACCTCCACCATTGTAAAGCACTTTGGCCAACGAGAGTTGTTTTGTAAATGTGCTATAGAAATAAAAGTGACTTGGCTTGACTTGACGTACAGTGCAACAAGGATAAACCTGCTGCGGCCTCTAATGCAACTTGAAATGCAGGATAAATGCATTTTTCCATTCACGTGTGTCGGTAAATTTTTGTCGCTCAATTGCAAGCGGTGGGAGCCAAGGGAACGAGCTCTCTCTTCCCTTTTCCCTCAATCCCTGCTGCAAGCAGTGTTGTCCTTGAGGTATAGATTTATGCCGCCGTGCGCTGGTAACTGCGCCATTTTAGCACACACACACACACACACACACACACACACACACACACACACACACACACACGGTGTATCCCGGCACCGTGTACGGCCATTCCCTCTCTCGTTCTCCCACCGTCTATCTGAGTGGATGGCGATCTCATTCAAAGTCAGAGGGCAGTGAGATGGGGTCTCAATGGAGCAGAAAATCCGCACTGGAACTTGCAGCGCACAGCACCGAAGGACAGTTGCCCAGGCAGGGATGTCTTCTTTCAGATGAGGTTACTTTACCCCTTCAGTTCAGAAGTAATTCATGTCATAGGGGCGGAGTTAGGCCATTCAGCCCATTAAGTCTACTCTGCCATTCAATCACGACGGATCTATCTTTCCCTCCTAACCCCATTCTCCATCCATCGCTCCCACATCGCCGCGTGACGCCCGTAATCGTATCACCACTATTTTGAAAAAGAAACAAAAAATTGAAATATCCGTTCTACTCTTTTAAATTCCTTTCGCGTAATGCTGAGAATTATAATCTGTGCTCTGCATCTTCCCCCCTTGCTGTACCTATTGTATTTGAATTTAAATTAACACCCTCCGTTTATTCCTATCCAAGATACCTCACACACACCCTTCGTCTCTTTAATGACTCCGCTTTCCGAGCCCCCACTCCCTCAGCTAAACTATGGACGTTCAGTCACTCAACACCTCCAAACCCCCACCAGGAAGGCCTTAAAGCCCTCAGTTGCTTTCTAATGAATATTGATTTCTCTAACTTTAAGTAATCCCGGCCGGCCGGCCGGCATTCCCTCTCTCTCCGTCCCTCCCCCACCCAAGTCGCACCAGCTTCTCATTTTCAGCCCACAAACAGCTAACAATGGCCTGTTTCCTTTATCATCGTTACTTTTTTGCATCTCTTTCATTCATTATTGAAATTAAATGCTACCTTTATTGTCATTTAGACCTTTCGGTCTGAACGAAATTTCGTGCGTGTAAGAAAAATGACAAAACCACACACTAAACACAAATTTAACATCCCCACCACCACAGTGAGTTCACCAAGCACATCCTCACTGTGATGGAAGGCAAAAGTCTTAAAGTCTTTGTCTCTCTACATCATCTCGGTTTCTATTTTCCCAAACTAGCCTGAAGAAGGGTCTCGACCCGAAACGTCACCCATTCCTTCTCTCCAGAGATGCCGCCTGTCTCCGCTAAGTTACTCCAGCCTGTTGTGTCCATCTTTGTACTTGAATTTGACTTAGTTTAGAGATGCAGCAACGAAACATTCCCTCCTGCCCACCAATTCTGCACCAACCAGCATTTACCCCGTACACTAACACGAATGTGCGCGGACCCGGTGGGCCAAAAGGCCTGTTTCCACGCGGTAACTCTAAACTAAACTAAACTAAACTAGGAACAATAAACTAAACTAGGAACAATTTACTGTTAAAGAAGGAACTGCAGATGCTGGAGAATCGAGGGTACACAAAAGGCTGGAGAAACTCAGCGGGTGCAGCAGCATCTAAGGAGCGAAGGAGAAATGTCGCCTATCTCCTTCGTTCCTTAGATGCTGCTGCACCCGCTGAGTTTCTCCAGCCTTTTGTGTAACCCTAGGAACAATTTACAATGTTTACCAAAGCCAATTAACATACAAACCTAGATTGTATCTATGGGTGGTGTATCTGACCTGAAAGCTTTTCACTGTACCTCGCAACTCGTGACATTAATAAACCTAAACCTGATCATCAGGCCACACTTGTTAGTGAGAATTTCTTGTGCATATATTAGTTTGCTACCTTACAGCAGTGACCACACATTGAAAAGTACTTGATGAATGATTCTGCATTTTGCAATGTCTTCCCACAAATCATCCACACTTCATTATACACTCCACTGACAATTATTCAAGCCACAAGATTATGACTAAAACCCACTTAGCCTGTTGGCGTCAACACACAACATAAAACAAATATAACTAAGCAAGTCAACAATTGTTAACCTATGCTTATTGCCAACAGCTGCACCCAACACTGGGGCGGCACGGTGGCGCAGCGGTAGAGCTGCTGCCTTACAGCGCCAGCAATGCGGGTTTGATCCCGACTACGGGGGTGCTGTCTGTACGGAGTTTGTATGTTCTCCCCGTGATCTGCGTGGGGTTTTTCGAGATGTCCTGCTGGATATTTCAGACATGGTCTGAAAAAAGTACATCTGCTACGATGGAGATTTCACTGACGTGAAAGTGGAAACGACGGAAGAAAATAAATTGCTGATCCTTTACGTATCTGTAGACGAACATCGCCTTACGGGAGGTCGCCTCACATCACCAGAGACTCAGTGTACAGTTTGCGCATTCTCCCCGTGATCGCGTGGGTTTCCTCCGGGTGCCCTTGTCCCCACCCACATCCCAAAGATTTGTAGATTAAGTGGTCCTCCGTAAAATTGTCCCTAATGTGCAGGGAGTCGATGCAGAAGTGGGATAACATAGAACTAGACTGAACGTTAGGCTGATGGGACGGATTCCATGCTGTACCTTTCAACCAATCTAGGAATAAAATGGTACTATGGGACATCTGCACCAGAAAGAACACTTTCTCAATGGCCATTACGGGAAGAAAATGAATAATGACTCTGCCTACGTACCCATATCCGGGATCAGGATAGACACAAAATGCTGGAGTAACTCTGCGGGACAGGCAACATCTCTGGAGAGAAGCAACGAGTGACGTTTCAGGTCGAGACTTTTCTTCAGACTGAGAGTTAGGGGAGAGAGAAACTAAAGCTATGGAAGGGTACAAAGAGCATGTCAGGTGTGAAAAGGACAGATCAAAGCAGACGACGATCATATGATCATGTGATAGGAGCAGAATTAGGCCATTCAGCCCATCAAGTCTACTCCGCCATTCAATCATGGCTGATCCATCGCTCCCTCCGAACCCCATTCTCCTGCCTTCTCCCCATTGCCTCTGACACCCGTACTAATCAAGAATCTCTCTATCTCTGCCGTAAATATATCCACTGACTTTGCCTCCAACAGCCTTCTGTGGCAAAGAATTCCACATCCATGAAGTGTAGAATGATTCATTGTTGGCTGAGGGGAAGGTGACAACGAGGTGTACAAATAGTAAAACTCGTCAGGGAGAGAGTGAAACCAGCCGGAGAACTAGGCTGGGGGAGGGACGGAGAGAGAGGGAAAGCAAGGGTTACTTGAAGTTAGAGAAGTCATTCTTCACACCGCTGGGTTGTAAGCTGCCCAAGCTGAGGTACTGTGCCGCCAGTTCACATTTGGCCTCACTCTGACAGTGGAGGAGGCCCAGGACAGAAAGGTCAGTGTTGGAATGGGAGAGGGAGTTAAAGTGTTTGGCAACCGGGCTCCCCCCGGCCCATCCAACCCTGATTGCAGAACAGTGAATGGCTCAAGCGTTTATTCAGTCAACTATCTTGCTGTACGTTGTGAAAGAGGAGGTGAAAGAACACTGTAACTCCCCTTCCCATTCACACTCAGACCTTTCTGTTCTGGGCCTCATCCACTGTCAAAGTGAGGCCACACACAAATTGGAGGAACAGCATCTCATATTTCGCTTGGGCAGCTTACAGCCCATTGAATATTGATTTTGCTAACTTCAAGTAACCCTGGCTTTCCCTCTCTCTCCATCCCTCCCCCACCTGTCATATTAGCTTCAAAGTCATCTTGTTGATTCTCATTGTCTATAACTCATTTGCACCTAGCCCACAGCTTACAATGGCCTTTTTGCTTTATCATTGTCACTTTTTTTTTGCATATCTTTCATTCATTTGTTCTATATCTCTCTATCTCACCATCTATATCTCTCCTTTGCTTTTCCCAGTCTGAAGAAGGGCCTCGAGCCGAGAGGTCACCTATTCCTTTTCTCCAGAGACGCTGCCTGTCCCGCAGAGTTACCGCAGCTTTTGGTGTCTATCGTCTGGTTGAAACCAGCGTCTGCAGTTGCTTCCTGCACGGCAAATTCAGACAGCTACGAATACAGACCTTCGCCTGCCTGTGCCACAACTAAAAAGCCTCAGAGAAAATCTGATTGATGACTGCAAAATGCGTTATCGATCCAGTGCCTGACACCAGTGGAGCAGAGATTACCTGACAGCCTCTGACAACTGCATGTCACAGTCAGACAAGACAGAGACTGCAGCCTGGGGAGTGTGGACCTTGGCCTCGACCGTATACGATCCTTGACTGTAAGTGTTGTTGTAAGCAGCCCACCTGGTCTACCGCGTGGGGCAATGGGGTGGGAAGGAACTGCAGATGCTGGTTTAAACAAGACGATAAGACACAAAATGCTGGAGTAACTCAGCGAGAGAAGGAGTGGGTGGCGTTACAGGCCGCGACCCTTCTTCAGACACGTAGACACTATCCTACACACACACACACACACACACACTAAGGACAATGTTACATTAATACCAAGCCTATCAACCTACAAAACCTGCACCTCTTTGGAGTGTGGGAGGAAACCGGAGCACATGGTGAAAACCTACGGTGGTTTCGGGGAAGAACGTACAAACTCCATACAGACAGCAGCCAAGGTCAGAACCAAACCCGGGTCTCTGCCGCTGAAAAGCAGCAACTCTACTGCTTCCAGACACACAAAGCTGGAGTAACTCAGCGGGACAGGCAGCGCCTCGGGAGAGAAGGAATGGGTGAGGTTTCGGGTCGAGACCCTTCTTCAGACTCCAGATACGCAGACAGGACTAACGACAGTCAGGAGCGCTCCCTTGTGTACTGAGGATGACACAGTTGACTCACTTTCATCGCTCAGACACTAAGAGAATAATACTGCAGTCGTTTGGCAGACTGCTGCTCATAATTTACAGGAGAACATGTTCTAAACATGACACTGCTTAATGAGTGATCCACTATAGACTTTGGAGATACATTGCGGAAACAGGCCCTTCGGCCCACCGAGTCCGTGCCGACCAGCGGTCACCTGTGCACTAGTTCTATCCTGCACATGAGGGACAATTTATTATTTTCTGTTGTTTTTGTTTCTGATTCCAGCATCTGCTGTCTCTTTTGTTTGCTCACCAGATCCTGGTCCATTTGATGCAGATTCTATAATATTTTGTGAGGGTTTTGGTTTTAGTTTTGGAGATACAGCGTGGAAACAGGCCCTTCGGCCCACCAGCTCTGCGCCGACCAGCGATCTCCGTACGCTCGCACTGTCCCACACACTAGCAACATTTTTTACAGAAGCCAATTAACTTACAAACCTGCATGTCTTTGGAGTGTGGGAGGAAACAGGAGCATCCGGAGAAAACCCACGCAGGTTACGGGGAGAATGTACAAACTCCATACAGACAGCAGCTGAGGTCAGAATCGAACCTGGATCTCTGGCGCTGTGAGGCACAAAATGCTGGAGTAACTCAGTGGGACATGCAGCATCTCTGGAAGGAAGGAACGGGCGAAGTTTCGGGTCGAGACCCTTCTTTTGAAGAATGGCCTCAACACAAAACATCACCCATTCTTTCTCTGCAGAAATGCCGCCTGTCCCGCTGAGTTACTCCAGCATTTTGTGTCTATCTTCAATGTAAACCAGCATCTGCAGTTCCTTCCTACACCCTACTGCCGCCCATACAGCCTGGAATTGGCCCTCCAAACACGCTTTCGTGGGGAGCAGTAGATTGTTCATCACAAAAGGTGTGGGCTTTGTAGAAAAGATCTTCAGAGCAAGGACAAATTTTAAACTGAGACCTGGCTTAGTTCAAGGTGGTCACGGGATGCTCCTTTTCTCCCCACTCAAGAGGGAGTGGAGAAGCCAGAGCTCGCCGAGACTCGGAGTGATCGCGGTGGGAGGGAATACGAGCCTTGACCAAATGGAGTCAAGGATGATGAACAAAGTGGAGACCCAGTTTAGAAGTATCGCCTCCGTGATGGTGAATCCACACTGAAGTCCATCTTTAAGTTAACTGTTCACAAAGCACAGTATTAGTCTATTGTCACGTGTGCCGAGGAACGGTGAAAAGATTTTGTTGCGTGCTAACCAGCCAGTGGATATACAAGACATGATTACAATTGAGCCATCCACAGTGCACAGATACACGATAAGGCATAAGGGACCCAGCAGCAGTGTGATGAAGACTAAAGCCGTTTGTTTTACTGAAGCTGGAGGAACACAAGTGGTAACACGCTGGCGCAGCGGTAGAGTTGCTGCCTTACCGCGCCAGAGACCCGGGTTCGATCTTGACTATGGGTGTTGTCTGTGCAGACTTTGTACCTTCCCCCCTGACCTGCGTGGGTATTCCCCGCTAACTGGCTTGGTATATTTGTAAATCGTCCCTATGTCCATGTACACGGTTCTGTTTAGTCTATTGTCACGTGTACCGAGGTACAGTGAAAAACTTTGTCGCGTGCTCACCAACCAGTGGAAAGACAATACATGATTACAATCCAGCCATCCACAGTGTACAGATACATGATAAGGGAATGACGTTTAGTGCAAGGTAAAGCCAGCAAAGTCAAAGATAGTCCAAGGGTCTCCAATGAAGTAGATAGTAGTTCAGCACTGCTCTCCAGTTGTGGTTCAGTTGCCTGATGAGTGCAGGGAAGAACCCCAGATGATTCAGATGACAAACGGAAGATGCTAGAGGGGCCGAATGGCCTCAGCCCATTGCTGCTGAGATCTGCTATCAACACCACTTCCACTGCAAAAGTTATTATCGCCTTAATTCTTATGATATTGGCGGCCATTTTACCCCAGACAAGACAAACCAATAGTTAAACAGAGTGCTCCCCTCAAAACATTACACACACATTTTTTAATATCAAACTATATATATTTTTTTTTAGTTTAAAGACACAGCGTGGAAACAGACCTTTCAGCCTACTGAGTCCGCACAAACCAGTGATCGCTTCACTTTAACTACACCTTATACACACTGGGGACAACTTTACATTTAGACATTTATACCAAGTCAATTGACCTAAATAAAACCCAGTATGTCTTTGGAGTGTGGGAGGAAACCGAAGATCGCAGAGAAAACTCATGCAGGTCACGGGGAGAACGTACAAACTCCACACAGCCAGCACCCGTTGTCAGGATCGAACCCGGGACTCTGGCGCTGTAAGGCAGTAGCTCTACCGCTGCGTCACCGTGCCGCCTGTCATAATAATTTAGAATAATACTTACAAAAAAAAACAATAATACACACCAGCATACAAAATCGACCAGATATTATTAAATCCCAATACTATGTTACAATCCTGATCCAGGATACAGTTAACTCCCCCCCCCACCGCGCGGTGCCCAGCGGTCCCGGAACTCCCCCATGGTGCCTGTGGCCAAGAATGACCAGGAGCAAACCATCCAGGATATCTTTTCTGTTTGGCCCACTCCCCTACGCACTGGGTGCCCAGAGATGAGGACGGTGGGGCTAAAATGGAGCCAGACAGGCAAAGTAACTCTGCTCCAGAGCTGTGGTTTGTGCTAAAAACATAGAGGCCCCAGTACACCCATTCTGCCGACTGTTTAAGTCATTTTTTGGTCTGTTCACACCGGGTAGAACAATAACTCTTCAGCCCCTGCCTCTGCCGCTAATCGAGCGTATCCGTTAGGTTCGTTCAAAGCAACAAATCACGTTGCACCTGCAGATTTAACAGGAGTCCTGTACTCCATATGGTAAACTGCCACTAACCCCAAGGTGCCAACGGCCTAGCTGTCTCTTTACACTAATAACTCAAGGCTTTTTAATGGGAGGTAGACACAAAAAGCTGGAGTAACTCAGCAGGTCAGGCAGCATCTCTGGAGGAAAGGAATAGGTGACGTTTTGGGTCGAGACCCTTCTGCAGACTGAGTCAGAGGAGAGCGAAACTAAAGACATGATGAGGTAGAACGAAACAATGAATGTAAGGTGTCGGAAGGAACTGCAGATGCTGGTTTAAACCGAAGATGGACACAAAATGCTGGAGTAACAGGCAGCATCTCTTGATAAAAGGAATAGGTGACATTTCTGGTTGAGATCCTTCCTCAGACAATGAATGTAATAGAATGAATGAAAACATGAATGCAAGGTATGCACAAGGAGAAATCAAAGGCAACAATGATAATCAAGGAACGGTGGAGCCCACAATGGTCCATTGTTGGCTGTGGAGCAGGTGGTAGCGAGTGAAACTAACGAGTGAAGCAGTGAAATTAAGGAGGAGGACAGTGAAACTAGTTGGACGACTAGAATGGGGGACGGAGAGAGAGGGGATGCAAGGGTTGCTTGAAGTTAGAGAAAGCAATATTCACACCGCTGGGCTGTAAGCTGCCCGAGCGAAACATGAGGTGCTGTTCCTCCAATTGGCGGAGAGGGAAACGGGAGGTATGATGGTGTACAAAGAACAAAAGAAAGAAAGGTGTACCCTTAATTAATTGGAGGGACCTATCCTGTTTAAAATCGAGGCATGACTGTGACACAGTTCACGGGTTGAATGAAGGATGAGAATTCATCCCCCATGATAAGGTGTACTTTTACGTGTAACAGGCTGTTTAATTCCATCAGGAGCTGGAAGCATGACACCAACGGAGCTTAACTGCTTCCATTTTGATTGTAAGCAGCCGAGGTATTTTTGTTCCCGGTGACTCGGGCTATCCTGTTCTCTCCCCTCCCCGCTCTTTCCTCGGTAAACCACCACCCCGTGCATCTTCCCCGCTGCCCCGACGGGTCCCTCTGCCGCAATATCAAAGGCGGCGGATAATAGTGGAGCGGACTGGGGCGGATTACGCGGGATGCTTCTCCGGCAGAAAAATAAAACGGCTCCATTCTGCTCTCCCGCGGAAAGCGCAAAACCCAGAGCGGTCCTCGCTAACGGCCGCGATGCGTTTCTTGTTGTTGCCGCGGTTAGTTTACCGGCGGCGCTGGCTCGGTTAGTTCACACCGGCGGAATTAACAAAGGCACGTGTGGGAAAATTTAAAAAATCGCACGCACAGTCTCTCTCATGTGTCGAAACTTTCTGCACAGAATACCAACGCTATTGAAGGTAATGCTTCAATAAGCTCAGCATGCATCGATAGTCACGGAAAAGATTTAGAAGCTACATCACAGCGGGAAAGAAGGGGGGGGGGGGGGGGTTGGATTAACCTTTTTCAAATTACTCCCAATATACTTTTTTTTTAAGTTTTCATTTTCAAATAGCGCCTGACCTATTTTGCTGTTCAAATAAGTTTAACAAATGTGCAACAAAGCAGAATATTGCAATCATATCAACCACTTGCATTTGTTTAACATTTTTAATGTGGTTCAATTGTTTCAAGGTGACCCACGAAGCAGCTGGATAAAAATAACAGTTACCACAAGGAAGGGGAGGCGAGCTAAAGGCACTGTCAAAACAACATTATTTTATTTTTAAAAAAGCGCATTCAAAAGGAGCACCTAAAATCAAGAGGGAAGATGAATGAGGGAGAGGAGACAAGGAGAGAGACTTGGGGAGATTGTGCACTCGGGTTTAGGGGGCGATTACAGTGGGGAGGAGAGGTGGGGGTAATAAAAGAGGCTCGTGTTTAATGGACAGCAGTTGTTAGAGGGTGGTTGGTAGAGCTTGAGTGGGTTATGGAGGTAGGGAGATGAAATGTGTTATTAGCAGTGGGATGAGATATTTTTAAACGGGGGCACTGGTGGAATAGAAATCAACGGTCACGGTGGCGCAGCGGGAGAGTTGCTGCCCTACAGCGAATGCAGCGCCGGAGACCCGGGTCCGATGCCGACTACGTGTGCCGTCTGTATGGAGTTTGTACGTCCTCCCCGTGACCTGCGCAGGTTTTCCTCCCACACTCCAAAGACGTGCGGGTCTGTAGGTTAATTGGCTTGGTAAATGTAACAATTGTCCCTAGTGGGTAGAGGATGGTGTTAATGTGCGGGCATCGATGGTCGGCGCGGAACCGGCGGGCCTGTTTCCGCGCTGTATCTCTAAACTACAGAAAAAACTGAACGCAAATCGCGTACAGGTTTAGTTTATTGTCACGTGTATCGAGGTTCAGTGAAAAGCTTTTGTTGCGTGCTAACCAGTCAGCGGAATGTCTACACGTGATTCCATCGAGCCGTCCACACTCTACAGGTACACGATAAAGGAAATAACGTGAATAACGCTTAGTGCAAGGTAAAGTCTGATCAAAGATAGTCCGAGGGCCTCCAATGAGGTAGATGGTAGCTCGGGGCCGCTCTCTGGTTGTTGGAGATTGGAGAGCAGAAGGGAGTGCAGCATTTAACACAGCTTTGGACACAGACAGCTGAACCCTTCCATATCTCCAGTCTCCCACTCCGCTGACTCTCAGTGTGAAGAAGGCTCTCGACCTGAATCGTCACCCATTCCTTCTCTCCGGACATGCTCCCTGCCCCACTGAGTTACTCCGGAAAGTTTGCGGGAATACAGATTGAAGGCGGGAATGCTGGCGAGATTCCACCGGACAAGAGCAGATGGAATAGGAGTACCGATCGGCTCTCCGGATGCGGACAAGCTGATATCGCAGAGGAGAAAGGCGGGGTGGGGTGGGGGGGCGGGAAGGTTGGGGGAACACACACATCTCCCAGGGAAGGGGGGTTTTGAATCTCGGGGTCAAAGGCAGTGGCGGGGGTTGGTGAAGAGTCTGTCTCGACTCGCTGTGAGGGCGTGGGGGCACGACCAGTGGAACGGCCAATGTGCGAGAACGGCAAAACCTCGTGCACCCAGAGGCACTGCAGTATTACTCACAAAATGCGACTGTGGCGTGTCTGTACCACCAGCCTCTCACGCGAGCGAAGAAAACCTGGCAGTGTACAGCTAATGGGTGCAATATCCTTAATTTCCTGAAACAATCATTGTAAAACAAAAAAGGAAATTCCCACTGAGGCACTCAAAATGTAGATAAGCAAGTCCTGGGGGAGCTGTGTGCAGTTTGTTTATTTTGATTATATTCTAGATTTTTAAAAAAGATACAGCAGTTGGGTTAGAATGAAGGTGCAAGAGAGAGAGGGAGAGAAAAAAAAATCAGAACCAACTCAAAAGGAAAACTAATCCTGATTGGGAGCAGAAATGATTCAGGGAATCATAGAGGGAGACCATTCACCACTGCATGGAGACAGCAGCAGTTACTCAGTCATGTCCGATCTTTCAGCTTTCGCTTTGCGGCTATTTGCCACATTTCAAGCATTCAAGACAGCCACAAAATGCTGGAGTAACTCAGCGGGACAGGCAGCGTCTCTGGATGGAAGGAATGGGTGACGCTTCGGGTCAAGAACCTTCTTCAGCCTCGACCAGAAACATCACCCGTTCCTTCCACCCAGAGATGCTGCCTGACCCGCTGAGTTACTCCAGCATTTTGTGTCTATCTTCGGTGTAAGCCAGCAGCTGCACATTACAAGCATCCGGGTGGTTTGTGAACCCCATCTGTAGAAGTGGAAACCCGAACATGCCCACTGTCACCCGCCACGATTCACTTCAACCACTGAACGCTGCTTTGGAATATTCCGATACGGATATGAAAAGCGCAAAATACATACTCAAGTGTAGGAAGGAACTGCAGATGCTGGCTTACACTGAAGATTGAATCAAAATAACTCAGTGGGACAGGCACCATCTCTGGAGCAAAGGAATGGGTGACGTTTTGGGTCGAGACCCTTCCTCAGACTGTTCAAGTATTTATTTTTAAATAGAGTGGCTGTTTCAATTTCTATACTCCGTCAAGTGGTGAAATACAGACCCTCACCATCTTCCAGTGGGAAGATATTAATGCTTCAACTCTCTTTCCAGCTAATGCACTGATTACTTTCAATCTATGCCGTTTGTTTATTGACCTCAATATAACAGGTCCTTCTTATCTACTCTATCCAGACCTCTCATAATTCTGTACGTCTCAATTAAATCTACGTGCAACCTTTCTTGTAAAAGGGATGTGTCAGCAAGACTTCCGAATACACTCTGCATTTTAACAAATCATTAGGCTTTCAATGAACAACCAAAGTGAGTATTTTGTGGTCAACGCGCATATTAATGGATGCCATTCCCAATGCCTGGACACAGCTGTAAACTTCTGAATCCATATTTATGAAGTCTCAAGTTTTGAAATCATATTTAGTTCAAAGAGAGAGGCTGCGATCTTTGATGATTGCAATCTACAATTGTTAATGGAGCACAGGATATCCTGAACATGAGGATCTCTTTCTCTCTCTCTCTCTCTCTCTCACACACACGGCAGAAGGTAAGGCCACGATCCTTAGTCTGCTCTTCTCAATGAAACAATTACATTTTCTTTTTTTTTCCTCTTTTTAAAAAAAAAAAAAAATCTCAGCCTTACAGGGAATTTAGATAGAAATCGGGAAATATTAAACGTCGATAAAAATGGACTTGGCAAGCAAAATAGCTTGTGTACAATTTTCCTGGCGCAGTTTAAAACTGGTCCATGGATGGAAACCTCAGCACTGGTCACAGCATCTCAGCAAAAACATATCAGCCTGAAAAGTGCTGCTTCCCGCACACAGCAATGGGTCTCTGGGAGTTAATTGAGAGGACAGCTTATATAAACTTGCCGCGCTTCCTTGAGAGAACACGAGATTGATGGGCGATATAACCAAGGTGTTTAAACAGATTCAGTGCGGGAGATAAAGGGGAAATTATTTCCCTTGGTGGAGAAATTCAGAAGAAGAGGGGCTAATTAAAGAATAAGAGCCAAGCCATCCAGGAAAGAAATTAGGATTCCCGTCTATGCACAAAAGACCGGTAAAACCCTACATCTCTTCCCAAATAAAATCCAGCTGTATTTCGAATGCGGCTTTCAAAAGAGAGAGCGATAGAATTATTTTTTACGGGGAGGTATCAAAGGATAACCAAATCTGTGGTTGAAGAACAGATCAACGATTATCATTGAGAGGGATGAAGCTGCCTCAAGACTTTAACCCTTTTCCTAAGCTCCATTCAAAATGAGTTATCGAATGATTGTAGTAGATTATTGGCAAAAGCTACACTCAAATACACCAGCACCCCCACACACACACACACACTGCTGACACACACGCTCAAATTAATGTATGGTAGGAATTCAGAATTTGTGCAAAATTAATTATTTCCATCATTATCAATACCCTAAATTTCGCTGAATTATATAAACTCTCAGCGTTTGCAAGTTCCCAATTCAATTACTTTAAATCATCAGTACCCTCTTGTATGTGACTTTGTATGGAGCATGTAATGAGATCCCACTGTAACTCCGTTAATTGAGGGGACCAGTAGATGTTTATTATCATAATTAGGCTTCAATCAGCGTGTTTTTTGTTCGGTTTGAACTGCTCAAGGTGCGACGCCCGAGATGCAATGGCATGTTTGAAAAGAGATGCTTTGCTCTCCCCGTCTCGTCTCTGGCTCGCCCGCCGACAGAAATGACGAGTGAGATTCCTAACCTTTGCTCGGCAATTTTTATAAAGGAAAAAATAAAATAAAAACAGGGGCCGACGTTCAAACATGTGTGACATAATCGTGCTGGCGCGCCTGATGAGTATAAGATTTTCTCAATTTACCTACGAGAGCCCCCGGCACACTATTAACAATGACAAATAACATTTGAAAAGTACTTGTTAATGGCCGCTACAGTGTAATTTCCTTCCAGTGACGTTCAGTGGTCCAAACGCTCCCATCAAAAATTAGATGTTGATGCATCCACAGCACATCCTCCCCCTAAGACACACACACACACCATCACTGGCAGACATACATACATGCACTCTCTCACACACACACACACACCATCACTGGCAGACATACATACATGCCCTCTCTCTCACACACACACACTCACCATCACTGGCAGACATACATACATGCACTCTCTCACACACACACACACACACACCATCACTGACAGACATACATACATGCCCTCTCTCACACACACACACACACCATCAATGACAGACAGACATACATACATGCACTCTCTCACACACACAGACTCACCATCACTGACAGACATACATACATGCACTCTCTCACACACACACACTCACTGGCAGACATACATACATACACTCACACACACAAAAGTGCACTCACATGCACTTGTACTCACACACGCACTCACATATTCACGGACACACATACACGCGGTCACACGACGCACACACACACACTCACTCACATGCAGTCGCATGACGCACACACTCACACGCAGACGCACATGCACTTACACTCGCACTTTTCACATTCGCTCACATATGCACAGACACACAACACGCGTGTGCGCGCACACACACATGCAGTCACACAATGCACACACACACAGTTTCACTCACACACACATGCACTTACACACACACTCTCTTATGCAGACACACAACACACTTGCGCACACACACTCGCATGCAGACATGCACTCACAAACACAGATTCATACATTTCTCACTCACATACGCACTTAACCACCCATTTATTCTATAAGTGCTACAATAAAGCTTATTAATAAAACTCTGACAAAATCATCGTGGATCCCTGTCGGAATTTCTTAACACCACCAGTTAAAGCAGGAGAGGTAACGGTTTTAACAAAAACATATGATGATTTTGGAATTATAAATGATCCGAATGAAGAATAAATGAAAAGAGAGATTTTTTATTCACTTGATCGGGCTGAGAACTATGCAAATGGAGAGGTGAGAGATGCTTGTTTAGTTTCAGTTCCCCACTGCTGGGAAATTGGAGTGTGTGTGTGTGTGTGCGCATGGTTTATAACGCATCATTCGACACCCCAGCCCAGATCCCTCCGTCTGCAGTCAGAGTGGAAGGAGCCCCAGATAACTGCAAACATCAAAACTCGTGTTTTATGTCAACGAACCTGTTGTTATGGGATTCATGTATAAATTAACAGCGTACAGGCAGCTTCATTAAAAACTCCCATTACCACTGTCTGTGAACAGGGCTATCAATTTTATAGGAACAATTTATTATAATGATGTGTACCACCGTTTCAGCATCTAGCTGAGTGATCTGCATTGTAAATTCCAAATTAGTCCGCGTAACACCGAGAGCTTCACCATTCACCGACCGCCCGGCTATTATTAGTGAGACGTATTTTTTTGTAATGCGGTATTAACAATAAATTAGTAACATATTTATTGATTATTTTGTTTAATTGCGGGGATCAGGAACAGAGAGGGTCGGATAAATCAGACTGCAGACAGTTATAAGGGCACTTATGGACAGGGAGAGCAATGCAGTGTGTGGCAAGGAACTGCAGAAACTGACATACCGCAGACAGACACAAAATGCTGGAGTAACTCAGCGGGACAGGCAGCAAGCATGTCTGCAAATGCAGTCTTGGATCCGAACATTTTATTTTAGCGATCAACACACAATTGTGGAGGAAACAATTATTACAACGTTTCCTCCCATTAACTCTGGACCACACTTTGGCGTCCGTTCCTACTTTGCCTTTTCTTGTCTTTATTGCAATAAAAATAAAAGTTTGAATGTATTTATTCAGTGAATTAAAAAAAATATCGAAAAGTGAAAAGTAAGGGATTCTGCCGAGGGATCGAGTATAAGGTGCAGGTCGCGCCGCCGTTCAGGGGCAAGTTCTACTTTTTTTAAAGGACGAATTTACCACCGAGGGCCAATCGGTAAATCTGCCCGTGTCTTGTCGAATGGCCAGATAGATGCAAGCCATGTCTACGCTTCTCAAGTCAGGGCTGATTGCAAACGCGTTGGCTTTGATTTATAGCGGGCTGACAAGGGAGGGGGGCCGGTCGAGTTGCCCAAAGACACTGCGGACACATGGAATAGTAGTGTCGCGCCGGCAAACACAACCTGCTGCCTCCTTACTGCAAGCAATGGGGAAAACAAATGTTAGAACTGGAGGTTGAGTAACAAAAGAGTAACTCTGTGGGCCGGGAATTCATTTTTTGTCTTGCTGTGTGTGTTTTTTTTTTAAAAGATGGTGCGAAGAGGTTTTGCTGTCTGGGGAGTGAGAGGGACGGGCACTCTCTGAGTAAACACACACACACACACACACACACACGTGAGTTGGAGACCCTGGCAAACTGACTCAGGACGGGCCATGCGGGCTGGCCTTCGCTCCGAGGTGTCGCTACGACGAGGTGTGCGTGTGCGAAGGGAGAAGGAAGGCTCTCGACCCGAAACGCCACCCGTCCCTTCTCTCCAGAGATGCTGCCCGCCGCGCCGAGCTACTCCAGCATTTTGTGTCTTGTCGTCGAGGTGACAGACACGGGTGGCAGCGAAAAGGGCCGAGGACACGTTCATCAGGAGCGCGTCTGTCTGCTCCCAGCCTCCAGGGTCGGCGATCGCACGGAACGTGTGCCATCACGGCGAATTTAAACGCCGAGCATCGCCAGCCTTCCTCCGCTCCTCCTTGCCTTCTCCCCCCCACATCCCCTTTGGCTAAAGTTACGCCGGGAGTCCAAAAGTGCTGGTGGTGCTAATCCTGACCAAAGAGGTCCTGGCTGCCCCAGTACACAAAGAAAATGCTGGTTTGTAATGAACTGAATAAGATGTAAGCTCATCCTTACTTTTTTTTGCATATCTTTCATTCCTTGTTCTATCTCTCTCTACATCACGTCCATATCTCTCGTTTCCCTTTCCCCTAACCAGTCTGAAGAAGGGTCTCGACCCGAAACCTCTCCCATTCCTTCCCTCCAGAGATGCTGCCTGTCCCGCTGCGTTACTCCAGCTTTTTTGTTTAGCGCGGCATCTGCAGTTCCTTCCTGCTAAATATTGTCTTTTGTGCAAAAGTGCAAACTGGAATGCAGGTCCCAAGGCAGTCCTTTGTGTCTCCAGAATTGCAAGAACTATTTTAGAAAGGCGTTATATTTATTTTTACAAGTGTTGTTTCAGGCTATCGGGGGTGTGTGGGAGAGAGCGATCGGATTGAAAATCCAAGCAACAGGCTGGATTCCTACGCTTGTGAATGACGGCGCCCCGTTTTATTAGCTACGGGACCCGGGGTAAACTATTGAAGATTGTTTGAACGCCGCGCTCGTCAATGAAATATCTTCCAACTCTTCCTGCTCTCGATGTAAAAATAAACTCCAAAAATAAAAGCACGAAGACAGCACATGTTGTGGGTTTTTTTTTTTCACTCTCTGACAACTCCAGAAACAAAACCTTTCCACGGGGTGCAGACGTTACCCCGTCAGCGGCCGGTTGCAAGGTATTCTCCACGGCAGCTACATTGCTGAGTGTGTGGTTCACGCCAGCGGCGTTCCCCACTTTCCCCCCCCCCCCCCCCCCCTTCTTTGCGAAATGCGGGTTCGCGGCAGCAAATCTGTGTTATACCAGGAGATTCACGCTGTCACTTCACCCCTGCCCGTATCTCGGACAGCAGGTAATCAGATCACACACAGCACTTTAGACTGACTGATAACACGAAGCAGCCGAGCCAGCCCGGCGTTAAGCTGCAGGGAACGCGTGTTCCTGAAGCCTTGTCATATCCAACTCCCCCCACCCCCCCATTAAAGCAGGAATGGCGCCCAATGGGGATGTGGCAAACAGGCAGAGAGAAAGAGAGGCGCATTCAGTAACAAAAGTTTAAACGGAAGAGACCGCCGCTTGCTTCCCCACACGCTAACATGAAAGCGTTTCTGCTCAACAAACGCACACACACCCCCTTCCAATCCCCACTCCCCCCCCCCCCCCCCCCATCCATCCACCCCCCGCCCCCACTGCACCCAACCCCCTCTCCACCCCACCCCCATAAACTGCAGGGAAGAAGTTACAAACCCAGTGATTTACTGTCCTATGAGCATCTGTTTGAAGATTCTCCAAATTAGATCAGGGATTTAAAAAAATGTTCGCCTTGCTACATGGATCTTGTTACTGCAGTATCTCTGCCCGATCGGCCGCGTTTTGCCTGTCAGATCTCCCTCTTGAATACAATCCCCGTGCAAATGTTCCCGTTTAACACACACACACAATGCTACGCTTTCCAGAAAGCTGCGGTTATTCGCACCTTTCCAAACGACCGCGCTGCTGTTTTCTTTTACTTTAGTGCAAAGGTTTGCAGGAATCGGCTGCGATCGCAATATTGGGTTTTGTTTTTTTTTTGCCAGAGGGCACTCGCCGTCCACGCTTTTCGAGGTGAGATCGGAAAGATCCCCAAGTTTTTGCCTGCGTCTTGCGTCCAAGCGAATGCAGGCTCACAAAGCAAGAGCCTGAGTGAGACTTGTTTCAACATCAGTTTCAGACATCTGAAATGACCAAGTCGACACACATCTGCGTGCGAGCGGAGAGTTACATGTGTGTGTGTACATTTTACAACAGCAGAGAGGTTCATCATTACAAGGACATTTTGCATAAATAAAGATAACTGGCTCGGAATAATTTGGGAAAGCCTGCAATGCAAACATTTGCTACGAAACGGTGCTCAATTGATCGGTAAACCAGCAATCCAGAGATTGAGAGGACAGTGCGATTGTTTCTGAACCGCGAGTAGCGGAGTACAATCGCTAGCCATTCCCGTCCCCCCTGATGTGTACAATGCATTTGTGTGTGTGTGTGTGTGTGCGTTTGTTACCTGGGATTGGTGCTATTCCAGTACACGGCGTAGCGGTCAGCAACTACTTTCCCGGAATCTTCCGTCCAAACACAAAGCCAAAGGGCCAGGAAGAGCAGAACAGCCACCTCCACGTTCATCGTCGAGCGTCCAGCGAGCTCTCCTCTGTCACACACTCACACTCACACTCACACACTCACACGAGTGTTGCAGATCAAAGCCTGGAGCTGGAGCTGGAGCTGGAGCTGGGGTTGGAGCTGGAGCTGGAGCTGGGGCTGGGGCTGGAGCTGGAGCTGGGGCTGGAGCTGGAGCTGGAGCTGGAGCTGGAGCTGGAGCAGCCGCTGCCGCCGCCGCCGCCGCCTGCCTCCTCCATACAGGGGCCAGCCAGTGCCACCAACTTTCAACAACAGCAGCTTTTTTTGAAGTGAAGCCAACCCCTACTACACTTGCGCAACCTACCCTGCTGACGGCAGGGACATTTATGAATGAAGGAGGCATGGGCCAATGGGTGGCCGCCCGCCCCCCCGGCCCGCGGCATCCGGCGGCCAATCAGAGCGGCCCGGCGCCGAGTGGCGGCCCGGGAGGAGGCTGCCAGCCAATGGGAGGGGACCTGGGGGATGATGTCACAATGGGGGCTGGCTCAGCGGAGCCAATGAAAGCGCCGGAGCCGCCAGTTGTTACATTGTCGCCGGAGTTGCTACATCTGGTCCCTGGTCACTACTGGTCACTACTGGTCACTACTGGTCCCTGGTCACTACTGGGCACTACTGGTCCCTGGTCACTACTGGTCACTACTGGTCACTACTGGTCCCTGGTCACTACTGGTCACTACTGGTCCCTGGTCACTACTGGTCACTGGTCACTACTGGTCCCTGGTCACTACTGGTCACTACTGGTCATTGGTCACTACTAGTCACTACTGGTCCTTGGTCCCTGGTCCCTGGTCACTACTGGTCCCTGGTCCCTGGTCACTACTGGTCCCTTGTCCCTGGTCACTGGTCCCTGGTCACTACTGGTCACTCCTGGTCCCTGGTCCCTGGTCCCTGGTCCCTGGTCCCTGGTCCTTGGTCCCTGGTCATTCTTGGTCCCTGGATCCTGGATCCTTGGTCCCTGGATCCTTGGTCCCTGGATCCTTGGATCCTTGGTCCCTGGATCCTTGGTCCTTGGATCCTTGGTCCTTGGTCCTTGGTCCTTGGATCCTAGGATCCTTGGTCCCTGGATCCTTGGTCCTTGGTCCCTGGTCCCTGGTCCTTGGTCGTTGGTCCTTGGATCCTGGATCCTGGATCCTTGGTACTTGGTCCCTGGTCCTTGGTCCCTGGATCCTTGGTCCTTGGTCCTTGGAACTTGGTCCTTGGTCCTTGGTCCTTGGTCCGTGGATCTTGGATTCTTGGATTCTTGGGTCTTGGATCTTGGATCTTGGGTCTCTTGGTCCCTGGATCCCTGCTCCCTTGGTCCTTGGATCTTGGGTCCCATGGTCCTTGGTTCTTGTATCTTGGGTCCCTTGGTCCTTGGATCTTGGGTCCCTTGGTCCTTGGATTCTTGGGTCCCTTGGATCTTGGGTCTCTTGGTCCTTGGATCTTGGGTCCCTTGGTCCTTGGATCTTGGGTCCCTTGGATCTTGGGTCTCTTGGTCCTTGGATCTTGGGTCCCATGGTCCTTGGTCCTTGGATTCTTGGTCCCTTGGCCCTTGGATCTTGGTCCATTGGTCCTTGGATCTTGGGTCTCTGGTCCTTGGATCTCTGATCCATTGGTCCTTGGATCTCTGGTCCCTTAGATCTTGGACCCTTGATCATTGGTCCTTGGATCTTGGTCCCCTTGGTCCCTTGATCCTTGGTCCTTGGATCTTGGTCCCCTTGGTGCTTGGTCATGATCCTTCCTTGGCACCTTGTCATAAGGTCATAAGTGAAAGGAGTAGCATTAGGCCGTTCGGCCCACCAAGCCTACGCCATTCAATCATGGCGGATCTATCCTGCCTAACCCCATACCCCTGCCTTCTCCCCATAACCTCTGACACCTGTACTAATCAAGAATCTATCTATCTCTGCCTTAAAAATATCCACTGACTTGGCCTCCACAGCCTTCTGTGGCAAATAATTCCACTGATTCACCACCCTGGTTCTTGGTCCCTGGGTACTTGTTCCCATCCCTATGTTGCCATTCTACTGCTAGAAATGTCTGATATTTAAAAATATATGTATTTTAAAAACTAGTAACCCCACGCAGCAAATATATCATAGAGAGACACAAAAAGCTGGTGTTAACTCAGCGGGACAGGCAGCATCTCTGGAGTAAAGGGATAGGTGTCGTTTCGGGTCGAGACCCTTCTTCAGACCGGAAACCTTCAGATCAACAGAAGATAGACACAAAAAGCTGGAGGAACTCAATGGGTCAGGCAGCATCTCTGGAGACGTTTCGGGTCGAGATCCTTCTTCTGTCTGAAAAAAAGGTGTCGAATCTCGACCCGAAGCGTCACCGGTCCATTTTCTCCAGAGATGCCGCCTGACCCGTCGAGTTACTCCAGCATGTTGTGTTTATCTGCGGTTTAAACCAGCATCTATTTCAATTTGCTTTATGTTGCAGTCCCACCTTCCCGAGTACAAGTTCGTGCTTCACACTTACAAAGCCGCGACTTTTCTGTTAACTTGAAACCAAATGCATTTCCCCACTTCCTTGAGAGAGCATGTCGTGGAATCGTGCGTGTGTGTGTGTGTGTGTGTGTGTTTTCGCTTCAGCTCTTTTTTTTGGGTCAGGATAATTGTGCACGGATCCCTTCCTTACAGGGGAATTGTCTTTTCTGCATGCTTCCGAAGCAGCGCCTCTCCAAGGGGAAAACACTTGCACATTTACAGCGACACACGCAACGGCAGCGGCGAATCCAACCTAGAAAGAATTCATTCGCACACGAAATATCGAACAGTGTGGAAAATGTCGAAAAAGGGGGATGCAGGATTTAATTCGGTTATTTACGGACACTGTCATAATGCCATTTTGTTTTTGTTTTTTTTAAACGTGCTTTGTTCAAAAACAAGAGAACCCCTTACTCTTCTTCAGAACTAGTTAATCACGCTCTCTCACACACATATGCAAACAATCGCAATTATTCCGCAGCTCAGAGAAAAGGTGAGCGCAGAGCTTCGTCTGTCGACTGTTCCAGCGCTTGTGCTGTCGCTTCTCACCTTGCACCTGCCAAAAGGTTTTGAATGAAAAGCCCCCTCTGCTGCCTGAAGTCTAACTCGCACTCAGTCTCACTCCTGTGCACGGAACTGGCTCCTCGTCTGACAATGTCTTAGTGTAAAATAAAATCGCATCCTTTTTTTCAAACACCTCTGCGGTTTCGTCATTCCTCCCCCCCCCCCCCCCCCCCCCCCCCTACAATTTATGTGCTCCTTTAATTAATTTGTTCTACTTCTCTCTGTATCAGCGTCTATCTCTCTCCCCTCACTCTCAGTCTGAAGAAGGGCATCGACCCGAAACATCACCTATTCCTTTTCTCCGGAGATGCTGTCTGCCCCCCTGAGTTACTCCAGCTTTTTGTGCCAATCTTCGGTTTAAACCAGCATCTGTAGTTCCTTCCAACACCCTCCACCCCCTTTAATTCTGGCTACTTACACCTGCTTGGTTCCTTCACTCGGCGGTTCAAGACTGTGCCAAGAGCTGTAACTGCCTCCCTTAAACCATTCACTCTTCCTGTTAACACGATGCCAAAAAAAAAAACTTATTTGAACATACTTGTCTTGTCTTGATTTTTCTTTTAATCGGTTGGAGATAGCACCGACAAGGACGGCATTTATCGGCATCCTGGCCACACATCCATTTCACTCCTGCCATCGGAAAGAAGATAAAGCAGCCTGAAAACTGTAACGTCCAGGTTCAGGAGCAGCTTCATCCCTGCAGCCATCAGGCTATTAAACACCACAACCCCCAAATAAGCTCGGATACACACATATATATATATATATATATATATACATACACACACACATACACGTACAACACCAATCAATAATAGTGCAAAAAGACAAAACCAATGCCCCCAAGTCTATATATCAGAGCTTATTTGGAAGTTACACAAAATGCTGGAGAAACTCAGCGGGTGCAGCAGCATCTATGGAGCGAAGGAGATAGGTAACGTTTCAGGCCGAAACGTCGCCTATCTCCTTCGCTCCATAGATGCTGCTGCACCCGCTGAGTTTCTCCAGCATTTTGTGTACCCGCGATTTTCCAGCATCTGCAGTTCCTTCTTTAACATTTATTTGGAGGTTGTGGTGTTTAATCCTGATATATGCGCGCGTGTGTGTGTATATATATATACATATATATACATACATATACATAAGGCAAAACAGTTACATGTACACACACACACACATATATATATTTTGTACATATTTTATTTTCGTATATACTTTGAAAATACTGTACTTTATTTGGCTTTGTTTTTCATCAACTATATTTCATCATATATTTTTATGAAATAAACTGGAAAAAAGTTCAGTATATACAAAGTATATACAAAAGTAAAATATATACAAAATATATATATATGTAAACATGGTACTCTGAAAACAATATAATAATCGGAAGAAAAGCTCATAATATATATATATATATATATTATATATATTATAAAAGTTCAGTATATATGTGATATACTGAACTTTTCCCCCCGTTTATTATACTGTTTACAGAGTACTATGTTTACATACTCTGCTGTGCTGCTGCAAGTTTTCATTGAATTCCAGAGCACATAGCTGTCATTGTGTCGGAAGGAACTGCATATGCTGGTTTACACCGAAGGTAGACACAAAAAGCTGGAGTAACTCAGCGGGACAGGCAGCATCTCTGGGTGACGTTTTGGGTCGAGACCTTTCCTCAGACTATTCAAGTATTTATTTTTAAATAAAGCGGGCGTTTCAATTTCTATACTCCGTCAAGTGGTGAAATACAGACCCTCACCATCTTCCAGTGAGAAAATATTAATTTCCGAAGAGAAGGAATGGGTGACGTTTCGGGTCGAGGCGCTTCTTCTGGCACATTCAGGCAATTTTATCTCCTTCGCTCCTTAGATGCTGCTGCACCCGCTGAGTTTCTCCAGCTTTTTGTGTACCCCAGGCAATTTCATTGTTCTGTCTGTCTGGGACGTGAGACAATAAAACACTCTTGAATCTCGACCCCCTGTTTGTCCCACAATGTGTTAGCCGACCGCCGTCTTGAACTGAGACACACAGCCAGGAGGAAGGAGTTAGATGCGAAGTCAGGTGGTGTGTTATTTAGAGAGGAGGTACAGGTTGGGTGTTTCTACACGACTGACACCTTTGTCCTTCCAGGTGGCAACAGTGTCAGTTTAGGGAAACGTTGGAATAACTTAAGCAAGCATTATACCAGGCATTGCTTTGTCAAGGAGATGTAACAATATTTTTAAATAGCTTGGTATTACATTTTGTTGATTGTTTCATTCATTGTAATTGTTTCATTAAGATTGTGAAGGGTTTGGACACGCTAGAGGCAGGAAACATGTTCCTGATGTTGGGGGAGTCCAGAACCAGGGGCCACAGTTTAAGAATAAGGAGGAAGCCATTTAGAACGGAGACGCGGAAACACTTTTTCTCACAGGGAGTGGTGAGTCTGTGGAATTCTCTTCCCCAGAGTGCGGTGGAGGCAGGTTCTCTGGAAGCTTTCAAGAGAGAGCTAGATAGGGCTCTTAAAAATAGCGGAGTCAGGGGATATGGGGAGAAGGCAGGAACGGGGTACTGATTGGGGATGATCAACCATGATCACATTGAATGGCGGTGCTGGCTCGAAGGGCCGAATGGCCTACTCCTGTACCTATTGTCTATTGTCTATTTTACTCGTTCTTTCCAGCTTTGAATCTCATTGATGGTTCAATGGTACTTTACTGTCACTTGTGTACCCAAGTATAGTGAAATTCGTTTTTTGCACACAGTTCAGTGGCAATCCCATTATACACCATCTCAAGAAGTATAGGAGTGTAAGATAGTGGACCACACTGTGTCAGTGCACGAGTCGCCACGTTGTAGCTGCCAACTTGTACCCTTCAAATTCAAAATTTAAAAAAATGTTCGTCTTAACAGAGCCACAAAGGACCATTGTCCTGGAGGCACCACTGCTGGTGTGGCAAGGACTGTCTGAGCCACGTGATGTATCGATGTCCCCCTTAAGAAACTTTATAAAGTTATATAAATGTCCTTAACACAAAACATCTTTTTTTTTCTTTATTAGGTCTTCTGTCGTGTGGCGCGCACGGCCTAAAGTTGTTGGACAACTTGTTCTATTTGATCTTCTGTTTGTGCACGTCGAGTTGATTGCATTAGTCGAAACAGGGCGGGCCACGTGAAGGTTGCAATCGTCCACCCCCTATATCAGGTGTTGCCTTGCCTTTCCTGATCAGATTTTCCTGTAATTTCTGCTTCAGTTTCCGAATTTTCCTCCTCGTCTGTTTTATTGTTTTGGCAGCACGGTGGTGCAGTGGCGCTGAAGGGCGGCACGGTGACGCAGCCGCAGAGTTGCTGCCTCACAGCGCCAGAGACCCGGGTTTGATCCTGACTACGGGTGCTGTCTGTACGGAGTTTGTATGTGCTCCCCGTGACCACGTGTGTTTTCTCCGTGTGCTCTGGTTTCCTCCCACACTCCAAAGACGTCCAGGTTAATTGGCTTTGGTAATATTGTAAAATTGTGCCTAATGTGTAGGAAGGTCGCTGGTTGGCGTAGACTTGGTGGGCTAGTGGGAATGTTTCCGTGCTGCATCTCTAGTCTACAGGCACTTCAGCCCACCGAGTCTGTGCTGACCAACAACCCCCATATACTAGCACTACCCTAAACAATTTACAATTCATACCAAAGTCAATTAACCTACAAACCCGTATGTCTTTGGTGTGTGGGAGGAAACCTGAGCACCCATAGGAAACCCACGCGGTATCAGGGAGAACGTGCAAACTCTGTACAGACAGCACCCACGGTCAGGATTGAACCCGGGTCCCTGGCGCTGTAAGGCAGCAACTCTACTGCTGCGCCACCGTGCCGCCATGTTTGTTATTGTCATGTTACCGAGGTACAGTGAAAAGCTGCGTTTTGCATGCTATCCAATCAAATCAGATAATACTATACTTAAATACATTTAACCCTAAAGAGCCTGTACGAGCTAATTCAGGAGTTCTCCCGAGTTTCCCCTGATTCAAACTCGGAGAATTACGGTAATAGCCGCTCGTAGGTACTTGGGGCTCTCGTGGACATTTTCAACAAATCTTACCGTGTTTCCTGAGTAGCTGCCGTTAGCATTACGAGCCGCTAAGAGACGTCCCGAGCTCCGACGTACCCGTTACGTACATTCTACGTGCTTACCACGAGTTAGATTTTTTTTTAGCTCGGGAGAGCTCTTGAATTACCTCATACAGTGGGACAGGCCCCTTTACTTAAGTACAAGAGCAAAGAGAAATAAACAGAGTGCAGAATATGGTTCTCAGCATCGTAGTGCAACATGTCCATAGCTAAAGCCCGATGTCCGCAATAAGGTTGCGTTAATCGGACGGTACCCTAGATTATGGAAGTACAGTTCAAAAGCCTGATAACAGAGGGGAAGTAGCTGCTCCTGGCTCTGGCAGTGTGCGTAATGACACAGATAGTCCAGACAACAGCTAAGTGATTAACGGTTAAGTCATCTCTGAAATCTGGAAATTGAAAATACCGCATTAATGGAATTTTAAGTGGATTAATACTTTCCTAACATGGGCCTTGGTCAGAACCAGTATAGCCATTTCATTTGTTACATCATAATTACCATTTATGGTGTTACTAATTTATTCACAGGTCTCATAAATATAGAATGATCAGTGAAAGTAGAGTGAGCAACATGCATTTTATTGTAATTAAAAATGCTCATCATCCGAATCTTCTCCCAATTTCATCAGTGCATCGATAGCGTGCAAGGAGGAACGTTTAAATTATATCCCGAAATGGGATCCACACATCATGTTCTCTTGTCTGTGATTTATCCCTTTCAATATATTCGTCTATGGGATGTGAACATACATGGAAAGGCCAGCATTTACTGCCTTTTCCAAATTTCCCTTGCCCGTGAGCTGCTTAGAGTTATAAAGTGCTACAGCACAGAAACAGACATTCAGCCCAATTCATATCTCCAGATTTTTAGTTCAGTTTAGGTTTTGAGATACCTCGTGGAAACAGGCCCTTTGGCTGACAGACTCCACACGGACCAGCGATCCCCGCACACTAGCACCGTCCTACACACCTTAGGGACAATTTACAATTATACCAAGCCCAATTAACCTACAAACCTGTACATTTTTCAAGTGTGGGATGACACCGAAGATCTCTGAGAAAACCCACGCAGGTCACGGGGAGAACGTACAAACTCCATACAGACAGCACCCGTAGCCAGGATCGAACCCGGGTCTCTGGCGCTGTGAGGCAGCAACTCTACCGCTGTGCCATCATGCCTGGACAGGGATAGTTTCTTCCCAGCTGTTATCAGGCAATTGAACCATCCTATCACCAAGTAGAGAGTGGTCTTGACCTACCGTCCACCTTATTTGGAGACCCTCGGACTATCTTTAATCGGACTTTACTGGACTTTATCTTGCACTAAACTCTATTCCCTTTATCCTGTATCTATACATTGGATAGGTTGATTGAAATAATGTATAGTCTTTCTGCTGAATGGATAGCATGCAACAAAAATGCTTTTCAATATCCCTCAGTACTCGTGACAATAAACTTAACTTAAGTTAACTTAACCTAAGTTAACTTAACTTAACTAACAACTTAACTAATGTAACCTAACTAAACTTAACTTAACCAACTTAACTTAACTTAACTAACTCAACTTAACTTAACTAACTTAACTTAATATCCATATCTGATGATGATCCAAATCCAGAGAGCTGAACAGAATGGACATTTGCATTTTCATACCCGCTATAATAAGAAATGTCTTCATTTGCAGGATAGTGAATCATTGGTAATCTTAACCCAAGAGAGTTGCCGATGCCTCACAATTGAGTGCATTCAGTGCAGAGGTCAATAGATTTTTGGATCTAGAGGCAGTCTAGGGAAATTGAGTTATTGCAGAAAAGTGAACTGGGTTAAAAGCCAAGCATGAACTGACTGAATGACAGAGAATTGGAAGAGCCGAACAACCTATTCCAGTTGTATCTGTATTCTTCCAGGCATTACGTTACACTGACCCTTTATAAATCACTGGTTCACAAGTTACTCGGAGTATTAAGTCCCGCCCAAATTTCTCGACACTGAAGATTGACAGTGAAGTTAGAGGAGTGTTTTTAAGCACTGGACCAGGGATGAGGAACTCTTTTGAGAAGTTTGTATCATTCTATGTGGAGCGTTGATAGACACGTCAGAGTTACATGGTTTTGATGGAATCAGCAAGGAAAAACTGTTTGGACTTCTGTTCAGTTTCCGTTTATTGTCACGTGTACCATAGAAGAGTGAAAAGCTTTTTGTTGCCTGCTTTCCAGTCAGCGGAAGGACTATACATGATTGATACAAGCCGTCTACAGTTGGGTAAAGGAAATGATGTTTAGTGGAAGATTAAATCCAGTAGAGTTTGATTAAAGATAGTTGGAGGGTCTCCAATGAGATAGATGGTAGGTCAGGACCGCTCTCTAGTCGTAGATAGGATGGTTCAGTTGCCTGATAACAGCTAGGAAGAAACTAAAAATAGACACAAAAAGCTGGAGTAACTCAGCGGGACAGGCATCATCTCTGGAGAGAAGGAATGGGTGACAAGACCCTACTTCAGACACTATCACTGAATCTGGAGGTGTGTGTTTTCACACTTCTATACCTCTTGCCTGATGGGAGAGGGTAGAAGAGGGAGTGGCCGGGGTGAGACTCGTCCTTGATTATGCTGCTGGCCTTGCTCAGGCAGGTGTGATAACTAGCATATATGGAGAAAATGGTCACATCGATGTACAGGGGGCCACATCGGGAAAACAGATGGAGACACCAGAGACTGCAGATGTTAGAATCTTCAGCAAAAAATACCTAGTAGAATGGGCAAGGGGCTGGAATAAGTGTATTTTGCTGGGAAGTAGTTTCACAAAGGTTGGCAAGCTATCTCAGTGGTCACTTCTCATGCGTGAGCCAGGAGCTTTTGAATGTTGCACTGTAAAAATTAAGGAGGGTTGGTGGGCAGGGAGTCGGTGGGATCTGTGGCACTGATGAAAGATCACCCCCTCCCTCACCTCCATCCAGGGACCCCAGCAGCCACTCCAGGTGAGGCAGTGAGAGGTTCACATGCACCTCTTCAAACATCATCTGCTACATCTGGTGTTCCCGATGTGGACTCATGTACATCGATCGGCAGGACCAAGCGTAGACTAGGTCATAAGAAATAGGAGTAGAATTTGGCCATTCGACCCATCAAGTCTACTTTCCATTCAATCATGGCTGTTCTGTCTCTCCCTCCTAACCCCATTCTCCTGCCTTCTCCCCATAGCCCCTGACACCTGTACTAATCAAGATCTATCTTTCTCTGCCTTAAAAATATCATTGACTTATGTGGCAAAGAATTCCACAGATTCAACACCCTCTGGCTGAAGACATTTCTCCTCATCTCCTTCCTAAAAGAACGTCCTCTAATTCTGGGGCTATGGCCTCTAGTCCTAGAATCTCCCACTAGTGGAAACATCCTCTCCACATCCACTCTATCCAGAAGGAGGTGCTGTACTAGTTTTTTGACCCAATGCATTAGTTCTGGTGACGAGCGCAGGTGCGTGTGTCTGAACCTTACGTAAACTACGAATGGCACAACAGCGCTAGAGACCTGGGTTCAACCTTGACCTCGGGCACTAATCAAGGAACTAATACGTGACCATTTCACCCAACACCTGCGCTGTTTCTGCCAAGGCCTGCTGGATCTCCAGGTTGCCAACCATTTTAACTGCCCTCCCCATTCCCATACTTAGCTTTCAATCCTCCATTTCCGGTGTGAAGCCTCGTGCAAACTGGAGGAACAGCACCTCACATTCCACTTAGTGCAAACATTGAATTCTCCAATTTTAGGTGACCGTCCTCCTTTCCCTTTCTCTTTAGCCTGTGCCCCCCTCCCCACCCCGATGTGCATCAATTTCTCCCCCCGTCTCTATCTATCTCTCTCCCCCCTTCCATCTATATTCCCCCCCCCCCCCCACCCCTCCCACTTTTACTTTTCACTCCTCATCTCTCTTTATTTGACACCCTTTACCTCTGTTTCACCTCACAGCGACAGATCCGGGCTCGAGGGGCCAAATGGCCTACTCCTGCACCTATTGTCTATTGTAGTTAGGATCGAACCTGGATCTCTGGTGCTGTAAGGCAACACTCTACCGCTGCACCACCATGCTGCCCCTACACTTTTCTCCCACACTCCAAAGATGTAGAGGTTTGTAGATTAATTTGACTTCAATAAAAAATGCAAATTGTCCCCAGTTTGTGTAGGATAGTGCTAGTGTATGGGGACTGGTCGGCGCGGAGATTCACTGTATCTCTAAGCGATGCTAAGAAACTTGAGCACCTAGCGAAAACCCATGCGGTCACAGGGAGAACGTACTAACTCCGTGCAGGCAGCGCCCGTAGTTAGGATCGAGGCTGGGTCTCTGGCGCCGTGAGGCAGTAACTCTACCGCTGCGCCACTGTGCCACCCAATGTATTATTTAAAAAATAGATGTGGGAAGGATTTCAAAACTCTAACCTCAGCTTCCATTTTCAAGGTGACCACTAGAAACTGCTCTAGTTTTCTACTTCAATATCTGAACCCCACATGTCCCAGCAGACACCAGTGCCTTGCCAACCGTTCCAGCTATCCAGTATTATCCAGGGTGTGCTCTAATTTGTGCTTCTAATACTTGGGATATGAGGAACACTGACAAGGCAGAATTTATGACTCTTCCCTAAGCTAGATTCCACAAAACAACACTGACTATATACTTCAAGAAAAAATATTTAATTGGCTGTAAAGCACTTCGGGACTTTGCGAGATCCTGAATAATGTGGCATTAATGCATTCATTGGTGTTTTCTATGAAAAGTTTTACCAGAGCATCTAGGCATTTGTGGCTTAGACCAGGTAGAAATGGTCAAAAATTGCCCTCTACATCAAAATACCGTAACTTGATGCCAACCCAGCAGCTGCTGCAGGACTCGGCGGGACGAAGGGCCTGTTTTCATGCTGTGTCTTAAAGTCTAAATTCTAAAGTGCTGGGGTAACACAACGAGTCGGGCGGCATCTCTGGAGAACATGGATTGGCGATGTTTCAGATCAGTGAAAGAGGGTACCGACCCGAATCATCGCGTATCCATGTTCTCCAGAGATGCTGCCTGACTCCCTGAGTTACTCCAGCACTTTGTGTCTCTTTTTGTAAATCTACATCTGCAGTTCCTTGTTTCTTTATTTCAACCTATCACCAGCTGGAGTGTGGTCCTGACCTCTTCCCATCTACCTCATTGGAGACCTTTGAAACTTAAGGGCCTGTCCCATGATGTGAGTTTGCCCAAGAGCTCTCCTGAGTTAAAAAAAAAAATCAAACTCATGCACTAAGCACGTAGAACGTACGCAGCGGGTACGTCGGAGCTCATGGATGTTTTGTAGTGGCCCGTAACGCTAATGGCAGGTACTCTGCAAACACGGAAACTCATGAAGTTTTTTCAAAGTGTGAAACATTTCCAAGACTAAAAAAATACTTGTGATGAAGTATCACGAGTTTGATTTTTTTTTTAACTCGGGAGAGCGCTTAGGTAAACTCGCATCGTGGGACAGGGGCTTTACTTTAATCGGCCTTTATTGGATTTATCTTGCACTAAATGTTGTACGCTTTATCCTTTACCTGTACACTATGGACGGTTTGGTTGCCATCGGGTATCGCTTTTCAGCTGACTGGATAGCAGGCAACAAAACAGCTTTTCAATGTACCTCGGTGCACATGACAATAATACATTAAACAAAACTAAACTAAACTAAAACTATACTAAAATAAAGTTGCTCCAAAGTGGCTAATCTATTAAATTCATTTTCCCAAAATAGAATTGGATTATGCATATGGTTATATAATGATCAGTGCCTGACAGTTGGCACTTACACTGGTAAAGATATGGTGACTAAAGTTATTGATTGGGATTGAAAATTGTTATTTTTCAATTAATTTAGTAGTGGAATATCTTTCCTCAAGTGGAAGCGTTCACAAGCTTCTAGTCACTGCCCGGTCCATCGCGGGTACTAACCTCCCCACCATCAGGGAGATCTATAGGTGGCACTGCCTCAAAATGGCAGCCAGCATCATCAAAGACTCACACCACCCTGGCCACGGTTTCCTTTCATTAGTTCATGTTCATAAGTGATAGGAGCAGCATTAGGCCATTCAGCCCATCAAGTCTACTCTGTCATTCAATCGTGCCTGATCTATCTCTCCCTCCTAACCCCATTCTCCTACCTTCTCCCCATAACCCCTGACACCCATACTAATCAATAATATATCTACCTCTGCCTTACAAAAAGCAATTGACGGCCTCCACAGTCTTCTGTAGCAATGAATTCTACAGATTTACCACCCTCTGCCTAAAGAAATTCCTTCTCGTCTCCCTCTTAAAGGAATGTCCTTTAATAGTAAGATTAAATGAGAACTTACCAGTTTGAAGTTTGATCTTTATTTTATGAGGAGTTACGATGAGGGATTACGCAAAGAACCCGCCAGCCCGCATGCGCGTCAATCTTCAAAACAGAAGTGTGAAGTCACAGATAACAGTTGTTGAACTGATGATAGTAAGATGCGAGAACTAGAACTACCAGCTGTATTTTATGTGGAGGGTTGGGAGTGTAGGGCATGTAATCCCTCATCCTAACGCCTCATAAAATAAAGATCAAACTTCTAACTGGTAAGTTCTTGTTTAATCTTGCTATTTTACTTCGGAGTCACGTGAGTGATTACGTGAAGATTTTGAAGCTCTGTGACTTCATGCCGTGGAACGAGTCCATGCGTCACACACTGCGTAGTTGCCAAGGAGGAGTGGAAACCAAGTATTCAGACATTACATAAATTTTGAACATGCTGAAATATTTTAATGGACAAAATAATAATAGAAACCTCTCTCACCTGAGAGGAGATTACAAAATAGAACTTAAAATAGAGTTTGCGAAATCACTCGATCGGGTTACAGGTTTATTATACAACGTCTGGAACGTGCGATTCTGAGGACCATCCTGCGGCCGCTAGGATTTGGTCCAACGGGATGTCCAGGACTCTTGCTGCGGACGTACCTGCACCCCTGGTGGAATAAGATTTGAATATTTCAGTGTCTATACCAGCATCAGCCAGAACATGCTTCAACCACCTGGGCTGAAACCTTTTTATGCGGCTTATTGTGACTGATAAATAATGTTAGTTCTGACCCGCTAAGATCCTTGGTGACCTTAAAATATTGCTGGAGGTGTGTGGTGGTCCAAGGGGTATGCCATAAATTTTAGCTTGAGACCGGAAACACCAGGTCTACTCTGTTTAATTGGATCATACACAAAAAATGTTATATCACTAGCAGAAGTGATCATCCTATCCAGACGCAGCTTCTGTAATGACTGGACCCGTTGAGCTGATACTAGTGCCACGAGCATCACTACTTTGTAAATGAGCCGGAGAAGGGACAGGGATGTTGCTGGAGCCCTTTGGCGAAGTAGTGTTAGAACCACACCTGCATCCCATATTTCGTTATATCTGGGCCTGGGCGGGTTAAAAATACCCCTCATGAATCTGGATATTAATGGATGAGACCTAACCATTAAGGTTGACCTGAGCTTGGCAACAAATAAGATGACAACGCACTTCTGACACAATTCAGAGCACTGTAGCTCAACCTCTCGTCAAAATGAAGTTTTGAAAGAAATTCCAAAATGTAGGTTATGTGCACTGTCTCACACATGATATTAGTTTGCAAACAGAACTCTTCCCATTTCTTCATGTAGGAGATATATTGTTTTTAGTGTTGTCTCTCCAGGCCGTAGTTAGCACATCCACTAATCGGGGGTCCAAGGGGTATGTACGGTCAGCTAGTCCAATCCCGAGAAAAGGTCTTCTTAGAATCTGCAAACCAATAAGTTTAGACGATCATGCAGAGGATGTTCTTCCCCAGTGATGGGGTGGGTTAGCAGATTCCTGCATTTGTGAACCGCCATGAAGGGTTCCGTGATCATACCCAGAATGAGTGGATACCATGGCTGAGTGGGCCAGTCAGGGACTATTAGAATGCCCGAGGCAGAGTCTTGCTTAATTTTAAGCATGCATCGACTGACAAGGCAGAATGGGGGAAAAGCATGGAAAAACATTCATCCCCAATGCAGCGAGAATGCATCTATCGCTACTGCCCCTGGGTCTGGTTCCCAAGCAATATAGTTTGGTAATAGATAATTAAGTCTGGATGCAAACAAATCTATATCCGGTGTTGCATACCTAGTGGTAATATCATTAAACACTCTATGATTCAACATCCATTCTGTGTTGTCATTGAATTTACGTGACCTGGTGTCCGCTACCGTATTGAACCTACCTAGCAGGTAGATAGGTGAAACCCAAGCATTCCTTGGAATGCACCAGTGCCAAATGAGATTTTCCAATCTATCATAGGGTACTGACTTGATTCCACCCATGTGATTAATGTATGCCACCGCTGTGGTGTTATCAATCTGTAATTGAACATGCAAATGATGCATATTCCCACAATAAGCCCTTAGTCCATAAAGGGCTGCCAGTAATTCTAAATAATTAACACCATATAATTGCAGAATTGACCGTTCATGCATGTTCCATCTGCCTCCGCAGCTAGAGATGGTGTCAGTAGCACCCCATCTCAAAGCACTGGCATCAGTTTGCACAGTTAGGCCTAAATTTTGTGGCTGGGAAAGCCGCCACCAAATTGCTAATGAAACTGGCCACTTGTTGAATAGGAAGCTGCTGCTTTGTAATGAGGTAGACTTCCAATAACTCCAATTTCTTGCGACAAGGCAGAGTTACAGACATGTAAACAGAGTTAATAGTGAATCCTAAATAATCCATAACTCAGGATGGTTATTTAGTGAATCCTAAATAATCCATAACTCAGGATGGTGTCAACTTAGATTTACCTGGATGGATGAGAAACCCCAATCACTCTAACAAGAGCTTGGTGGCTGAGACTGCTGAAATAACCAATTCCAGAGTTTTGCCTATGATACAAATATCATACAAATATGCCATTACTATATTTTTTGAGCTCGTAATAGCGCAAGTACCGGTTTCAATAATTTGGTGAATAATCTGGGAGCTGAAGTTAACCCATTAGGCAATGCTTTAAACTGCCATAGCTGCCCCATCCAGTTGAATTTTAAGTATTTCCGGTGATCCTTATGAGTAGGCACCATATAGTGTGCATCTTTGAGATCGATGCATGCCATGTAACACCCTTTGGAAATTAATTGTTTGGAAGTAACAACATTTTCCATTTTGAAGTATCTGTACTGCACAAAGGTGTTGAGTTGGGTCAATTCACCCTTTTTTGAATATAATGACTGAATTTTAGCTTGTACATCCAAACTTTCTTGTTGTGAACAAACAAAGGTTCAGTTTGGAGTATGCTGCGTGGGTGGAAGAGAATCTGAAACTCAATTTGGAATCCATCTATACTGTGCAGTATAGACAAATCTGATGTTATCGGGCGGCATTCATTCAAAAGAAACGTAATCTCCCACCAACATGTGATTGACCCACACACCGGATGTTCCTTAGAGTACCAGATCTACCTATCTCCATGGTTGCTGGTTGATATGCGGTGTTTACTGGTGTGCGCCAATTGCACATCTTAGATGTCTGTCGGCTTGCGCTTTGTCCTGGAAAAGGCCTTTGGCCGGTTCTGTCGGTCCTTGAGCTGGTACTGGCTCCTGCAGACCGTCTGCTGCTAGCAGAGGCATATGGGTGCTGCCGTCGGAATGATGAAGGTCTGTCTGCTGGTGGAGCTCTGAGTAGCCCCACCGCCTTTGACTCATCGTCCAAATCTTTAACTTGTTTGGACAAGTCCTCCCCAAATAAACAATTGGGCGGCTGCACATTTGTGGATTTACATAATCCCGCAAATTTGGGATTGAGTACTGGACGAGTGGCGTTCTTCCGAAAGCAATTTATCTGAAAATGTGCATTGCGCATCAGAGCCAATGCGTCCTGTTGAACCTCTGTCACGGAGCTTGCATCTACTGACCTGGCGAAGGCAGTGATTCCAGAAGCTAGCAGGCTCAGGATTCTTTGGAGTTTGACCTCCTGAGTCTTGATGCCTCCTCCCATGTAACTCCAAATGGAGCTGTTGACGGTCAGGACACTGAGCAAGGAGCAGTCTGATATTTCATAGTCATTTCCAGCTCCAGAATTGGCGGCCAGTATCAATTACCTGCTCCTGTAGCTGGTGAGAGGTCAGGTAATTGATACTGGCCGCCAATTCTGCGTTCAACGGCTCACCGACTTGCGATGGCATCGAACATTTGGACACCATGGTGGGCACTGTTGCTTCATGTAGGTCTTGTGTCGTGGAACATTCCGATATGCCACTGAAGTGTGAGTCAAGCAGGGACTGATGACCTACACTCCCTTCCTCGGACAGGGAGATATAACACAGCCCTGCACCAGGCGCTGCCACGGGTCCCTGAAACCCGTGCTGATATGACTCCTGTTCATGGAGTATATCATGCTGGAGCATCTTACCCATAAGATGCTCCATTCGGGAAATACGTCGAAAGACGTTCCCTGTTGGGGGATGCGAGCCCTCACGGCCAGACTCGTCCGAGTCAACCTGCCTATTGGTTTTCTGCTTGGCCTTCCCGACTCTCGGGGTAACAAAGGTACCTTCTATAGGTCGTGAGTCTGAAGTTGCTGACTGTACTGCCAGCGACCGAGATGGTGAGACCGAAGGCCGCCCGCCAAGCGCACTCCCACGGTCTTCAGTAGCGGTTCTCCCCGCGACCCGCCTGGACTTCACCCTAGTCTTGTCCATTGTAGTTCGTTTCTCAAGCTAAAACACAGAAACGAAAAAACGACCGCCGACTAAGTTCGAAAACTTACCTGGTGGTCCTTAAACCTACCGCTAGAGAAGCGACGCGCCTACCAGCCAGTCGCGGCGCCATGCGTTAGACGTAAAATGATGCGCATGCGGGCTGGCTGGCTCTTCACGTCGTCACTCACGTGACTCCGAAGTAAAATTATCATCCTGTCCACATCTACTCTATCCAAGCCTTTCACTATTTGGTAAGTTTCATTCTGAAAACCACTACTGCACCTGCCTCAGAGGGCGGTGGAGGCAGGTTCTCTGGATGCTTTCAAGAGAGAGCTAGATAGGGCTCTTAAAAATAGCGGAGTCAGGGGATATGGGGAGAAGGCAGGAACGGGGTACTGATTGGGGATGATCAGCCATGATCACATTGAACAAGGAGGGCCAATTGGGCGACTCCTGCACCTATTGTCTATTGTCTATGACCACCAGGTTCAAGAATAGCTTCTTCCTAACAATCATCAGGCTCTTTAACACTGCACAACGCCAACTTCAGCTACGAACGTCCATGGACTGTCTTTGGTTGCACTCAGGACTGCTGGTCTCTGCAGTAGGATTGGCCTCATTAATTTATTGAATTTTTTGTTTATTGCATATTTTCTGTGTGCATTGTGTTTGCTGCTGCAAGCAAGGGTGAAATTGTTCAGTTGTCAGTACATATGACAATTATGAAAGGCCTTGATCAAGTGGATGTGGAGAGGATGTTTCCACAAATGGGAGAGTGTAGGACCAGAGGCCACAGCCTCAGAATATAAGGACGTACTTTTAGAAAGCGGATGAGGAGGAATTTATTTTGTCAGAGGGTTTTGAGGAATTGTCTGTCACGGAAGGCTGAGGAGGCCAAGTCAATGGATATTTTTAAGGCCAAAATTGATAGGTTCTTGATTAGTATGGGTGTCAGGGGTTATGGGGAGCAGGCAGGTGAATGGGCTTGTGATGGAAAGATAGATATCATTGAACGGTAGAATAGACTTGATGGGCCAAATGGCCTAATTCTGCTCCTACAACTTATGAACATGAATTAAACACTCGTGACCTTTGTACAGTTGCCCAATATGGCACAACACCAAATCTATCAGAAAGCATTGGACAAATCAGCATTATGTCACTGCTTTCTCCTGCAAGGTCCAACATAAATTATCTGAAATCCTTTTCCGGTATTCACTTGGCACTAATATTCTTTGTAGGAATGCACTTACAGTAAATCAATGACATAATTCCCAGTAAGAAACAATATTCTATTCTGCCCCAGAATAGCCTAGGAAAGCTTAGTCACACCAGAAGAGAAATAACTTATTTGAGATTTGTATTTAGTTGATCTGTGGTATGTATAAAGTTATGCCAATTTTAGTGTGTGGGGGGGAACAGCAGATACTGGTTTATAGCGAAGATAGACACAAAGTGCTGGAATAACTCAGCGGGTCAGCCACCAACTCTGGAGATAAAAGGATGGGGTGACGTTTTGAGTCGGAACCCTTCTTCAGACTAAAAGTAGTGGGGGTAGGGCACTGAAGGTAGGAAAAGGGGATTATTACATTTTTTTAAAAGAAAATTAGTTTGGAGACACAGCGCAGTAACAAGCCCTTCAGCCCACCTAGTCCGCGCTAACCAGCCATAGCGTCGCACACTAGCACTATCCTACACACTAGGGACGATTTACAATTTACAGAAGCCAATTAACCTGCAAACCTGCACGTCTTTGAAGTGTGGGAGGAAACCGGTGCGCCCGGAGAAAACCCACGCAGTCGCAAGGAGAACGTACAGTCTCCGTACAGACAGCACCCATAGTCAGGATTGGACCCGGGTCTCTGGCACTGTGAGGCAGCAACTCTACCATTGCGCTGCTGTGCTGCTCAAATTCTTAATAATAGTGGCCAACATTAGTTGGATGAATGAAGTTTTTATTTTAACTTTAGCTTCTAAGCTTCATAAAATGGCTTTGCTTCGAACATCTCTCTTTGATGGAGACACAAGGAACGGCAGACGCTGGTTTACCAAAAAAGCCACAAAGTGCTGGAGTATCTCAGCAGGTCAGACAGCATCTCTGGATGCTTCAGGTCAGGATCCTTTTTAGACTGAGGAGGGGTCCCGACCTTAAACGTCCCCTATCCATGTTCTCCAGAGATGCTGCCTGCCCCACTGAGTTACTCCAGCACTATTGCACTTTATCTGTTTATTTATTGTGTCTATGGTATATAGACACACTGAACTTTGATCTCCTTTTCTGTATTACATTTACATATTCTGTTGTGCTGGAGCAAGCAAGAATTTCATTGTCCTATCTGGGACACATGACAATAAAACTCTCTTGACCCTTGACCTTGTGGCTTTTTGATGACTGGTTGCCTATTTGGTGAACATTGGTCATAATATTCCATAACAGGCTGGCTACGAGAAAGGAGTTCTCTGTCGCACATTAGCTCAGCCACTTTTGCCTTATTATTTTCAATAGTGGCAATGAATGGAATAAAGCGTGAATGGAAGAGAATGTCTGATACAAGAAAAACTCAGCTACAGCCTAAAGGCAAGATTAGCTGTGTTGTACGAGCCTCAATGGACAGGGCAATCCTGAACATGTTCCAGTTGGGATGTGGGTGATATGGTCACTTTAGACTTCAGAGATACAGTGTGGAAACAAGCCCTTTGGCCCACTGAGTCCGCGCCGACCAGCGATCGCCCCGTACAGTAGCACTGTCCTAAACACCAGGGACAATTTACAATTTTTACCAAAGCCAATTAACCTACAAACCTGCATGTCTTTGGGATGTGGGAGGAAACCGGAGATCCCGGAGAAAACCTATGTGGTCACGGGGAGAACGTACAAACTCCGTACAGACTGCACCAGTAGTCAGGATCGAACCCGTGTCTCTGCCGCTGGAGGGCAGCAACTCTACCGCTGCGCCACCACGCACTCATCACCCCGTACGCTAGCACTATCCTACACGTTAGTGACAATTTACGCTTTACACGCCAATTAACCTACAAACCTGTATGTCTTTTGAATGTTGGAGGAAACCAGAACTCATTAATAATGAACCAATAAAACCCCCCATACAGCTCACCCCCTCCATGACACACTGGTCAACCTGAGGAGTACCTTCAACAACAGACTGGTTCCACTAAGATGCAGGATCAGAACGCCACAGGTGATCCTTCTTCCCTGTGGCTATCAAACTGTACAGCTCCCTCTTCTGTCGTGGGGTAGACTGAGACTGAACACCCCCCCACCTCCTCAATCTTTACACATCCCCAAAGCCTTAAGGGCCGGTCCCACTTGGGCGTTATTTGCACGTCACGCAGATGGCGAGCGAAGATTTTGTACATCCCAAAATCCTGGGGCGCCGCGCGCGATGGCGTGTCGCAGCCTACGTCACCACGCACCATGCGCGCATAATGCGCATCACGTGCGCGGCATGACGCATGCGTCGTGTGTCGTGACACGTAACTGATGTTGCGTAAATGACGTGCACATGACGCACAAGTGGGACAGGCCCTTTACCACTCGTCACTTTATTTCCATGTTTCATGTATTTTGTGTTTTTTATTACTGTTGGTAAATTAAGTTCCCTCTTGGGAGAAATAAAGCTCTATCATATCGTGCGTATCATATCGTGGATGTGGTGACAAAGTTTAAACGATAGACTGTACCATCTCACCCCACCCACAATACAAATGCACTTAACTAATAGTGAAGGTTTGTTGTACTCTGCGTCTGATATTCTGATATAGTTTGTAGGTAAATTGGCTCGGTAAATGTAAACATTCCCCCTAGTGTGTGTAGTTTATTGATATAGCTGACATGGTTTAGTTTGGTTTGTTTGGAGGCGCAGCATGGTAAGAGGCCCTTTGACCCACTGAACCCATGCTGAACATTAGATGTAGAGTGTGTGGAAACAGGCCGTTCAGCCCATCATACCCTCTCTGACCAATTTGCCCCATACACACTAGTCCCACCTGCCTGCGTTTGGCTCATTTCCCTCCAAACCCTTTCTATTGAAATACATGTCCAAATGTTTCTTAAACGTTCTGATAGTACCTGCCTCAACGACCTCCTCAGGCAGATTGTTCCATATACCTACCACCCTTTGTGTAAACAAGTTGCCCCCAAGCTGAAACTTATGTCCTCTGGCTCTTGATTTCCCTACTCTGGGTCTCCTTCTTATGGAGTCCACACACAAGATTAGAAGCCGAACACACTTTGCGCATCTTCATACAACGGTGTCTGTCTTGTCGCTTCTTGTCGTGATGGTGGAAAGATGGGTGGAAACAGGGCCGCCACGTGAATGCTCTTTCCTTGACCCCCACCCCCCCCCTCCCTACTACTCTGGGTTAAAGACTCTGTGTATTTACCCTATCTATTCCTCTCACGTTCATATACACCTCTATACGATCACCCCTCATCCTCCCTAGAGACCTTGAGTCCTGGCAACATTCTTGTAATTGATCACCTGCTCACAGTAGTTCGAGGTCATCCCACTTTCTCAACCACTCCCTACACATTAGGAACAATTTACAGAGGCCAAATAACCCACAAACCCAGGACGTTGGATTGGCTTAGTTTAGTTTAATTTAGAGATATGGCATGGAAACAGGCCCTTCGGCCCACTGGGTCCGTGCTGACAAGCGATCTCCACACACTATCGACATTTTTTGCATTTACTAAGCAAATTAACCTACATACCTGTAAGTCTTTGGAGTGTGGGAGGAAACCGAAGATTTCGGAGAAAACCCACGCAGGTCACGGGGAGAACGTACAAACTCCGTACAGACAGCACCCGTAGTCGGGATCGAAACTGAGCCTCTGGCGCTGTGAGGCAGCAACCTTACCGTTGTTCCACCGTTCCGCCCTTCTGTAAATTGTCCCCAGTGTGTAGGATGGAGCTAGTGTACGGGTCATCGTTGGTTGGCATGGACTCGATGGACCGAAGGGCCTGTTTCCACGCTGTATCTCTAAAACTAAAACTAAAACTAAAATTTCCAGGAGGAAAAATTAGCACTTCAGTAAACTCAGTGTGTTCCCCACATGGCAAGATTTGCTTTCAGTCAACCTCACGTTTGCCGTTAGCACAGCCTCAAATGGGAAGATAATGGAGAGTTTTCAGGACTTAATTCGGTTTTTCCAGGTGAGTGTGGGACTCCCAACAGAACAATTTGTCCACACATATAAACTGAGTGAGAAAAGGTGCAAAGTGCTGGAGTAACTCAGCGGGTCAGGCAGCATCTCTGGAGGACATGGAAATGCGACGTTTCAGGTCGGGGTCCTTCAGGTTCAGAGTCCGAAGGGGATCTTCGAACTCTTAAAGGAAGAGGCTTAAAGGGGCGGCACGATGGCACAGCAGTAGAGTTGCTGTCTTGCAACACCTGAGACACCGGTCGATCCTGACCACGGATGCTGAGTCTGTGCCGACCAGCGACCCTGCACACTAACACTATCCTACACACACTCGGTAAAATGTTAAATTGTCCTTAGTGTGCGTAGGATAGTGTTAGTGTGCGGGGTCGCTGGTTGGCACAGACTCAGCGGGCCGAGGGGCCTTTTTTCATGCTGTATCTCTAAACTAAACTAAATTAAACAAAACTAGAGAGAACCAGAGAGCCTTGAAACCTTCCTGGTTGGAGAAATCAGTCTAAGGAAGGGTCCCGACCGGAAATATCATCTGCCCCTGTTCTCCAGGGCTGCTGCCTGACCCACTGAGTTCCTCCAGCACTTTGCGGGATTCCTTGGTGAACAGGTATCTGCAGTTCCTTGCCTCTAAGCTGAGTGAGAGATTGTTAATGACTGATGCAATGAACATTTGCTCTACAATCTGCCTGCCTGCCAGTAAACTGCCATCTCGGTCTCATTTTACATAGTGGGTGATTATTCAACGAGTAGAATTGTTGTCAAATCCCAAACCATTTTTGATTCTGATTAAGAACATCACACTCAAGGTTGGAGAAAGCTGTGCAGTCCCTTGAGCCTGCTGAGCCATTCAATAAGATCATGGCTGTTCTGAACTTGGCATCATTTTCACTTTCCTACCTGATTCCCATAACCTTTGATTCCCCCACGGTCCAAAAATCCATGTCAGCCTTGAATATATTGAATTGCCTCCAAAGCTCTGGAAGGTGGAGAATTTGAAAGACTTACAGCTACCAGTTAAATAGGTGACCCTTTACTTAGAAATTAACGCCTAAGGGCGGCACTGTGGCACAGCGGTGGTGTTGCTGCCTTGCAGCGCTTTCAGCGCTAGAGACACGGGTTCGATCCCAACTCCAGGTGCAGTCTGTACGGGGTTTGTAAGTTCTCCCCGTGACTGTGTGGTATTTCTCCCAGAGCTTCGGTTTCCTCCCACACTCCAAAGGCGTACAGGTTTTTGTAGGTTAATTGGCTTGGTATGAATGTAAGTTGTCCCTAGCGTGTGTAGGGCAGTGTTAATGTGCGGGGATCGCTGGTCGGTGCGGACTCGATGGGCCGAAGGGCCTTGATTCCGCACTGTATCTCTCAGCTCAAACTAAACTAAATTAAGTATTATTGTCATGTGTGCGGAGGTACAGTGAAAAGCTTTCTTTTAGATTGATGTTCTAATCAAATTACAAGATTTGAGATTCTAAATCAACATAGATTGATATTCCAATCAAATCAGTAGAATTGATTGTAGATTTGGAATGCAGGAGGTTGAGGGGTGATCTTCTAGAGGTGTATAAGATCGCGAGGGGAATAGATAGGGTGAACGCACAGTCTTTTACCCAGAGTAGGGGAATCAAGAACTAGAGGACATAGGTTTAAGGAAAGAGGGGAAAGTTCTAAGAGGAACCTGAGAGGCAATTTTTTTTTCACACAGAGGCAGGTGGGAAAAAAGAAAGACCTGAAGATAGACACAAAAAACTGGAGTAACTCAGTGGGACAAGCAGCATCTTTGGAGAGAAGGAATGGTGATGTTTTTGGTCGAGACCCTTCTTCAGACTCAACCTGAAACGTCACCCATTCCTTCTCTCCAGAGATGCTGCCTGTCCCGCTGAGTTACTCCAGCTTTTTGTGTCTATCTTTGGTGTAAACCAGCATCTGCAGTTCCTTCCTACACATACAGAACGAGCTGCCAGAGGAGGTATTTCAGGCAGGTACTAGAACAACATTTAAAAGACATTTGGTCAGGTGCATGGATAGGGAAGGTTTAGAGGGAAAGGGGGTCAAACGCTGGCAGGTAGGACGCGTAAATGGGGCATCTTGGTCAGCATGGGCAAGTTGGGCCGAAGGGCCTATTTCTGAGCTGTATGAATCTGACTCCAATACTAAGCTTAAATACGAGCAAGCCAAACGCAATTACCATCAGAGATTAAAGAGAAAGTTACAGAGTGAAGAATTTGGTTCTCCTTCGTTCTAGATTCTCCCATGAGGAGGAATGTGTTCAGCCTTCACCGAGCTTTATCAGCTTTATAAGATCATCACTCATTCTCCTTAAGTCCTATAGGGATCAAGATCAATCATTTCTCAACCCCCCCCCCCCCTTCACTTCAGGAATCGACTTAATAGTTTAGAAATACAGGCCCTTCAGCCCACTGAGTCCGCACCGCCCATCGATTCTCCGCTCACACTAGTTCTACATTATCCCACTTACTCAACCACTCCCTACACACTCCCTGTACAGAGGCCAATTAACCAACAAACCTGCACGTCTTCGGGATGTGGGCGGAAACCAGAGCACCCGGACGAAACCCACGTGGTCACAGCGAGATTGTGCAAACTCCACACAGACAGCACCCTAGGCCGGGATCGAACCCGGATCCCTGGAGCTGTGAAGGAGCACCTCTACCAGATGCTCCAATGAAAATGCTGGAAATGCTCAACAAGTCAGATAGAATCTGCGGAAAGAGAAACAGAGGAGTTAGTTGAGGCAGCTGCTATCACAACGTTTAAGAATAATTTAGACAGGTACATGGATAGGGCAGGTGTAGAGGCATATGGCCTTCAGCGATGACTTTAACCAGTAACTGTTGCTCCCCGTGTTGTGTCGACGCTGCAGGTGAAGCAGGAGTGTCCTCTCTAGGTTGTAGGTGTAGATTTGCAGGTAACGTGTGGTCGGATGCAAGCCTGGGCGATGTCATATGGAGGACAGGCTGTGGCCCATGCAGCACGTCCCCCCTCTCCACGTCGCTGATCGATCCAAAGGAACAGCAGGGCCGTTACAGTTTGGCACCAGCGCCGTCGCAGGAGCTGCCAGAGCGAGGTTGTAGACAACGACAAACTGCCTTAGGGGCTCCGACTCCGGATTTTCCTGAGGTTTACTCCTGGAGCCTTTTCCATGACTGGATATGGCCACAAGGCAGTGGAGGTTTTACATCAGAGTTTTCCCTCTCCTAGATGGACGGCCTTCCCAGGCTGACGAGCCCCATCTGCCCGAGACCTACAGAGGCATATGGCCAAAGGCAGGCAGGTGGGACTAGTGTGGATGGGACATGTGGGTTGGTGTGGGCACGTTGGCCTGTTTCCACGCTGTATGACTCCATGACATTGATTCTATTTAAGTTCCTGTCCAAATGAAGGATTGCCAACCTGAAACATAAAGTCTAATTCTCCTTCCACAGATACTGCCTGACCTGCTGAGTGTTCTTGTCATTTAATGTTTTTCTTTCTGATTTCCAGTTTTTTGTTAAAGTTTTAATTACTCCTGTAGTTGCTCCAATCAGTGCACAATCAGGAGTGAAAGATTGTGACACAGGGAACTGCAGATGCTGGAGTCTTGAGTAGAACTTAAAGTGCTGGAGTAACTCAGTGGGTCAGGCAGCATCTCTGGAGGACATGGACAGCACACATTTTGGGTAGGGACACTACTTCAGACTTCCAGATGATTTACTGACTTATGATTTACCGGAAGGTTCTGTACAGATACAGCGCGGAAACTGGCCCTTCAGCCCACTGGGTCCACACCAGCAGGCGGTCCCCGCACATTAACACTATCCTGCACTAGGGACAATTTTTACAGTTATATCGAGCCAATTAACCTACAAACCTGCGTGTCTGTGGAGTGTGGGAGGAAACCAAAGGTTCTCTGAGAAAACCTCACGCAGGTCACGGGGAGAGCGTACAGTGCAAACTGTACAGACAGCGCCCATAGTCAGGATCAAACCCAGGTCTCTGGCGCTGTGAGGCAGCAACTCTACCTCTAACTGTGCCACCGTGTCACCCTCGGTGAGATAAATACAAGTGAGACTGGTTTCTTTACTTTTACTTTGCTGAACTTGCCATAGGCAATATACAGCGGCTTGCAAAAGTTTTCATACCCCTTGAACTATTCCACATTTTGTCACGTTACAACCACAAACGTAAATGTATTTTATTGGAATTTTATGTGATAGACCAACACAAAGTGGCGCATAATTGTGAAGTGGAAGGGAAATGATACACGGTTTTCAAATTTTTTTACAAATAAAAAACTGAAAAGTGTGGTGTGCAAAAGTATTCAGCCCCCTTTACTCTGATACCCCTAAATAAAATCCAGTGCAACCAATTGCCTTCAGAAGTCATCTAATTAGTAAATAAAGTCCGCTTGTGTGTGATCTAATCTCAGTATAAATACAGCTGTTCTGTGAAGGCCTCAGAGGTTTGTTAGAGAACATTAGTGAACAAACAGCATCATGAAGCCCGAGGAACACACCAGACAGGTCAGGGATAAAGTTGTGGAGAAGTTTAAAGCAGGGTTAGGTTATAAAAAAATATCCCAAGCTTTGAACATCTCACGGAGCACTGTTCAATCCATCATCCGAAAATGGAAAGAGTATGGCACAACTGCAAACTGCAATTGCCGTCCACCTAAACTGACAGGCCGGGCAAGGAGAGCATTGATCAGAGAAGCGGCCAAGAGGCCCATGGTAACTCTGGAGGAGCTGCAGAGATCCACAGCTCAGGTTGGAGAATCTGTCCACTGGACAACTATTAGTCGTGCACTCCACAAATCGGGCCTTTATGGAAGAGTGGCAAGAAGAAAACCATTGTTGAAACAAAGCCATAAGAGGTCCCGTTAGCAGTTTGCCACAAGCCATGTGGGGGACATGGCAAACATGTGGAGGAAGGTGCTCTGGTCTGATGAGACCAAAATTGACGTTTTTGGCCTAAATGCAAAACACTATGTGTGGCGGAAAACTAACACTGCACATCACCCTGAACACACCATCCCCACTGTGAAACATGGTGGTGGCAGCATCATGCTGTGGGGATGCTTTTCTTCAGCAGGGACAGTGAAGCTGGTCAGAGTTGATGGGAAGATGGATGGAGCCAAATACAGGGCAATCTTGGAAGAAAACCTGTTAGAGTCTGCAAAAGACTTGAGATTGGGGCGGAGGCTCACCTTCCAGCAGGACAACAACCCTAAACATACAGCCAGAGCTACAATGGAATGGTTTAGATCAAAGCATATTCATGTGTTAGAATGGCCCAGTCAAAGTCCAGACCTCAATCCAATTGAGAATCTCTGGCAAGACTTGAAAATTGCTGTTCACAGACGCTCTCCATCCAATCTGACTGAGCGTGAGCTATTTTGCAAAGAAGAATGGGCAAACATTTCAGTCTCTAGATGTGCAAAGCTGGTAGAGACATACCCCAAAAGACTTGCAGCTGTAATTGCAGCGAAAGGTGATTCTACAAAGTATTGACTCAGGGGGGCTGAATACTTTTGCACGCCACACTTTTCAGTTTTTTAATTTGTAATAAAATTTGGAATCCATGTATAATTTTCCTTCCACTTCACAATTATGCACCGCTTTGTGTTGGTCTATTACATAAAATCCCAATAAAATACATTTACGTTTATGTTTGTAACATGACAAAACATGGAAAAGTTCAAGGGGTATGAATACTTTTGCAAGCCACTGTATATGCAATGTAATCAGAAGAAGGGTCCCGACAGGAAACATCGTCTACCCACGTTCTCCAAAGATGCTGCCTCACCGCTGAGTTACTCCAGCACTCTGTGTATTTTTTTAATGCAATATATACTCTACTTTGCACATCCCAATGTGATGGATTGTGTTATAGTGACATTTTGTTTAAAAATGTTACTATGAAAATATTATCAAAGCTAATTTTCATATTTTCTTCATTGATTCGAAATTGAAATAAACTAATAGCATGAAAAAAACTCAGACACTGAAGTAAATCAGCCCTTAAAATTCATTGTGTGGGGAGGAGCTGCGGACGCTGGTGACAGCCAAAGATAGACACAAAGAGCTGGAGTAATTCAGCGGGTCAGGCAGCATCTCTGGAGACAAAGCACAGGTGACTTTGCGGGTTGAGACCCTTCTTCAGACCCTCCATCTGAAGAAGGGTCACAACCCTTAAAATTCATGGCTTGTTAAATGAACAAATATGATCCAAGTCTTGACGAAGATTGATGAATGAGTCCACGTTGACCTTGAATGAAAATAATTGGGGTCCATTGCCCCAGGGGTTCTCAATGTAACTTGATATTTGCACTTTATGTACCTATGGAAATACCTTTGTATTTATGTACCTATGGAGAGACTTTTATCTCCCTACATCAACGTCCATATCTCGTTTCCCTTATCCCTAACCAGTCTGAAGAGGGGCCTTGACCCGAAACGTCACCTATTCCTTCTCTCCAGAGATGCTGCCTGTCCTGCTGAGTTACTCCAACTTTTTGTGTCTCTCTCTATGGAAATACTATCTCCTGAAATCTCAAATAAAGAGGTTAGTGGGTCAATTGGGACTTGTTTTTTCCTCCCCCCTTACAAACAAGGGATGACACCAGCATTCAAGGCAGCAACAACCTTGGAATGAGCAGGGTTTAAGACAGGATAAATTAGTGGGCAATGCAGTCTAGTTTGATTAAAGATAATAAAAGTCCAGAGATTGACGTTATGGGCTTTTCCAGCTTTGATGTCTTGGGGAAGAATAAGTTGGGATGACTACACTTGACCTCAGTGCTGTGAGGGTGAAGGCAAGTTCACAAGAGTATTTAGGAGAGAGCTACGAGGGACAGGAGCGATTCCGTTTGAGAATAATGACCATAGTGAGATTCCCGCAAATAGCTGTTAGATAACGGACAGATAATCTGCTTTAATGACGGTAGACACAAAATGCTGGAGTAACTCAACGGGACAAGCGGCATCTCTGGAGAGAAGGAATGGGTGACGTTTCGTTTCGAGACCCTTCTTCAGACTGAGTTAGTCCAGTCAGTCTGAAGAAGGGTCTCGACTCGAAACGTCACCCATTCCTTCGCTCCAGAGATGCTGCCTGTCCCGCAGAGTTACTCCAGCATTTTGTGTCTACCTTCAATTTAAACCAACATCTGCAGTTCTTTCCTACACTATCTGCTTTAATGATGGTGATTGAGGGATAAATATCACAGAGGACACAGGGGAGAACTCACCAACTCTTCCATGGAGTGGAATCTTTAATTTCCATTTGAAAAACCACAGGTTAGTCAAGATCATACAGCTTCTTGCCTCTTCAAACAGGAGCACAACACTCATCAAAATGGAGCCCATTTTTTTCTTATGAAGTTTCTGGAGTGGGACTTCAGCCCACTGTCTTCTGGCTTAAGGGCGGCACGATGGTGCAGCGGTAGAGTTGCTGCCTTCCAGCGCCATGGAACCAGGTTCGATCCTGACTACGGGTGCTGTTTGTTTGGAGTTTATACCTTCTCCACGTGACTGTGTGGGTTTCCTTCGGGTGCCCCGGTTCTCTCCCACATTCCAAAGCCGTAAAGGCTTGTGGATTAATTGGCTTCTGTAAATTGTTAATTGTCCCTCGTGTGTAGGATAGCGCTGGTGTACAGGGTGATCGCTGGTCAGTACGGGCACGGTGGGCCGCAGGGCCTGTTTCCATGCTGTATTTCTAAAATCTAAAGTCTAAAGATTTAAAGACATGAGTTATACCCACCAAACCACAGCTGACATTAACTCCTCTTGTCCACTATCTAATGGATTACATGGAACATGGAACTGCATAACACAGGAACAGGCGCTTTGGCCCTTTCAGAAACAGGTGAATGAAAGACTATGAAAGAGACTAGAAGCGATCATAACATTACATGGACGATGCAAGGTACTCTTTCCAAGCTAAGAACACTCCTTTATGTTCTAAAAGGGTGTTTGGCCTTGATTGCTGAGGTTGGGCATATCATTATGAAATGATACATTGACTATGGAATAACGGAACTTTCGTTTAGAGATACAGCGTGGAAACAGGCCCTTCAGCCCACCGAGCACGCCGACCAGCGATCACCGATACACTGGTTCCATCCAACACAGGGGCAATTTACAGGTGCCAATTAACCTACCAACCTGCATGTCTTTGGAATGTGGGAGAAAACCAGGGCTATGGAGAAAGCCCACGTGGTCACAGGGCGAAAGTGTAAACTCTGTACAGACAGTACCAGCAGTCAGGATCGAACCTGGGTCTCTGACGATGTACGGCTGCAACTCTGTACCGCACTAACTTATTCCCGGTCCTTCCATTTTGCAGTTTGCTGGTATGTTTAAAGAATAGTCTTCCACCGAAAGGTCACCCATTCCTTCTTTCCAGAGATGCTGCCTATCCCGATGAGTTACTCCAGCAATTTGTGTCCATCGTCTGTGTAAACCAGCACATGCAGTTCCTTCCTACACTAGAATAGATGTTTATCTTTTATTGCCTCAGCCTTTTTTTATGAAGAACAAGACTGAGACCAAGGCCAGACTACTTTCTAGGTGAGGGTAACAATCGAAGTCAGTATCTTATCTCAATTCATATTGTGCATGTCGTATTTTGTTACAGTTGCAACCCTCTAACCCCCGTCCCACCTCCCCCACCAATCTTTAATTAAAAATAATATCACTTGGTACCAGCTTCCTCTAATCAGCATTTCAAAACTTCGAACCATTTTCCAATCGGCCCAGTTCACAAGTCAAGAGCGCTTAATTATAAGGAACGACAACAGAACAATGACATTCTTACTTACAACGACAAAACTGGCCTGTAAATGCAATATTCAAAGATGATATATAATAGTATATTAATACATACATTCAATAAATTAGTAACCCAATACCGGCGCATGCAAGCCAAATCTTTAGTGCAATCAAAGGACTACTATCTACCTCATTGGGGACCCTCGGACTATCCTGGATCGGACTTTACTGGCTTTACCTTGCACTAAACGTTATTCCCTATCACGTATCTGTACACTGCGAATGGCTCGATGGTTATTATGTGTTTCTTTTCCGCCGGCCGGTTGGCGAGCAACAGAAGCTTTTCACTGTACCTCGGTACACGTGACAATAAACTAAACGGAACAAAACACCAAATATAGGGAGGCATTCTGCCCAAGGACATTCCCGGCCTTTCTAAAATACCTTTATCATCAGGAAAAAGACAATCTATCAGAGACATCAGCTGTCGGCACACATGGTGTCTCCATTACATGGAGATGTAAGAGGAGAGTTTAATAATTTTATATCAGTTTTATTAAAAAATGATTGCATTAAAATTACAGTCAAATTTCGACAATGGATCGGTGCTTGAAATGCAGATTTTAATTGAGAAGAGCAGCTTGATTGGGAGATGTGACCAACATCTTCATTCTTCAATCACGCGCGCCTGTCCTCAATTATAATCCCCACCACTGCTCCTGCACATCCATTATCGCCTAAAATATGCAGCGGCACTTTATCCATGTAAATTACTTTAAGATTTAAGGTGATAGAATTTCAACTTGTGACTCTTCCCGAAACCATCAGGGTAATCTACGACTAACCCAGCCTCGGAAAAGCAGCCAACGCAATCAAGGATTCGTCGCACCTTGGTCATTTCTTCTTCTCCCTGCTCCCATGGGGCAGAAGATACAGAAGCTTGAAAGCGTGCACCGCCAGACTCAGGAACAGCTTCCCCTCTGTTATCAGCCTTCTGAACAGTACTTCCATAAACTAGGGAACTATCCGATTCATCCCTTCCCCATTACGGACATTGAACTTTTGCGTATGGAACTGTTGTGCTACAATGCTGAGAACTATACGCCGCACCCTGTATAAGTTCATACGTTCATAAGTTATTGGAGCAGAATTAGGCCATTCGGATCATTAATGCCCCTGTCCCACTTAGGAAACCTGACCGGAAACCTCTGGAGACTTTGCGCCCCACGCAAGGTTTCCGTGCGGTTCCCGGAGGTTTTTGTCAGTCTCCCTAATGGTCGAAAGTGGTTTCCGCTTCTTCTATGTTCCGGCGATTATTTCAAAAAATTGAAAAAACCTCCGGGAACCTGACAAAAACCTCCGGGAACTGCACGGAAACCTTGGGTGGGGCGCAAAGTCTCCAGAGGTTTCCGTTCAGGTTTCCTAAGTGGGACAGGGGCATAAGTCTACTCCGCCATTCACTCATGGCTGATCTATTTTTCCCTCTTAACCCCATTCTCCTTCCTTTTCCACATAACCCCTGACACCCATATTATTCACGAATTTGTCAATCTCTGCCGTAAAAATATCCAGTGACTTGGCCTCCACAGCCGTCTGTTGCAATGAATTCCACAGATTCACCACCCTCTGAAATTCTTCCTCAACTCCTTTCTAAAGGTACATTCTTTAATTCTGAGCCAATGGCCTCTGGTCCTAGACTCTCCCACTAGTGGAAACATCCTCTCCACATCCACTCTATCCATGCCTTTCACTATTGGGTAAGTTTCAATGATGTCCCCCTCATCGTTCGAGTTTTTTAAAGGGGTAGCTTCCCCTTTGCTCCATCTATTGGACTTGAGTTTGACTGGATTGTATTTATGTAAAGTATTATCTGATTGATTAGCATGCAAAAAAAAGCTTTTTACTGTACCTCGGTACACGCGACAGTAATAAACCTAAGCCTAAACCCGGCGTCACAGACCCACTGGCTTCTGTAAATTGTCCCCAATATGTGGGATAGAACTAATGTGCAGGTGATCATTGGTCGGACTGGACTGGAATTTGTTAAATTTGTTCAGGAGAGTTTCCTCTAGCAATATGTAGAGGGCATTGCTTGATCTAGTCTTGGAAAATTGAGAGGGGCAAGCAGATGAAATGTTCGTGGATGAGCCTTTGACTCAGTGGGCCAAAGGGCCTGTTTCTGCATTTATCTCCAAAATCATTTTTTTTTTAAACTGCTTTAATAATGGAAGTGCTTTTAAAGCCCTAAGTCCACAAATACCAATGATGGGCCTCGTCCCACATTCAAATCAAAGTGAAAATTGTTGGGAGAGGAAAGGAAGAAATAGAGCTCCACTTTCCTCTGAACTTTCTGTGGTGTTTTCAAAGCTCTTACTTCTGTGGGTCAAATTCATCAAAGCAATAGTGTAATATCTATAAATTCTTAATGAAATCAATAGTGTTGGCAGGGTTGAAGTACTGAAGTGAAGGAATCTACTCTTACGGACATTTTTCAAACATCCACAGCCATCAAAAAAAAAAATTAAATTGATGTGAACAAAACAAAATCTCTGCAGCAGAATTCAGTTATAGTCGCCAAACTTTCTGGATCGTTGAGGAGTTTCGCGGGAGTAAATTAGCAGAGCAACTGAGGAGATGAACCGACCTGTCATGTCTGTGACAATCACCTTCATCCAGGTCACGGACTGATGCAGCCTGGAAATACTTCTGCACGGGATGAACCAGCCAGAATGATAAATGCGAGAGGTTAGAATCTACCTGTTACAGCGGCAGAGACCCAGGTTCGATCTTCACTGTGGGTGCTGCGTGTACGGAGTGTGCACCTTCTCCCCGTGGGCTTCCTTCGGGTGCTCCGGTTTCCTCCCACATCCCAAAGACGTGCAGGGTTACCGGTTAATTGGCCTCTGTTAATTGTCCCCACTGAGCAGGATAGAACAAGTGCATGGGGGATTGCCGGTCAGTGGGCCGAAGGGCCTGTTTCCATGCTGGATTCTTTCAATCAATTCAATCAATCACCATAGATAGACGCAAAAAGCTGGAGTAACTCAGCGGGTCAGGCAGCAACTCTGGAGAAAAGGAATAGGTCATATTTTGGGTCGAGACCCTTCTTCAGACCCAACTTGAAACGTCACCTATTCCTTTTCTCCAGAGATGCTGCCTGACCCGTTGAGTTTCTCCAGCTTTTTGTGTCTATCTATGTCTTTTCAGGAAGTTAATATTTTTAATGTCTGTTAAAAAATAAACTCATCACAAATATTTTGCTTTCCTTTTCAACTGGAATTTTGTTTTGAGTTCTATTTTCCTAACTATGTAGGAGCAAGATAAGAGCATTTACTTCTCATGCCTGTTTTATTTTTATTAATAAAATCATAGCTGATTGCTAAATTACTTCAGTCTATCCACCTTAACTCTATATCTCTTAATTCCCTAATGACAAATATTCCACCTATCTTAAAGCCAAATGTTTTAACTGAGCAGATGTGAACTGCTTTTAGTTGGAGAAGTTCCACAAATCTGCATCCATTGAATGAGGAAAGTACGGCACGCTGGTGCAGCGGTAGGAGCTGCTGCCTTACAGTGTGAGTCATAGTCATACAGTGTGGAAACAGGCCCTTCAGCCCAACTTGCCCACACCGGGCAACATGTACCACCTACACTGGCCCCATCTGTCTGCGCTCGGTCCACATCACTCCAAACCTGTCCTATCCACGTACCCGTCTAACTGTTCCGTAAACGTTGGGATAGTCCCAGCCTCAATTACCTCCTCCGGCAGCTTGTTGCATACACCCACCACCCATTGTGTGAAACCCGGGTTCGATCCTGAGCTCGGCTGCTGTCTGTGCAGACGTTGTACATTTTCCCTGTGACTCCGTGGGTTTTCTCCCGGTGCTCCGGCTTTCTTCCACATTCCAAAGACGTGGGAGTTTTGTGTGGTGAATTGGCCCTCTGCAAGTCATCCCTGGTGTGTAGGGAGCGGATAAGAAAGTGGCGTACATCCCTCGAAACCTTTTGTTTAGATTTTAGACTTTGAAGATCCAGCATTGAAACAGGCCCTTCAGCCCACCGAGTCTGTGCCGATCTGCGATCGCCCTGTATATTAGCCCACGTACTAGCCTAACAGGGACAATTTGGTGATGTAAGGCAGCAACTTCCTGTTCCTATGCCAATACCTGCATGTGCTTCATACAGTATCTTCCCCCCATTCCATTCTTAAACCAAGGAACAGTGTTGCCTGCTGCATCGTTCTTCCGAGGCCTCACCTGTGCTTGGAAAAGGACACAAAGATCTTCATCAATCTGTTCTCCCACCTCTCTCAATAACTTGGGCTGGACCCTGAGCATTTATCCATTTTAAGAATTCTCAGACTGCCCTCGCATACTAGTATACCACACACCCACCTCACTCAACATCTCCTACAAAGCATTCATTTGGTTCCTCACCTACATCCTCCAAGCATAAATCCCACCCTCTACCATTGAATGCTCCCACCTTCTCCCTAGTTACCTTCTTGCTTTTAATGTATGTATGAAATGCCGGGTTCTCTTTAATCTGACTTGCCAGAGATATTGCATGTTCCAAAAGGACACAAAGTACTGGAGTAACTCAGCAGGTCAGGCAGCATCTAAGGAGAAGATGGATAGGTGACGTTCCCCCATCAGGAAGGTCGCAAGGTCCTCTGGCTCTTCGTTTAAGAGTCTGAAGAAGGGTCCTGACCCAGAATGTCACCTATCCATGTTCTCCAGAGATGCTGCCTGACCCGCTGAGTTACTCCAGCCACATGTGTCCTTTAGTGTAAACCAGCATCTGCAGTTCCTTGTTTCGACATTCCTAGGCTCCTTTTTGCCCTCCTAATTCCCTGCCTGAGTTTCCTGTTTTCATCACATAACTCAAAAGCCCTGTCCAATTTAATCTTCATAAACCTTATACATTCTTCCTTTTTCAGTTTGTAAGTCGTAACCGCCAAGGGTCTGCTGGTGATGACTATCTAACATTGTGTATCAACCTCTAGAACATTGCAGCAACGAGGAACTGCAGATGCTGGTTTACAAGAAAAGACACAAAGTGCTGGAGTAACTCAGCAGGTGAGGCAGCATCTCTGGAGAATGTGAATTGGTGACTTTGTGGGTCAGGCCCCTTCTTCAGACTGATTGTAGTTGTGGAGAAAGCTGGAAAAGAGGTGGGGGCAAGACAAGAAAGGACACAAAGTGCTGGAGTAACTCAGCGGGTCAGGCAGCATCTCTGGAGAACATGGGTAGGCGACGCTTCAGGTCGGGACTCTTCTCAGTGTCACACTGTCCTGATCAGTCTGAAGTAAGGTCCCTATCCATATTCTCTAGAGATACTGCCTGACTTGCTGAGTTACTTTGTGTTTTTTTTTTAGAACGTTGTATGTTTATTCACAGAAGCAATAAACACAGAGAAATTCACTGCAGGTCAGTGGTGCTAAGCATGCAGTATTGTAAGATTTAGTGACTTCAATGGAACGACATGTTAGGAGCTGAAATGCTCAGATGCTCCAATATTGTGCCTTTAGCATTGTCGATTCAAGGACTAAAGTCTCCTGCAGAAAGCCTGTTGTCTCTTGATGCTTTTGTTCACCTTGATAACTTGGCCTATGCAAGAGCTGAAGGATTGTCTCTCTAAATAAACTGTTTATGACAACCATGGCTCTTTTACATCCACTGAAAATGGGTGCAATCTTAACAGTAAAATATATATTTTTGAAAAATAAATTTAATTCAGAATAAAAATCTGTATAAAATCAAAAGCTGTGCAAAAACTCTTCACAAATTCTCGGCATCTACATGTAGAAACAAGGAACTGCAGATGCTGATTTATACCAAAGATAGACACTAAAGTGCTGGAGTAACCCGGCGGGTCAAGCAGCTTCTCTGGAGAAAAAGCTACTCCGGTCCTTTGTACCAATCTCAACCCTTCAGCACACCGAGTCCAGGCTGACCTTCATCACCAGTTCACACTAGTTCTATGTCCTCCTACTTTCACATCCGCTCCCTGCACATAGTGGGGGCAATTCTTACAGAGGCCAATTAACCCACAGACCCGCAGGTCTTTGGGACGGGGGAGGAAACCGGAGGTCCCGGACAAAAATCACGTGGTCACAGGATGAACGTCCAAACTGTACGGAGACTGCACCCGAGTTCAGGACCGTAGCCGGGTCTCTGGTGCTGCTCTCGTGCTCCAGCTGCGCCTCCGTCCCTTCCTAAAGAGATAGTTTAAATACAGCTCCTGACCTGCAACTACCAGAGAGAATTATACCCGGAATTCCTGGGAAAGGCATGTTAAACCAGCCATGACGGGCCTTAGTAAGTTTCACGGCTCAACACTTATGCACAGGATATTAAATGCTAAGCAATACACTTTAAACAATCAACATAGTAATATGCCTACATTTACAAATTCTCCTAATGTGTGCTGTGCTGAGGAACACAGGTCATGGGTCTGGGTCATAGTCATAGAGTCATACAGCGCGGAAACAGGCTTTCGGCCTAACTCATCCATTCCAACCAAGATGTCCCATCTCCATTTGCCCGCAATTAGCCCATATCCATCCAAGCCTTTCCTATCCCTCAATGGTAGATACAAAGAACTGCAGTTGCTGGTTAATACACAAATGTGCACAAAATGCTGGAGTAAGTGAGCAGGTCAAGCAACGTCTCTGGAGAACACGGATAGGTGACATTTCGGATTGAGACCATCAATAGTCTTGGGAAATGGATACCAGAGAGGAACGAGCCTGAACAGCCTATGTTCCTGAATTTCAGTCATGATTTTGTTTTTTTGCAGTCATTATTTCAGGCTGAAGTTGTCTACACAGTCAATCAGTCACAGTAGGAATGATCAATGTAAACAGGTCTTGGTAACACTGTCGTTCCAAGCTAGGGTCAATAGGTGGCATAATGGCTCTACCCCGAACGATACCACTCTAGTTATAGATGGACACTGCGAAATATCACGGACAATCTTCTCACAGTTAGCCTTCGTGTTGTTACTGTGCCATTTATTACGGCCAGAAATTTGTACGACCAGAATTTAGAGTTTGCTCTCCGATATTTGGAAGAACATGACATGGAATTTCTGGCACGCGCATTTTTAAATTCCCGGCGCGCTTGAGTGTGAGAAATGAGCCAGCTTCCAATGTCACACTGTGCCACCTTTTGTGTTGCTCTTGCCTTTTCTGATGCTTCATAATTTCTATGACTGAAATATGGATGAAAACCCTGCACGACGAGAGGCCCATTTAACATAACCCACGACGCCACAATTAGTCAACGCCTTCGCTATCAGCTGCGAGCGTTAAAATAAAACGCTTTATTATTCTTCAGCATCTAATATTACACGCAAGTGAATCTCTTCGTGATGCTGGAACATAAGCAGTTGTCAAAATAACTCAATTATACTTTATTGGGTTTCTCATCTTACTGAGAGAGCATTAATTTGGAATAAATAATAAATGAATAAAGGAATAAAGATGTATTTTTAAAATGCATTTTAAAAGTCATAATGCCCACATCGCTTCAACCAACCAGGACATATCGATTATTATGGAACTTGCTCAAGATTACTTTAATTTATTCAATATCTAATTTATTTTCAGTGCCTTTCTCCAAAGTTCCTCAGTAGGCCTTTGTTTCCATTGTGGGGGTACGTTTACCCATTGCAATAGAGTCATAGAGAGTCATGCAATGCAGAAAAGGGCCCTTTGGCCCAACACGTCCATGTTATCCCATCTATTCATAAGCAGAGCTATTCAGCCCATCAAGTCTACACCACCATACAATCACGGCTGACCTACCTTTCCCTCTCAACCCCATTCTCCTGCCTTCTCCACAGAACCATTGACATCCTTACCAATCAAGAACCTGCCAATATCTGCTTTAAAAATACCCATTGACTTGGCCTCCACAGTCATCTGTGGGAATGATTTCAACCGCCCTCTGACTAAAGAAATTCCTGTTCATCTTATTTCTCAGTGTACATCCTTTATCTTGCCTATATTTGGCCCATTTCCTTCTAAACCTTTCCTATCCATGTACCTGTCCAAGTGCCCTTTAAATCTTGTCGTAGTATCTGCCTCAACTACCTCACCTGGCAGCTGGTTCCATACACCCACCACCCACTGAGTGAAAATCTTTCCCTCAGGTTCCTATTAAATCTCACCCCTCTCACCATAAACCTACTTGCTTCTTGATTCCCTTACCCTGGATAAAAGGTTGTGCATTCATCCTCTCTATTCCCCTGAAGGATACATCTAAATAAGATCACCCCTCAGTCTACTTGTTGCGTTTGAGGCACCGGAAGTTATGTAACACCATCCAGGCGCTGTGGCCAGTTCAAAGTGCTGTTGTCGAGGGCTGTGAGGTCTACTCCTCCACCAGGGGGGCAGAGGACATCGCAGTCGAAAATAACGCAATGCGCAGTTTGCTGGTCCGCTCCACACACACAGGCTGCTGATGAACGCAGCCCCCAGCGATGCACGTTGGCGATGAACCGGCCGATGCCAGTACGGAGCCGGTTCAGGGCGACCCACTCTTTGCGGGGCAGGTCCGAGCCGGGTGGGGCTGTGGTGTTCGGTGCAACAGTGAACTGAGGAGGTCGCGAAGTCTGGTTCTCCATGCTCCTAGTGTGTTGAAAGCAGAGCCACACAGGGTCGCTGCGTGACGGGAGAAGGGGCGACGAGATGACAGGCGTTGAGGTCCCAGTAGCTGTGAGTCCTGTGCGAGGTGGTGCAAAGGATGTTTGGCGTCCGATGGGGCCTTGCACACCGCCCTATGAGTGAAGTACTCTCTGCGACACTTGGCAGGTGCCCCTTCAGTCTAAGATAGACACAAAATGCTGGAGTAGCTCAGTGGGACAGGCAGCATCTCTGGAGAGAAGGAATGGGTGACGTTTTGGGTCGAGATCCTTCTTCTGGACAACATCTGCAGTTCCTTCCGACACATCACCCCTCAGCCTCCTGCGCTCCAAGGAATAAAGACCTAATAGTTCCCTGGCAGCTCATTTCTGAATCCCAAAGATTTTTGCTGTCTTCGTTTTGAAAACTCAAATAGCTGCCTCCTGTTATCTCATTCTCATCCAGCCCCAGCCCACGGCATTGCAGAAGCATGATTCTCACTCGGACAATTTGTAAGTTATTACAGCTTGGATTTTCGAAGCCGGCTGTCTGAACGAGGAACAGGCCAGCCAGGGAGATAAAGAGCTTCGCAGTTCTGAGGTCTCAGGAAAATGAACTAGCTTGGTACCACAGAGCACATTTACCATCTATTTAACAGACAGTCGGACCAATGCATTATCGGGAAGTTCATACGTTGCACTATCTCATCATCTCTGGCCGTGGCGAGGAAACGATACAGATGCCACCTTGTCACTGGCAATGAATAAGTTAAATCCCTGGAATTTACTTTAAAAAGAATCTATTAGGAAGTTTGGCTCTGGGGTTATGACGTGCCAGGGACTGACATCAACCTTTGTGATTGAATATGTAGTAATTGACTAGAGGTTAAATATTTAATCCTGATGGTGAGATTGGAAGAAAATTGGGGTCACTCTCGCTGGACCTCGAGCTGTAAAGATAAAATGTGGGATTCACCGAGCCTGCATTCCAGCAGTTTTTACTCGAGTAGTATTCAAATTCTGGCAGTAGTCCACCGAGCAGGCTAAAAATAGAAATACTTTTTTCCAATGTACCGTGATTCTTAAAACATGCTAGAACATAAACTTAAATGCAGCTGAACGGCGCTGTTAAGTAAACTCCCCAATTACTGAATTGTTCTTTTCCCCGTGTTACATAGGTACTTCCCCCCCCAATAATTCAGCACAACCAGGGTGACCCGCTGGTAGAGTTGCTGCCTTACAGCTCCAGAGACCCGGGTTCGATCACGTCTACGGGTGCTGTCTGTACGGAGTTTGCACGTTCTCCCCGTGACCTGCGTGGATTTTTTCCGAGATCTTCGGTTTCTTCCCACACTCCAAAGACGTACAGGTTTGTAGGCTAATTGACTTGGTGTAAAATGGAAAAAAATTGTCCCCAGTGTAGGGTAGTGTTAATGTGCGGGGATCGCTGGTTGGCGCGGACTCGGTGGGCCGAAGGGCCTGTTTCCGCGCTGTATCTCTAAACTAAACTAAACTAAACTAAATGGATCCAGTAAGTAGGCACAAAATGCTGGAGTAATTCAGCGGGTCAGGCAGCGTCTCTGAAGAAAAGGACTAGGTGACATTTCAGGTCGAGACCCTTCTTCAGACTCTGAGATGGGGAAGAAGATCTGAAATGTCACCTACCCCTTTTCTCCAGAGATGCTGCCCGACCCGCTGAATTACTCCAGCATGTTGTGTCTATCTTCAATGTAAACCAGCATCTGCAGTTCCTTCCTGCACGTAAATGGATCCTGCGTCAATGTGTGGTTTAATAATTGTGAAATAGGGGGTCATTAGGGCCGCTGTGCCCCATCCCAAATCCTTTCTGCGTGAAAAATATTTCCTACCTCTGAAGTATTACGCAGATTAAATCTCTGCTGGAGATGCTAAACTGGCGGCTTTTGAAAACCTTTCCACTTAAACCCTTTTAGATTTTCTTCATTACGCTCAAAAGGTGCCGAGGTCTTTGGAGATAAAAGGATACGTCTCGCTCCAATGGCCACGTGCAAACTGAGTCAGAATCCACACCACGACTTGAGTTAATGGATCCAGGGTTGAACACTGCAAGCGGGCTTCATTGTGGTAATGTTACAGGTTCAGCCCAGAATTCAGATATTAATATACCCATGATACCAAATGGATGAAGTAGTTTAGTTTAGTTCAGCGGTTTACTTAAGACTTTAGAGTTTAGAGATACAGCGTATAAACAGGCCCTTCGGCCCACCGAGTCCGCGCCGACCAGCGATCATCCCGTACACTAACCCACACACACTAGGGACAATTTTACAATTTACCGAAGCCAATTAACCTACAAACCGGTACGTCTTTGGAGTGTGGGGGGGAAACCAGAGCAGCTGGAGAACACCCACGTGGTCACAGGGAGAATAGACAAGCTCTGTACAGACAGCACCCGTAGTCGGGATTGAACCCGGGTTGTTGTGAGGCAGCAACTCTACAGCTGCGCCACTCACATGGAGCATGGGGCATGCAGTATGGAAACAGACCCTTCAGCCCATCGATGTCCACATAGACCATTGATCACCCGCTCACACCAGTTCTGTGTTATCCGACTTTCTCATCCACTCCTTACATGATTCACAGCGGCCATTAAATCTACAAACCTGCGCGTCTTTGGGATGAAGGGTAAAAACCGGAGCACCCGGATAAAAAAACCATGTGGTCACAGGGAGAATGTGCAAATTCAACACAGATAACGCCCGAGGTCAAGATTGAACGCAGGTCTCTAGGGCCGTTGTGCCATTCGTACTTTACGTAAAGTTCGGACACACGCACTTGCGCTCGAAACCAGAACGAGTGCATTGGGTCAAACAACTAGCATAGCGCCTCCTTCTGGATAGAGTGCATGTGGAGAGGATGTTTCCACTAGTAGGAGATTCTAGGACCAGAGGCCATAGCCCCAGAATTAAAGGACGTTCTTTTAGGAAGGAGATGAGGAGAAATGTCTTCAGCCAGAGGGTGTTGAATCTGTGGAATTCTTTGCCACAGAAGGCTGTGGAGGCCAAGTCAGTGATACTTTTAAGGCAGAGATAGATTCTTGATTAGTACGGGTGTCAGAGGTTATGGGGAGCAGGCAGGAGAATGTGGTTAGGAGAAAGACAGAGATCAGCCATGATGGAATGTCGGAGTAGACTTGATGGGCTGAATGGCCTAATGCTACTCCTATTCCTTATGACCTTGTGACCTTATGTAAAGGAGTAAATTTTTAAAAAAAGTTTTGGAACAAAAAGAAAAATGTACAAGCGAGAAGCAGACTTGGCTCAAGGGAGCAGGCTGTCTTTGTCACTCCTTTCTAAGATTGGAAGCAGGCAGCCTACATCTTTTCAACTGCGTGTCAAAGAGCAATCAATCAGGGTCCTGTCTGTCTGCCTTTTGAATTCAGTGAAGCTTTGGATACTGACGGTAAGGTACATTAAAGCAAAATACCAATTTAAAACAGTATTGTGTCGTCTCCAATTGCAATACTTTTAATATGCATTGCTTTTGTGGGTTGAAGGAAGACAGCTATATGTCAATCTTACGGAGATAAAGCAAAGAACAACGTTTATTGAAAATCTTTTGTTTATATGAAAGCTTGTTCTAATATTAGGCAAAGAACACAAGCCCATTGTAGCACTGGACACTTCTTCACATCTTTGATTGATTTGATTGAAAGATACAGCCAGTCCACGCCGACCATCGACTCCCTGTACACTCAGTTAGTTTAGTTTAGAGATACAGCGCGGAAACAGGCTCCTTCGGCTCACCGCATCCTCACCGACCAGCGACCCCCGCACACCAACACTACCTTACACACACTAGGGACAATTTTTACCTTTATACCAGCCAATTAACCTACAAACCTGTATGTCTTTGGAAGGTGGGAGGAAACTGGAGCACCCGGAGAAAACCCACGCAGGTCATGGAGAGAACACACAAACTCCGTACAGACAGCGCCCATGTCAGGATCGAACCATGACCTCTGGCACTGTGAGGCAGCAACCCTACCGTGCAGCCCACTAACTATCCTTGGTTAACTATGGCAGCATTGCATGCACCGTGCTTTAAATTAAGTCGAGAGTCAGCCCTTGTTTCCTTGATGCTCCTGCCCTGGAATGACACAATACTATTTAAAGCTCCACTCAAACCGACCACAGAGCAGTCAAGCTGAAATATTAACGTTGTTTCTCTGTGGGCAGGTGATGTCTGAGCTGCTGAATTGAATGTCTCCACCCTTCTCTGCCTTCATTTCTGCATTTCTATAGATCTCACAGCGCTAGATACCTGGGTTCGATCCTGACCTCGGGTGGAGTTTGCACGTTCTCCCTGTGACCTGCGTGGGTTTCCTCCAGGTGCTCCGGTTTCCTCCCATATTCCAAAGATGTGCAGGTTAATTGTTTTTTGTAAATTGCCCCTTGCGTGTAGGAGCGATACTGTGAAGGCTAGCGCATGGAAACAGGCCATTTGGCCCACTGAGCCTATGCTGGCCATCCATCACCCATTCACACCAGTTCTATATGATCCCACTTTTGCACACACTCCTTGCACACGAGAAACAATTTACTGAGAGCCAATGAACCTACAAACCTGTACGACTTTGGCATGTGGGAGGAAACTGGAGCGCCCGGAGAAGACCAACGTGGTCATAGGGAGAACGTGCTAACTCCACACAAACAGCACCCGAGTTCAGGATCAAACCCAGGTCACTGGCACTGTAAGGCAGCAACTCTACAATATTATTCTAAACAGGATCTACGATGGATTCAAATCCTCTCTAAAATAAGATTTTGTTTTTATAATCCTTCCAACAAAGGATCTTCCAAAGCAAATTTGAAAGGACTAAAAAGGAGATAATTTGCGATACTTTGAGGAGAGGCAAGGGGAGTGGAATTAGCTGGAGAGTTGCATTGAGTTGACGTGCTCCGTAGTCCAGTTGGCCCGCTTTATGCAATAAGCTTTCTGGGATTCTGATTGGCAATTTAATGTATGTAATGCAGTTGTAAAATGATCAGATGTGTCTTCAAGTGTTCTAAGTTTTTTGTTAACTTGTCAGTTTCTTTTAAGTTTTTTAAAGTTTTTTTTGTGTTCTTGCATGTTTTTGATTGTTTCAGAAATGTTCTGGAGATTTCACGTTACTTTAATGCTTTGCCAGGGCTCAGCTAAATTTGTAAGTTCAAGGAGCAGAATTAGGCCATTTGGCCCAAAGATCCTATAGCGGAGCAAGATACTAAATGCAAGATACTCCTTCTAAATGCAATGGGCTGACGTGTAGTACGCAACGGAGCGGAACGTATGCCTTTTTTTCATCCATTTCAGTAACCCGACCCGACCTGACTCGCAGTGTAATCAATGTTGCGGGGAAACAGTTTGTGTTAATAAATTAAAATTCTGAAAATGAGAAGATTTTTTCCCAAATAACTTTTGTTGTTTCCGTAAACGGCTTCCGTCTCTGCACTAGTATCCTATGCAATCTTTGGTACGGAGACGGAAGCCAGTTACGGAAATGGGGCCGAAGATTACCCAAGAATCTGCCCATGACCGTACTACGCCTTTTTCGTCGAGTGATCTATCTTACTTGCTATAGGATCTTTGATTTGGCCCATGAAGTCTACTCCACCATTCAATCATGGCTGATCTATCTCTCCATCTCAACCCCATTCTCCTGCCTTCTCCCCGTAACCCTTGACCCCCTTACTAATCAATAATCTATCAATCTCCGCCTTAAAAATACCCAATGACGGCCTCCACAGCCTTCTGTGGCAATGAATTTCACAAATTCCGCCAGGCCTTTCATCTGAGGTCCCCCCTCGTACAGGCCCAGTGCCGGTTAATCCAATCATATCCAGGATCATTCTCATAAACCCCCTCTGGACCCTTTCTAACGTCAGTACATTCTTCCTCAGATCGTGGCGCAGAGGTAGTGTATGCAGCGCTGTTCGATCCCGACTAAGGGTGCTGTCTGTAAACACTTACAGGCTTGGTCAATGTAAAAATTGTCCCTAGTGGGTGTAGGACAGTGTTAGTGTGCGGGGATCGCTGGTCGGCGCGGACCTGGCGGGCTGAAGGGCCTGTTTCCGTGCCGTGTCTCTAAACTAAACTAAACTGCTCACAATACTCCAAATATGGTCTGACCAGTGCCTTATAAAGCCTCAGCATTACAACCCTACTTTTATATTCTAGTCCTCTCGAAACGAATGTGAACATTGTCGGTCATTATTCTCTCTCCCGTATACCTGTAGAAGTTTTGTATACTCTCTTAATATGTCGATGCACCAAATCTCAATCTGTAAAGGTGATGGATAGATGGAACTACAGGCTACAGGTGAGTCAACACCTAGAAAACATTGAAACTGATGGACATGGGTTTTTAGTCTGAGGAAGGGTCTCGACCCAGCACTTTGTGTCTATTTACAGATCCATTTAGTTTAATTTAGCATAGTAGAGATATAGCGTAGAAATTTGCAAGTCTGATGCATCATGGAAACAGGCCCTCAAACCAGCACCTCTGGAGAAAGATGGATAACGTTACCCTTCTTCAGACTGACTCTGACTGTCTATCTTCGGTATAAATCTGCATCTGCAATTCCTTTCTACACACTTTCCTATCAATGTACTCATTCAAATGTTTTTTTATAGGAATATAAACATCCCCTCATCAACTGTTCGATAGTAAATGTTGTGGAGAATGTTAATCTGTTGGAAGTGTTTAATCACTTGAGTTCAGGGGATTGAATGTGTGACCAACTGAGTGTGTAACATGATATAGTCATTCACTATAAAGGGAATCAATTTACTCTGATGGGAAATACAGACTAAAAGGCATAAACTTAAAATTAATGCTGGGCCACAACCAAAATTAAAAGATGGACTAAAGGTTTCACACAGAGTGGAGAGAAAGCAATATAAAGTTTAGGAGAAACTCAGCGGGTGCGGCAGCATCTATGGAGCGAAGGAAATAGGCAACGTTTCGGCCCGAAACATTGCCTATTTCCTTCGCTCCACAGATGCTGCCGCACCCGCTGAGTTTCTCCAGCACGTTTGTCTACCTTCGATTTTCCAGCATCTGCAGTTCCTTCTGAAATATAAAGTTTAGGTTTAGGTTTACCATTGTCCCGTGTAGCGAGGTACAGTGAAAAGCATTGTTTTGCATGCTATCCAAACAGAACAGATGCACTATACATAAGTACATTGAGGGCAGCAGAGTTGCTGCCTTGCAGCGCCAGAGACCCAGGTTCGATCCTGGCTGCGGGTGCTGTCTGTACGGAGTTTGCACGCTCTCCCTGCGACTGTGTGGGTTTCCTCCGGGTGCTCCGTTTTCCTCCCACACTCCAAAGACGTGCAGGTTTGTAGGTTTATTGGTAAAATTGTAAATTGTCCCTAGTGTGTAGGATGGTGCGAATGTACCAGGTGATTGCTGGTCAGTATGGACCCGATGGGTCTGTTTCCATGCTATACATTTCTAAAATCTCAAAATACAATCGAGTCAAACAATAGACAGAGCAAAGATGTGGTTTGTAGATACCTGGGACTCAGTTGAAATTTTAGTACTGAATGGGCAATTTTTTATTTAACGAAGTTATGAGGGATTGACTCAAAGGGCAGTGCAATGAGCGCAGATAGTGGACAGTCAGTGGTAGAACAGGGTTTACCTGCTTCTGTTCCAAGCTGACTCTTGCCCAGAGTGGGGGAATAGAGTATCAGAGGTTCTTTATAGTTTTAGAGATACAGTTGCGGGAACAGGCCCTTCAGCCCACCTGGTCTGCGTCGACCAGCCATCCCCGCACATTAACACTGCCCTACACCCACTAGGGACAATTTTTACATTTACCAAGACAATTAACCTACAAACCTGTACGTCTTTGAAGTTTGGGAGGAAACCGAAGATCTCGGAGAAAACCCACGCAGGTCACGGGGTAACTCCATACAAACTCCATACAGACAGTACCCGTAGTCGGGATTGAACCCGGGTCTCCGGCGCTGCATTCGCTGTAAGGCAGCAACTCTACCGCTGCGCCATCCGTGACTGCATTGGTTTCAGGAGTAGTTTAGTTTAGTTTAGTTTAGTTGAGAGATACAGTACGGAAACAGGTCCTTTGGCCCACCGGTCCACACCGCCCAGTGATCTCCGCACACTAACACCATCCTACAAACACGAGGGACAGTTTACAATTTTACAAAGCTAATTAGCCTACAAACCTGGACGTCTTTGGAGTGTGGGAGGAGATGCCAGAGAAAGTCCCATGCAGATCACGGGGAGAATGTATAAACTCGGCCACTTTGCTGCCCTGCCGTGAAGGGGGGAAGATTTAAAAGGAATCTGAGGGGTAACTTTCTCATGCAAAGGGCGGTGGGCGTGTGGAACAAGCTGCCTGAGAAGGTAGATGAGGCTGGGACCATTGCAACATTTAAGAAGCAATTAGACAGGTACATGTATAGGCAGGTTTGGAGGGATACGGGCCAAATGCAGGCAAATGGGAGTAGTGTAAATGGGACATGTTGGTCGGTGCGAGCAAGCTGGGCTGAGGGGCCTGTTTCCACACTGTATCACTCTAGACTATGACAATGACTGTGAGATTTTGTTGCCCATAGAATTATGAAAGAAGCATTGGAGGGAAACTAAAAAAAAAAGATAAACTGTTCAGTATAAATGACAAATGGCTACTCGTGACATTCCTTGTTATTCAATCTCGAGGTACTGCTGATATTCATAAATTGGTTAAACTTGGCTGGTTTATGACACTTTAATGGCCATTCAATGAAACTGAAGCCCAGAGAGTCCTTGCCAATTATCAATTACCAGCCACGCAGTGCAATTTGGATCTGCCGGCTTTAATGGGGATTGTAAAGAATATTTAAACTTTGGTTTTTAATTTCCACCTTTTCAACTTTTACCCTTTGCCCGTTAAAAATACATAAAGGCTCTCCCAATAGATTTAGGTGTAGCAGTTTGTTTGACCAGTGTAGTTGTGTGGTTCGTGGACCAGAGGAGTCTAGTCACAATCCTCTCTTTAATCTTCCTTGGGTGAATCTGGCTGAAGGGTCTTGAAGTCTGAAACACAGAAACATAGAAAATAGGTGCAGGAGTAGGCCATTCGGCCCTTCGAGCCTGCACCGCCATTCAGTATGATCGTGGCTGATCATCCAACTCAGTATCCTGTACCTGCCTTCTCTCCATACCCCCTGATCCCTTTAGCCACAAGGGCCACATCTAACTCCCTCTTAAATATAGCCAATGAACTGGCCTCAACTACCTTCTGTGGCAGAGAATTCCAGAGATTCACCACTCTCTGTGTGAAAAATGTTTTCCTCATCTCGGTCTTAAAAGATTTCCCCCTTATCCTTAAACTGTGACCCCTTGTCCTGGACTTCCCCAACATCGGGAACAATCTTCCTACATCTAGCCTGTCCAACCCCTTAAGAATTTTGAATAAGATCCCCCCTCAAAGGAGGGGGGATCGTATAGAAAGGGTCTCGACCCGAATCGTCACCCATTCCTTCTCTCCCAGAAATGTTGCCTGTCCCGCTGAGTTACTTTAGTGGTCCTCCACCCGTGAACTTCCACAGCTTCTACCCTGCCCCATCTCACCCCAGTCATAAGTTAATCCATCCCAGAAACAGGCCATTCGGCCCAACCTGTCAATGCCGACCAAGATGCCCCATCTACGCAAGTCCTACCTGCCCGCGTTGGGCCCAAATCCCTCCAAACCTTATCCATGTACCTGTCCAAGTGTCTTTTAAATGCTGTTATAGTACCTACTCCCTCTGGCCATCCTTTCCATACACGCACCACCCACCCTCTGCCTGAAAAAGTTGCCCCTCAGGTTGCTATTAAATCTTACTCTCCTCACTTTAAATGTATATACTCTGGTTTGTGACTCCCCTACCCTGGGTAAAAGACTCTGTGTTTTTGCCCTCTGTATTCCCCTTATGAATTTTATACACCTCTATCAAGCTCACTCCTCAGCCTCCTACAGTCCATGGAATAAAGTGTATAGGGAGGAACTGCAGATGCGGGTTTATACCGAAGATAGACACAAAGTGCTGGAGTAACTCAGTGGGTCAGGCTGCATCTCTGGAGTAAAGGAATAGGTGATAGTTCAGGTCAGCACCCTTCTTCAAACTGAAGAAACGTCACAATAGACAATAGACAAGAGGTGCAGGAGTCGGCAGTATGGCCCTTCAAGCCAGCACCGCCATTCAATGTGATCATGGCTGATCATCCCCAATCAGTACCCCGTTCCTGCCTTCTCCCCATATCCCCTGACTCCGTTATCTTCAAGAGCCCTATCTAGCTCTCTCTTGAAAGTTTCCAGAGAACCTGCCTCCACCGCACTCTGAGGCAGAGAATTCCACAGACTCACAACTCTCTGTGTGAAAAAGTGTTTCCTCATCTCTGTTCTAAATGGCTTACCCCTTATTCTTAAACTGTGGGCCCTGGTTTTGGACTCCCCCAATGTCGGGACAGCATCTCTGGAGCACCTATTTGTTTGGTAGCTTCCAGACTTTTCCATGCTCTCCAGAGATGCTGTCTGACCCGCTGAGTTACTCCAGCATTTAGTGTCCATCTCCATGGAATTGTCCCAGCCTGCCCAAAATCTCCCTACACCTCAGCCCTGGCATATCGTTAGTTGTTCTCCACTGGGGCACCAGAGACTGCCTCAAAGCTTCAGGATATAGATGGTAAAGTGGAGGGTCATAAGGTCATAAGGTCATGTGGTAGGAGTAGAATTAGGCCATTTGGCCCGTTAAGTGTTGGAACAAACCACTACAAATCTTATTTGGGATATCCCGCAGTGAAGTTCTCACAGATGAAAGCGGGAATTGACTGAGCAGAAAAGGGCACAGAGTGCTGGAGTAACTCAGCGGGTCAGGCGGCATCTCTGGAGAGCATGGAAAGGTCTGGAAGCTTCCTCAGCTGAGAAGTCCTGGACGGTACACAAAGTCTTATCTCTCAGATGAAGAGAACAATTAGGTGAGGAAAAACATAAAATGCTCGAGTAACTCAGCAGGTCAGTAACCCTTGCATCCCCTCGCTCTCCGCCCCTCCCACACCCCAGTCGTCGTACTAGTTTCACTGTTGTCCAGTTGAGTTTCACTGTCTGCATGACTCATTATCACCTAGTCCACGGCCAACAATGGACCATTGTGGGCTCCACCTTTTCTTGATCATCGTTGCTTCTTTGCATATCTTTCATTCATTTGTTCTACATGCCGTCTACATCTCTTGTTTCCCTTGCCCCCCGAACTTCAGTCCGCAGGAAAGGTCTCGACCCCAAACGTCACCCATCCCTTTTCTCCAGAGATGCTGCCTGACCTGTTTGGGTTACTCCGGCATTTTGTGTCTGTCTTCGGTGCGAACCGGCATCTGCAGTTCCTTCCGAACCAACTTGGTGGGGAAGGAGCTGAGCAGCGACTGTATTGAACGGTGCTATCTATCAGTAAGCATTCGGGACTGGCAGAGATTAATGGCACATGGCTGCAGTGTCGATAACTAATGGGATGGTTATTTGAATTCTTCTGACTCTACCCCAAAGCTTCCTTGCTTCATAAGAGACGACCGTAAATAGAAACAAAATAAGCAGAATTAAAATACTTGTCAACTTCACATCAGGTTAATAAATGAAAAGCTTTTATCTGTCTGAGGCAGTTTTAAGTTGCATTTTACAATGATCGGTCTGATAGCCTGGGTACATCATCTCTGCTAAGAGCTGTCCATAACGGAGACCGATTATATATCCCCCAGGAGTACACATTAACCCTCTCTATCCATTATAAGATACATTTCTACCAATAAATTAATTGCCGCTAATGTATTTTATGCATTTCTGACACTAATAGAATTGCAAAAAACTACCCTCTTTTTCTTTTAATATAGATGCCGTCACGATCCATTAGCCTTCACACTGCAATACCCTAAACCCTGGGAATATAGAAGGCAAGGGAAGTAATCAGTACAAAATCCAACAATTGATCCAGGAGGTGACTGAAGACATCTCAGATTCAAGTGCCATTACGTCAAAGTATACGATTGAGTTCACAGAATTTGCAGGGAATAATTGACCAAGGGACTGCTCGGTCTCACAGCGGACAAATTGATTGAGTAAACATCTTATTGAGCTATCTTTTAAAGAGCTGTTGGACTCTGGCCGATGGTCTGCTGGAAGAATGACACAGACCGTTCCCCTTTGTTATAGACCTCATCGCAATCTATTATAGTTAACACCACTGCCCCCTGAACAACAGGTGATAAACGGCACGCAACAGGAGACGGTGCCTGCCCGGAAGGATTGTCGGTCGCGGGACGGTAATCTGCCCGATGGCTCATCGGTCGACGCACCGGGAACCCACCCAAAGGCTCGTTGGGATCCCGTGCGTGGCGGGAGAGGTGGAGCTAAAGATGTCCTGGTTGGGTTGCTCCTAGGCCCGGCCAAGCTGGCCATCCACGGGTCACGGCGCCAGGCGGAAGAGGGCTGCCTGCCCCTTTTCCAGGATTCCGTCCGCGCCCGGGTGGTACTAGACAGGGACTACGCGCTGTCCACGGGCGCCCTGGGGGATGTCCGGGACCACTGGGCACCGCGGGGGGTGGAATGCATCCATCACAAGGATTGTAATATGTAGGAAGGAACTGCAGGACGCTGCTTTAAAGTGAAGATAAGACACAAAAAGCTGGAGTAACTCAGCGGGACAGGCAGCATCTCTGGAGAGAAGGAATGGGTGACGTTTCGGGTTGAAATCCTGAAGTGTCTTGACCCAAAACGTCACCCATTCCTTCTCTCCAAGGATTGTAATATAGTTGTTCAAGAATGTATTTGACATTCAAGAATATTTGTTTAGGTTATTAGGTGATTTTGTATTATGGCGGTGGGTATATTTGGTATTTTGTGTTGTATAGATTATTCCTGCAATTATTGATTACATTTACTTTTTGTAAAATAAAAGGTTTACCCGGGTTCGATCCTGACTGCGGGTGCTGTCTGTGTGGAGTTTGTACGTTCTCGTTCTGACCTGCGTGGGTTTTCTCCGGGTGCTCTGGTCTCCTCCCACATCCCAAAGACGTGCAGGTTTGTAGGTTAATTCTGTAAGTTGTCTCCAGTGTGCAGAATAGTACTAGCGTACGGGGATCGCTGGTCGTGGCTGACTCGATGGCCTGAAGGGCCTGTTTCCATGCTGTATCTCTAAACTAAACTAGTCCAAGGAAAGGTGAGAGTGAAACTCGGCCAAATAGCCTCAGTACCGTTCTATCTCAGGCGGATGTTGTGTAATGACCCTGGTGCTCCAAAGGTTCTGTTTTGCTGGATTGCAACTTCAGCACGGTGGAATGAGATATCTGCAGGCATTTACCCGGACACGATGGGCAGCTGGCTGATAACTGGAAAGGCAGGGGAGAAGGTAGGTGGCAGATTGCTGGTGAAGGTGGCGGAGTGGCACAGCTGGTAGAACTGCTGCCTTATGGTGCCAGAGACCCGGGTTCAATCCTCACCTCGGATGCTCTCTGAGTGGAGATTGCATGTTCTTCCTGTGCTTGCTTGGGCTTCTTCTGGGTGCTCCAGTTTCCTCCATATGCCAAAGACATGCATGTTTGTAGGTTAATTGGACTACGTAATTTGCTCCCAGTGTGTAGGGAGTGGGGGGGAAGGTGGGATAACATAGAACTAGTGTGAACGGGTGATCGATGGTTGGCGTTTACTCCGTGGGCCAATTTGCCTGTTTCCATGCTGTTTCCATCAGTTAAAATGATAGCATGCATGTGAGGGAGACAGATCGCTGGAAATCCATGAGTTCTCTTCAGAGATCAATTGAGGGTAATGTCTTGCTCTGTTCTGGAGAACCCTTCTCTAGACTGATTATAGAGGGTTTGGGGTGGGGAATAATTGGAGGCAAATACTGGAGGAACCCTTCCCACCCCCTCCCCCACCACTACTATCAACCTGAAGAAGGGTCCTAACCCGAAACGTCACCTATCCTTTTTCTACACAGATGCTGCCTGAAGCGTTGAGTTACTCCAGCACTTTGTGTCTATCTTCAGTATAAACCAGCATCTGCAGTTCTTTGTTTCTACACTGAGGGAGGTGATGTTTGATCATGATGCCATTCTAGCAGAGATGGATTGTCTCCTGCTTGGTTGAAACAAAGAGTGACTATTTATAAAATGCGTTTAAAACTATTTTATAAATATTTATATGTACCTATTTATAAAATGGATTTGAAGAAATGGACAACATAACCACCATAAGGTCAAACCTCCAGGAATAATTGAAGAATTATTTTAATGGATGTAATATAAGGAGGCACAAAAACCTGCAGGCGCTGAAACCTTGAGTAAATCACAAAGTGCTGGAGGAACACAGCGGGTCAGGCAGCATCTGTGGAGGGAATGGACAGACGGCATTTTGGATTGGGAACCTTCTTCAGGCTGATGGAAGTATGGAGCAGGAAGCTGGAAAAGAGAAGAAGGATCTCGACCCAAAAAGGCACCTGTCCATTCCACAGATGCTGCGTGACCCGCTGAGTCCCTCCAGCTGTCTGTTTTCTGAACTAAAATTAAATGCAAAAAAATTGTTCCTGTAACATTAAGTTTGAAAATGAGTAAGAAAACTCTGGATATCCATGGTATATAGTACATGGATTTGCAAGGAATGGAGGCCATTGGACCCGTTCAGGTAGATTAGAGTAACTTATCCTGGCATCATGTTCGGTACGGACATTATGGGCCAAAGAGCCTGTTGCTGTGCTGTTCTCTCTGTTCCATGTAAAATAAATCAGAAGAGAAGCGGTTTACTGTTTGAAAACAACTAATTCATACAAGATGATGGTAAGGCAGTCAGAAGACGTTCCTGACCTGAAACGTCACATATCCACGTTCTCCAGAGATACTGCCTAACCCGCTGAGTCATTCCAGCACTTTTTTGCCCTTTGGAGTATCATGTTCAGTTTTGGTCGCCTTGCTTTAAGGAGGACGTTGTTAAGCTGGAGAGAACGCAGAGAAGAGTTATGAGGATGTTGCCTGGATTTGAAGGGTTGAGCTATCGGGAGATTGGAAAGGCTAGGGCTGTATTCCTTGGAGCACAGGAGACTGCGATGTGATTTTATAGAGATGTAAATTATTATGAAAGAATAGGTAGATTATTTTACCCAGAGCAGTGGAATCAAGCATCAGAGGGCATAAGTTTAAAGTAAGAAGGGAAAAATTTAATAAGAACTCTGGGGCAACTTTTTCATACATACATTATACGGGGATATGGAATGACCTGCCAGAAGAGGTAGTTGAGGCTGATACTATAACAACATTTAAAAGACATTTGTACATCGATAGGGAAGGTTCAGAAGAACATGGGCCAAACGCAGGCAGGTGGGACTAGTGTAGATGGGGCATCATAATTGGCATGTGCAAGATGGGCTGAAGGGCCTGTTTTTGTGTTGTGTGACAATTAGAATCTTATTTACAGAATTAAGATTATTTGAGGCACTTTGGTTTTCATTTTAGTTTTAGTTTTAGAGATACAGCATGGAAACAGGCCCTTCGCCCCACCAAGTCCTCGCCGACCGACGATCACCCATCCACTAGTTGACAATGATCACTGTTTAAGAAGGAACTGCAGATGCTGCAAAAATCAAAGGTAGACAAAAATGCTGGAGGAACTCAGCAGGTGAGGCAGCATCTACGGAGAGAAGAATTAGGCGATGTTTCGGGTCGAGACCCTTCTTCCGAATGTCGCCCATTTCTTCTCTCCATAGATGCTGCCTCACCCGCTGAGTTCCTCCAGCATTTTTGACAAGGATCACTGACACTTTGCAGGAATTAGAACCCTCAATTATTTTCCAGCTACTTTTACGGTGTCGCAGCGGTAGATTTGCTGTCTTACAGCGCCAGAGATCCAGGTTCGATCCTGACCAAGGGCGCTGTCTGTACGGAGTTTGTACCTTTGCCCCTTGACCTGCGTGGGTTTTCTCCGGGATCTCCGGTTTCCTCGCACACTCCAAAGACGTACAGGTTTGTAGGTTAATTGGCTTCGGGTAAAATTGTAAATTGTCCCCTGTGTGCGTGTAGGATGGTGTTTGTTGTGCGGGGATCGCTGGTCAACGCGGACTCGTTGGACTGAAGGGTCCGTTTCTGCGCTGTATCTCTAAACTAAACTAAACTAAACTAAACTAAAGGCAGGTAAATGATTATTAGGGTGGGCAACAGTACAATGACGCTCATTGTACATGAACTTCTATCCAACGATGCTTTAAGCACAATTACTCGATGGCACCCAAGTGGCACAAAGTGTATAATATTTCCAGGGTTAAATTAATATGGAGTGATATGTATTATTGTACCCATTAAGCAAAATCTAATTACAATTACACTGCAGTAATTTTTTGATCTTTTTTTTATATTGCCAGAGAAAATATCAAGTATTCTGCCATTCCTGAAGTCAACATAGGAGTATCTGTGGCACGGTAGTGAATGGATAGCTCTCTGGTTAAGTTACAAGCTTCACTGAACCAGAAACATGAACTCAAATGCCTCTCAGGCAGTTGGGAAATTTATATTCCAGCTAGCAAATATATCTGGAACTAAAACAAAAAACGAATATCAATAATGATATAACCAAGAATAGACACGAAATGCTGGAGTAACTCAGCAGGTCAGGCAGCATCTCTGGAAAAAAGGAATAGGTGAGCTAGAGAGAGCTAGATAGGGCTCTTGAAGATAGCGGAGTCAGGGGACATGGGGAGAAGGCAGGAACGGGGTACTGATTGTGAATGATCAGCCATGATCATATTGGATGGCGGCGCTGGCTTGAAGGCTTTACGGCCTACTCCTGCACCTATTGTCTATTGTCTATTGTGACGTTTCGGGTCGAGATCCTTCTACAAACTCAGTCTGAAGAAGGGTCCCGACCCGCAACGTCACCTGTCCCTTTTCTCCAGAGATGCTGCCTGACCTGCTGAGTTGCTCCAGCACTTTGTGACTATATTTGGTGTAAACTACGGTGTCTGTGTTGCATCTGCAGATCTTTCCAACGCATGATAACCAAGAAACACAGTACAAGAAAAAATCTGGTTCTCTGTTTTCCTTCGGGGAAAGAAATTTGCCCTCTGTTTCTAGGTGAGTCAAATGTGATTCGGTTTGGTTTATTCCTTTAGAGATACAGCGTGGAATCAGGCCCTTCGGCCCACCAAGTCCGTGCTGACCAGCAATCATCCCATACACTAGTTCCACCCTTCACATACAGTGACAGTTTTGCAGCAGCCACTTGACGCACAAACCGACACATCTTTGGAACGTGGGAGGAAACCAAAGTAGAAGGAGAACTTAAACTGCCGTTGGGTTCCAAGTGAACTTTGAACTATGAACTGCCTAGGTTGCTCGAGGGATTTTGGATTTTGTTATTGAACTCTTTGTTTTGTTTTGTTTGTTCATTATATTATTTATTGAGTACCGTGTTTACAAGCCTGTTGTGCTGCTAGTGAGAATTTCATTGTCCTGTTTTGGGACGTATGACATTAAAGTACTCTGGACTCTTGGCTTCAGCTGCCCAGCGATTCTCCAGGTCATTAACAGTGGGGAGAGCTCTTGTATTGATCAACGACAAGAGCTGACAATATCAGCTCTTGTATTGATCAACGACAGTGGGCACCTCATTATAACGCACCGTGTCGGGGGATCGGTGTCCATTGTTGCCCATTGCCCACTATAAATGAGTAAGGTATCATCACTATTGTATAAGTTGGAGAGCAAACAAACAACTGCAGATACTGGTTAATATACAAAAGGACACCAAGTGCTGGAGTAAACTCAGTGGGTCAGGCAGTATCTGGAGAACGTGGATAGATGACGTTTCAGGTAGAGACCCTTCTTCAGACTCTCGATCTGGAACTGGGCCTGGCGCCGTGAGCGGCCGGGGAGGCGGCGTGGGCAACCGTCGGTAGGTCAGTCCGCTGTAACCAAAATCCGTCCGTTAAAAGGACAGTTTACGGTAACACAACAGCACTCTGGGACTGCGCTCCCCATGTCCGAGCTTCCCCATCCCCAAGCAACATTTTGGCGGTCAGCCTGGTGATATATGGGTTGCATGTGAAGACTCGTTGTTTTCGTTCCAAACATACGGTGGGCACTTCAGATTGATAATAGCACCCGAGTGACGGTGAGATCTGGGACACATCTATCACATGACATTCCTGCGGATATATTTCCTATCACTGAGGGCCAACTCCACCAGACCTACAGTCACCTAACTCACAGCACCTGGAAGGATGGAGCGGTGGCGTAGTGGTAGAGTTGCTGCCTCACAGCACCAGAGACACGGGTTCGATTCTGACTACGGGTGCTGTCTGTACAGTGTTTGTACGTTCTCCCTGTGACCACCGGGTTTTCTCCGGGTGCTCCAGTTTCCTCCCACGCTCCAAAGATGCGCGGGTTTGTAGGTGAATTGGCTTCTGTAAATTGAAAATTGTCCGTGGCGTGTAGGATAGGGCTAGTGTACGGGGTGATCGCTGGTCGGCGTGGACTCAGTGGGCAAAAGAGCCTGTCCACGCTGTATCTCTAAAGTCTACAGTCGGAATCATCTCATATTCCGCCCAGGTAGCTTACAACCCAGCGACATGAACATTGAATTCTCCAACTTGAGGCAACCTTGCACAACTCCCCCTCCCCTTTTTTCTCCAGATACCCCATTCCTCCACCCTCAGCCTGAAGAAGAGGCCTGATCCAAACCGTCACCTGTCTATATTCTCCAGAGACGCTGCCTGTCCCGCTGCGTTACTCCAGCTCTTTGTGTCTATCTTCAGTGTAAACCAGCATCTGCAGATCCTTGTTTCAACTGGCCAACAGTACAATGGTCTGTCTGAAGAAGGGTCCCGTCCCGAAACGTCACCTGTTCCTTCTCTCCAGAGATGCCGCCTGTCCCGCTGAGTTGCTCCAGCTCTTTGTGTCTATCTTCCAGCATCTGCAGTTCCTTCCTGCACATCGGTCTGTGTTATTTTGCAAAGTGTTCAGAAAGCAATGGCACCTTTCACTAAGTGACGTTACACATATGTGAGTTATCACCTTTGATCTCCGCTGGGCGGTAAAATAAATTACTGATCGCTAACCACAGAATAAGGAGAATAGGATTAGGCAGCTGTAATCTCATTGAGAGCTTTGTGTTCTGTCATAAATTACAAGAAGTAAGTACAAGTTCATTTATCACTTGTCACCCAAACCCTGAAATTAATAAGCAGGCCACAAATCATTCTTGGTTGGTTGGTAGGTTCTTGCTGGTTGCTATCAATGGGGATGCGTGCATCGCCACCTCTAGTGAGTCACAGCCTCCGGTGTTAAATCATGCCCAAGATATGGACAGAAGGTCGCAATTATAAACCTATAAATGTCCTCCAGGTTTCCCCAGTCTTCGTCTTCAAAACAAAAGCATCTTGTCCGATCTCAGAAGGTATCTCGGTATGTTATAACCATTTCATGTGTAGGAAGGGACAGCAGATGCTGGTTTACACTGCACATAGAGAATATAACAGAAAGTAGGTGCAGCAGGAGGGTACACAAAAGGCTGGAGAAACTCAGCGGGTGCAGCAGCATCTAAGAGGCGAAGGAGATAGGCGACGTTTCGGGTCGAGACCCTTCTTCAGACTGGTCAAGGATCAGGGAAACGAGAGATATAGACGGTGATGTGGAGAGATAAAGAACAATGAATGAAAGATATGCAAAAAAGTATCGATGATAAAGGGAACAAGCCATTGTAAGCTGTTTGTGGTGTGAAAATGAGAAGCTAGTGCGACTAGGGTGGGGGAGAGATAGAGAGATAGAGGGAATGCCAGGGCCCGAGGGCTGATGGAGAGGTGGGAAGGGGAGGAGACAGCAAGGGTTAACAGAATTGAGAAAATTCAAGGTTCAAGCCCAGAGGATGCAGACTCCCCAAGCGGAATACGAGGTGCTGTTCCTCCAACTTGCGGTGTTGCTCACTCTGGCCGTGGAGGAGGCCCAGGACCGAGAGGTCGGATGTGGAATGGGAGGGGGAGTTGAAGTGCTGAGCCACCAGGAGGTCGGCTTGGTTATTGCGGACCGAGCGGAGGTGTTCGGCGAAACGATCGCCAAGCTTCCGCTTGGTCTCACCGATATAGATCATCTGGCATCTGGAGCAGCGGATGCAGTAGATGAGGGTGGAGGAGGTGCAGGTGAACCTCTGTCGGACCTGGAAGGACTGCTTGGGTCCCTGAAAGGAGTGGAGGGGGGAGGTGAAGGGACAAGTGTAGCATTTCTTGCGGTTGCAAGGGAAAGTGCCCAGGGAAGGGGTAAAGTGGGAGGGAAGGGAAGAATTGACAAGGGAGTTGCGGAGGGCCATTTGTCCCTTTGAGCCTGCACCACAAAAGATAGACACTCTATCTTCATCAGAAACTGCTGGAGGAACTCAGTGGGCCTATAATCAATTTGATTGTAAGGCATTGAAGTTAGGGTAGCACGGTGGCGCAGCGGTAGAGTTGCTGTTTCGCAGTGCCAGAGTCCTGTGTTCGATCCTGAGTGTGGCTGCTGTCTGTACGGAATCTGTGCGTTTTCCCTGTGACCGCGTGGGTTTTCTCCGGGTGCTCCGGTTTCCTCCCACACTCCGGAGACGTGCAGGTTTGCCGGTTCAGTGGCTTCTGTAAATTGTCCCTGGTGTGCAGGATAGAACTGGTCCCATAGCAGAAGCGTCCGCATCGCGGGGCTGGAAACTGGAAGTATCCTGAGCTAATTCTGCTACCGCCATCATCCACTGCGACAAGCGATGGCTTCCACTGATTGTCGCCGGAAGACGGACGATGACAGCGAGGTCAACATTTGTAACAAGATGGACACGAGAAGAAGAAGAGGAAGGATAGAACTAGTGTACGGGTGATCGCTGGTCGGCATGTACGTACTCGATGGGCTGAAGGGCCTGTTTCCACTAAAGTGTCACAAAACTAAACTAAAGTACATTTTTTGAAACAAGGTCTAAAGAAGGGCCCTGACCCGTCACGTCTTCTGTCCATTCTCTCCAAAGATGTTGCCTGACTCGCTGAGTTACTGCAGCACTTTGTGGGGTTTTTTTTGTAATCTAGCATCTGCAGTTCCTTATGTCACCAAGCACCTTTTGAAGTTAAGTCATTACTGCCAATTTGTGCACAGAAAACTCCCACAAACAGCAAAGACCAGTTAAGCTGTTAACTCGGGATAAGTTCTGGGTAGACTCTTGCCATGAGCCCTTGCTCTTCCTCAGAATTGTATCCTGGGGTCTTCTCTGCCACCTGAGATGATACGCATGGCCACCGTTTCACGTTTAATTATAATTTGGAGATACATCGCAGAGAAACAGGCTCTTCGTCCCACCGACTCTGTGCCGACCATAATCACCCATTTATTCTGCATCTTTCCATACCTCTAGTTTCCCTCTCCCCCGACTCTCAGCCTGAAGAAAGGTCGTGACCCAAAACGTCACCTATTTCTCCAGAGATGGTGCCTGAACCGCTCAATTACTCCAGAACATTGTCTATATCATCCCTACACTGGTTTTATCCGAGAATTTGGGGGCAATTTCCAGAAGCTAATTAACCTACAAACCTGCACGTCTTTGGAAACCCCATGCAGTAACAGAGAGAACGTGCAAACTCCGTACAGACAGCCCCAGTAGTTAGGATCGAACCTGTGTCTCTGGCGCTGTGAGGCAGCAACTCCACCTCTGCGCCACCGTGCAGCCCACGTCTTATCTGAAAGGTGACATCTCCCACAATGCTGCACTCCCTCATTACTATACTGTAGAGTCAGCATTGATTTTACCTTCATTTCCTTGAAACGAGACTTGAACCCACAGAAGGCTGACTCAAGCACAAAAACACTGACAAATGGGCTGCGCTATTTTGTTGTAAATAACTTCATACACATCACCTCATCTCTTGGCACTTTGCTCAAACAGAGGTTCTTGTCCTGTACCAATGGCCAGGAACAGCTGTAGAGGCGAGTGACTGTGGATGCTGGTTTATACCAAAGATAGATACAAAGTGGAGATAGACACAACAAGCTGGAGTAACTCAGCGGGTCAGGCAGAATCTCAAGAGAAAAGGAATAGGTGACGTTTCGGGTCAAGATGCTTCTTCAGATTCATAGAGTCATAGAGTGATACAGCGTGGAAACAGGCCCTTCGGCCCAACGCCCATACCGGCCAACATGTCCCAGCTGCACTAGTCCCACCTACCCATGTTTGCTCCATATCCCTCCAAACCTGTCCTATCCATTTATCTGTCTAACTGTTTCTTAAATGTTAGGATAGTCCCAGCCTCAACTACCTCCTCTTGCAGCTTATTCCATACACCCACCACCCTTTGTGTGAGAAAGGTACCCCTCAGATTCCTATTAAATCGTTTCCCCTTCACCTTAAATTCAGTGTAAACCAGCATCTGCGGTTCCTTCCTACACAGATACAAAGTGGGTGTGGAGAGGATGTTTCCACTAGTGGGAGAGTCTAGGACCAGTCAGAATCAAAGGACGTACCTTTAGAAAGGAGATGAGGAGGAATTTCTTTAGTCAGAGGGTGGTGAATCTGTGGAATTCGTTGACACAGAAGACTGTGGAGGCCAGGTCAAGGGATATTGGCAGATTGACAGATTCTTGATTAGTACGGGTGTGAGGGGTTACGGGGAGAAGGCAGGAGAATGGGTTAGGAGGGAGAGATAGATCAGCCATGATTGAACGGCGGATTAGACTTGATGGGCTGAATGGCTCAATTGTGCTCCTATAATTTATGAATTTATGAAGGGGCTGGAGTAACTCAGCGGGTCAGGCTGCATCTCGGGAGAAAAAAGGATGGGTGACGTTTTGGGTCGGGACCCTTCTTCAGTATGGAAGTACGTAGGTGTGATGGCTAATTCTGGTCCTGCCCCCTATCAATCATCTGCACTCCAAGCTGTGTCACCAACTTGGAATGGGGAAAAGGGCAGGATTTTTCCTCCATTCCCACTGTGAGACTTCTTCCATCAGCAGCTAAAACTTCACCAGCTGAGACATTACAATTAATTTATCTGGGAAAACTCGTAATAGATTACCGGTGAACACTCTGGCCAGTACACATATTAAACAGGAGATGTCAAGGCCAGTGGATAAATCGGTGCAGAGTGCAGATCAGATATCTTCGTAGCAGCCAAACCGCAAGTGAGTAATGGCCAATCTCACAAGTGAAGATATTTATCACCTCTCATAACAATGCATTCAAAATAAAATTTAAAAACAAATTTGTAACTTTGTGTGCATGAATGTGTCGAAAATTTTCTGTAGAGAGAGTTAGAAAGGAGAAGGGGATGAAAGGAAGATGGCTGCATCTTGACGCCACATCCCTTAACTAAAAACAGGCTGGATGTTGTTATGTTTAAGAAGGAACTGCAGATGCTGGAAAATCGAAGGCAGACAAAAATGCTGGAGAAACTCAGCGGGTGAGGCAGCATCTAAGGAGCGAAGGAAATAGGCACCGTTTCGGGTTGAGACCCTTCTTCAGAAACATCCTGGATGTTGTTATATTTCTTGTCAAAGGAATCTCCATCACCAACAGGGCGGCACGGTGGCGCAGCGGTAGAGTTGCTGCCTTACAGCGCCAGAGACCCGGGTTCGATCCTGACTGCAGTTGCTGTCTGTACATCCTCTCATTGACCTGCGTGATGTTTCTCTGGGTGGTCCAGTTTCCTCCTACACTCCAAAGAGGTGCAGGTTTGTAGGTTGAAAATAGACACAAAATGCTGGAGTAACTCAGCGAGGCAGGCAGCATCTCTGGAGAGAAGGAATGGGTGACTTTTTGGGTCGAGACCCTTCTTCAGGTTTGTATGTTAATTAGCTTTGGTTAAAAAAAAAAATTGCCTCAGAATAAAAGGATGTTCTTTAAGGAAGGAGATTGGATGAACCTGTGGAATTCTTTGCCACAGACAGCTGTGGAGGCCACATCAGTGGATATTTTTTAGGCAGGGATAGAAAGATTCTTGATTAGTATGGGTGTCAGAAGTTATGGGGAGAAGGCAGGAGATTGGGGTTACGAGGGAGAGATAGATCAGCCATGATTGAACGGCGGAGTAGACTTGATGGGCCGAAAGGCCTAATTCTACTCCTATTCCTTATGGCCATATGACATTACCGAGGGCAGTTAAGATTCCACACATTGCTGGGAGTCTCAGGTTGGGCAAGGATGACGGATTTCCAATCCCACAGGACATTTAGTCAGCCAGATGGATTTTTATGGCATGCCAGAGTTTCTCACAGTCAACATTACTCCTTTAAAGCAGTGATCACTTTACGATTCCATGAATCTATGAAAAGAAAACAAGTACTGAAAATTTCAGCAGCCGTTTGAAACTTTCAAGATGGTCACATTGGCAGCCGCGACAAAAATCTGAAGAAGACAGCGAAGGGGCTGTCCCACTTGCCGATTTTTTCGGCGACTGCCGGCATCATTGACTGACATATCAGATCACCAGCGTGATGCGGCGTGACGCGGCGTGAGGACGTAATGACGCGCGGTGTTTCCTCAAGTGTCGCAACTTTTTTCTTCTCGCCGCTGGATTTTGAAATGTTCAAAATCCTTCGGTGTCCCTTTATACGTCAGGCAATGACGCCGGCAGTCGGCAAAAACATCGGCAAGTGGGACAGGCCCTTGAATGGGTCTGCAGCTGTTAAAGCCCCGTTATGGAAGAGATCACCCCACGTAATATAATTCAAAGTCTTGCTGATCATTTATGTCTCGAACACCACGTCTGTCCCTGAAGGATTCGGTGATTCAATGATACTGTTTGTCAAAGGTAGACACAAAATGCTGGAGTAACTCAGCAGATCAGGCAGTATCTCTGGAGAAATGGGTGGTGCAGCGGCAGAGTTACTGCCTCACAGCGCTTGCAACGCTGGAGACCTGGGTTCGATCCTGAGTACGGATGCTATCTGTACGGAGTTTGTCCCTGTTTTTTCCGGGTGGTCCGGTTCCCTCCCACACTCCAAAGATGTGCATGTTTGCAGGGTAATTGACTTCTGGAAATAGTTCCTAGTGTGTAGGTTAGAACTAGTGTATGGGTGATCGCTGGTCGGCATGAAGGGCTTGTTTCCGCGCTGTATCTCTAAACTAAAAGGAATAGGTGACATAGAAGCAGAGGAACATAGAACATAGGTGCAGGAGTAGGCCATTCGGCCCTTCGAGCCAGCACCACCATTCAATATAATCATGGCTGATCATCCAAAATCAGTACCCCATTCCTGCTTTTTCCCCATATCCCTTGATTCCTTTCGGCCTAAGAGCTAAATCTAACTCTCACTTGAAAACATCCAGTGAATTTGCTTCCACTGCCTTCTGTGGCAGAGAATTCCACAGATTCACAACTCTCCAGGTGAAAAGGTTTTTCCTCATCTCAGTGCTAAATGGCCTACCCCTTATTCCTAAACTATAAACCCTGGTTCTGGACTCTCCCAACATTTAGAACATTCTTCCTGCCCTACCCTGTCCAATACGCTAAGAATTTTAGATGTTTCTATAAGATCCCCTCTCATCCTTCTAGATTGCAGCGAATACAAACCCAGTCGCCCCAATCTTTTATTATACGTCAGTCCCGTCATCCTGGGAATTAACCTGGTGAACTTATGCTGCACTCCCTCAATAGCAATAATGTCCTTCCTCAAATTAGGAAACCGAAATTGCACTAAATACTGCTGATGCGGTCTCACCAGGGCCCAGTACAACTGCAGTAGGACCTCCTTGCTCCTAAACTCAAATCCTCTCGCAATGAAGGCCAATATGCCATTGGCTTTCTTCAATGCCTGCTGTGTCTGCATGCTTACTTTCAGCGACTGATGTACAAACCAGGTCTCATTGCACCTCCCCTTCTCCTAATCTGACAACATTCAGATAATAATCTGCCTTCCTGTTCTAGCCACCAAAGTGGATAACCTCACACTCATCCACATTATACTGCATCTGCCATGCTTCTCCCCACTCACCCAACCTATTCAAGTCACCCTGAAGCCTCATAGCATCCTCCTCGCAGCTCACACTGCCACCCGGCTTTGTGTCATCCGCATACTTTGAGATGTTACATTTAATTCCCTCGTCTAAATTGTTAATATATATTGTAAACAACTGGGGTCCCAGCACAGAGCCTTGCGGACTCCACTAGTCACTGCCTGCCATTCTGAAAAGGACTCGTTAATTCCTACTCTTTGCTTCCTGTCTGCCAACCAGGTCTCTATCCATGTCAATACCCTACCCGCAATACCATGTGCCCTAATTTTCCACACTAATCTCTTGTGTGGGACCTTGTCAGGGGCTTTTTGAAAGCCCAGATATACAACATCCACTGGCTCTCCCTTATCCATTCTACTTGTTACATCTTCAACAAATTCTAAAAGATTAGTCAAGCATGATTTCCCCTTCATAAACCCACGCTGTCTTTGACCGATCCTGTCACTGCTTTCTGACTTAAGATAGACCCTCTTACATACTTTATTGCCGCACGTACCTCGGTACCTAGGTACAGTGAAAAGCCTTGTTTTGCATGCAACCTGGTAAAAAAAATCAGACAGCTGACCTCACCCAGGCAGTGCACAAGTGTCGTCACGTTTCTGGCCCCAACAAAGTTTCAAAAGTTCACCGAACAGTCCTGTCTTCTGCCTGCTGCCCCTGCTGGGTCCCCCTTTGTTCTCGGCGCCCCCCCCCCCCCCAACTGGGGCCCCTCTTCCCTGATCCGGAAAGGATGAGGGAACATCTCTCTAAGTGCAACTTCATCCTTCCCTCACAAAAATATCAGTCTCCTGTTCACGTGACTTTGACAAATCTCAGTTAAAAGTACCTTATTGCTGTGAATTCTCCATTATTCCTCTTGATCATCATTTTGTTCCTTCTAAAATGAATTCTAAGCAGTGATAATATAGTTTAGTTTAGAGATACAGCACTAAAACAGGCCCTTCGGCCCAACGAGTCCGCGCCGACCAGCGATTCCCGCACACTAACACTATCCGACACTCGCAAGGGACAATTTACATGTATACCAAGCCAATTAACCTGCAAACCTGTACGTCTTTGGAGTGTGGGAGGAAACTGAAGATCTCGACGAAAACCCACGCAGGTCACGTTTCGGGTTGGGACCCTTCTGCAGATTCTTTACAGGATTATTTGCAGATCGTTACAGATTTGTTACCGGGGGCCGCTCCAAGAGGCCGGGCGCGTGGACCAGATGCGGCCTACAGCGGTGGAGCAGCAGTGGAGGACACCACGGCTACACTTGGCCAGGCCGATCCTGCAACGTCACCAGGACAACGGGCCTTCATGGTCAGGCCAAGAGCACTGCACTTACAACAACTGGGACTGGAAAATGGCACCAAACTGGCGACTGTACACTATCAGTGTACACTGCTGTACGCTTGTACTGTATCTAAGATGTATCTAAGTGCCTATGTGTCATGATACATGTACTGAACTGTATACAAAAATTAATCTTGCTGTACTTTGGTACACATGACAAATAAGGTACCATATACCAGGATCATAGAATAAATAAAGTGGCATCAACAGACATCATTCACTTCATCTCTTAAAAGGAACTTACCATTTATTTAGGATGGATGCAAAAAGCTGGAGTAACTCAGCGGGTCAGACAGCACTGCTGGAGTAAAGGAATAGGTGATGTTTCGGTTCGAGACCTTTCTTATTTACCTTTCCCTTGTTCTTCTCTTCGAGTCTAGACAATTTTCCCCGATGCAATATCTTTGCTCCTGGATTTAGCACAAGCTTCGAAGTGTGAAAGGGCAAGTCTAGCAGTAATGCAAAGCAGCGTCTTAATCTTAATGCGTTCCCTCAACATTGTAGTGCATGCATATTTTTAATGAGGCTGCAATATGCCTCATACAAGCAGCTGGCAATTACCCACCTTGGAAAATAGATTTAAATATTAATAATAAATAAACTCATTCGACAACTAATGGCTTAAATGCCAAAGCATATGACATCATTAATATTAAACAGATAAAGATTACTTCATAATTTGTTCATAATTGCTTGGTATGGCATTTTAAGCCTTGTACTGGTTTTGACAACGAGTAAAAGACATTTAAATCAAATCTTTACAAAAAGTGACAAAAATGTTTCTGAAGAAAACAAAACTGAGGGAAGGGAAAACAGGTTCTGGGAGTGAGATCTTGTGAAACGAGGCAGTTTAGTTTTGTTTAATTTAGAGGTATAGCATGGAAACAGGCCCTTCAGCCCACCGAGTCCCACCGCCCAGCGATCCCCACACATTAACACTACCCAGCACACACTAGGGACAATTTTTACCTTTTTACATTTATACCAAGCCAATTAACCTATAAACCTGTACGTCTTTGGAGTTTGGGAGGAAACAGAAGATCTCGGAGAAAACCCACACAGGCCACGGGGAGGACATACAAACTCTGTACAGACAAGCACCCGCAGTCAGGATCGAACCCGTGTCTCTGGCGCTGTAAGGCAGCAGCTCTACCGCTGAGCCACCATGCCACCCTGAGTAAAACAACAATGAGGGAAGAGAAAACAGGTTGTGGGAGTAAAATCCTTGAGTAACAAGTGATCCCTTCGCCGAGTGGAAATGAAGTGGGAATAGTGGTAGAACTGCTGTCTCACAGCGCCAGACATCCGGGTTCAATCCGGATCTCGGGTGCTGTTTATGTGGAGTTTGCACTTTTTCCCGGTAACCGTCTCCGTTTCCTCCCACATCCCAAAGACGAGTGGGTTTGTAATTTAAATGCCCTGTTTAAATTGCCCCTAGTGTATAGGGAGTGGGGAAGTGGGATAACATAGAACCAGTGTGAATGGGTGATAGATGGTTGGCATGGACTCCGTGGGAAGAAGGACCCATTTCAAGGCTATTTACATAAAACTAAACACGGAGAAGGAGGAAACCGCACAGTGCAAAGAGAAGATATGACTTTGACATTAAAATAATTTTGATGTGTATTCATTATGATCCTCATTATTCCTCTCTGTTACGACACAGGTAAGCAGAGGCAGAGAATGGAGCAGTTTAATGCCATTAAAATGCCTAATTTCTTCAGTTTCCCCCAAGATGTGCAAGTTCAGGAGCGCTGAAAATAAAGACTACAACGACAATTTCTTAACTTTCCAATGTCCAACTTTTAATTGGCATTACTACTCGGGAATGTCAAAGTGAAAGAACGTATGCATTCGCTGATAGTAAAAACGAATCTTCCAGTCATTATTTCCAGTTTAATTGGTCCTTTATTGAAGTAGTAAAGGGCCTGTCCCACTTGGGCGACCTAATCCGCGAGTTCTGGCTAGTTTGCTCTCGGCTCATACTCGCAGCATGGTCGACACGAGGTTGTAGGAGGTCTTCGTAACTCTCCTGCATGCTCGAGAGTGGTTTCGGCGTTTTTTCAATATGTTAAAAATTGCCCTTGAGTAAAAAAAGGTCGCAAAGGAAAAAAATCAATACTTTTTTTACTCGTAGGTTTAGTCGTAGTAGGTCATAGTAGGTCGGCATGTTAATCGTAGGTAATCGAGGGCAGTCGAAGGTAGTCGTAGATGGTCTTCATCATAGTCGAAGGGAGGTCGAAGGAGATCGAAGGAGGTCGTCTTCATTCTCCGCTATTCGGTGTCCAATTTTCCCAAAGTTAGTCATAGCTAGTCGTAGCTGGTCTTCAACACAGTCGAAGGAAGTCGAAGGAGATCGTAGCTAGTCGTAGCTGGTCTTCAACACAGTCGAAGGAGGTCTTCAACATGTCATTTTTTCAAACTCTTCTAAACTCGCTAATTAGGTCACCCAAGTGGGACAGCCCCTTAATACAGATAACAAGTCAATATATCCTCTTAATTCCTACAAGCTACAAGCTGTAACTTTTCATTCTTACTAACTGTGTTGTGTGGAACAGTTGTCTCTTCATTCCCCGAGGGTAATCTGATCTGAGCACTCCCTGTGGCTACACAAGCCTCCTCAGATATAGTCACACCCATCTACCTATCAAAATCCCTCCCACAAGCATACAAAAAAGACACAGCTAGAAATATCTATACAAAATATTATAATATACTAACATTAACTAACTTAAGCATGAATGGCTCCTACAAAAACAAAGTGCTGGAGTAACTCAACGGGTCAGGCAGCATCTGCGGAGGGAATGGACAGATGACATTTCAGAAGAAGGGTCCCGATCAACATGTCACTTCCTCCAGAGATATTCATGAACTCATTAGTTCTCGGAGCAGAATTAGGCCTTTCAGCCCATCAAGTCTACTCCGCCATTCAATCATGGCTAATCTATCTTTTCCACTCAACCACATTCTCCTGCCATCTCCCCATAACCCCCAACACCCGTACAATCAAGAATCTGTCAATCTCTGCCTTAGAAATATCCTTTGGCTTGGCCTTCACAGCCATCGATGGCAATTAATTCCACAGATTCACCATCTTCTGTCGAAAGAAATTCCTCCTTATCTCCTTTCTAAAGGTAGGTTCTTTTATTCTGAGGATGTGGCCTCTAGTCCTGGACTCTGCCACTCGTGGAAACACCTCTCCACATTCCAGATGTGGAGATCAACTCCAGGTATTTCCGGACCCGGCTGAGTTACTCCAGCACTTTGTGTCTTTATTTTGTAAACCGGCACCTGCAGTTCCTTGTATCGATATTTCTGGTTCAAAGGTTCAAAGGTTCAATGGTCAGTTTATTGTCACGTGTACCAATTAAGGTGCAGTGAAATTCGAATTACCATGCAGCCATACTAAAAAAAGCAACAGGACACATAGCTACATAAAAGTTAACGTAAACATCCACCACAGCAGATTCCCCCACAGTCCTCACTGTGATGGAAGGCAATAAAGTCCAAACTTCTTTCTCTTTAAGCTCCCGCGGTTGGAGCTCCCGCCCTGTCGGTCCCCAGCAGAGACTGCCAGCTCCGCAATGTTAGGCCGCAGTGCGGACGGAGATACGATACGGAAAAAAAATCACATCTCCGTCGAGTTAAGAGATTAAAAATAGTTTCCCCCAAACCCCACCCCCCACATAAAACAAACTAAAGAACACTATTCAACACATTCTAAAATACAACAGAAGGAAGGGTTGAGACAGACTGTTGGCAAGGCGGCCATTGAGAACCTTCTTCAATTATGTACCCTGAATACTCAGTAACCAATGAAGCGCCTTTGACACAAGGATCGTAGAAAGGTCCTGAGCTGAAATATCATCTGTCCATTCCCTCCACAGATGTTGCCTGACCTGCTGAGTTCCTCCAGCACTTTGTTTTTGCTCAAGATTATGGCATCTGCAGTTCCCAGTGTTTCCAGTTTCTCATTCCATTTGCCATCCAGCATTTCCCATTTGTTCAGTCTATATATATTACTAAAACTCTCATCTTGTTTGTTATTCTGTCTGTCTGCACATGTGCTCCCGGAACGGTCAAAACGGTACATGATAGCACTACCATTTTTGGACCACATTACTCACAATTGTCCTGTGGTGTGTTTTTATCAAGTTTCGTTCAGATTGATGGTATATTTTACAAGTTATTCACATTTTCTACTTTACAAAAGTTTGAGAAAAAATCACTTGAAGTTGCATTGGCAGTTAGCAGATATGACATCACATTGGGATCTAATTTACATAAACTGCCCGTGAGCAGTGCTCCACCCCACAATGACATCACAATGGGATCTCAGTTACATTTAAAAAAGCAGCTTCCACCTCACAATGACATCAAGGGGGGTAGAGAGGGGAGAGGGATTATGGAGGGAGGGAGGGAGTGATTGAAGGTAGGGAGTGACTGAGGATAGGGTAAAAGAGAGAGAGGGAGAGGTGAGGGAGGCAGTAGAGGAGGGGAGGAGGAGAGGGGAGAGAAGAGGGAGGGTGAAGAGGAGGGGGAGGGAGTGTTGGGGACGAGGGGAAATGTTGGGGGCTATAGGTGAGTGGTGGAATATTGCATTGGGGGAACGGGGCCCGACGGGTCCCACTTGGTCTTGTGACATAAATCCCTGCAATGTGTTACATGGTCTATGGTTAACGTTAACACAGCCACACTAGATGACTAGGCCTTAATTACCGGTTTGTATTTGCAAATGGATGTCCTTTTCCGTTGAACTGTATTATTAAAACTGGCAAGGCAGAAGAGTAGCCCAGTGGCGCAGCAGGTGGAGCTGCTGCCTCACAGTGTCAGATACCCAGGATTGATCCTGACCATTGGAGCTGCCTGTGTGGTGATTGCACATTCTCCCTATGACTGCACGGGTTTCCTCCAGGTGCTCCGGTTTCCTCACACATCACAAAGACGTGTGGGTTTGTAGGTTAATTGGTCTTTGTAAAATTTCCCCTAGTGTGTAGGGAGTGGAATAACATAGAACTAGTGTGAACGGGTGGTTGGTTTGGGCTCGGTGGGCTGAAGGGCCTGTTTCCATGCTGCATCCCTAAACTAAAACTAAACAGCACTGAAGGACTCAAAGTGCTGGTGTAATTCAACGGAACAGGTAAATCTCTGGAGAACATGGAAAGGTGACGTTTTGGGCAGGGACCCTTCTTCACACTCGGATTCCCGAACCAGAGGACATCGGTTTAAGGTGAGGGGGGAAAGATTTACTAGGAACCTGAGGGGTAACATTTTTACACAAAGGGTGGTGGGTGTATGGAACGAGCTGCCAGAGGAGGTAGTTGAGGCAGGGACTATCAGAATGTTTAGACAGGTACATGGGGAGGATGGGTAATGGCCAAACGCAGGTTGGAGGGACTAGTGTCGTTGGGGCTTGTTGGCCAGTGTGGGCAAGTTGGGCCGAAGGACCTGTCTCCACACTGTATGACTGTGACCCTCTGACTCTAATTTCCCATTTACCTCAGAAAACATGATTCCATGAAACCACCGGTGGCACATCAGGCAAGCCCGTTGAGCGACTGAGTCTGTGTCGACCATTGATGTGGATATTCATGTTGCCCCATTGCCAGGTTATTGATGCTGCTGGTGGCTGATCCCACCCCTCGGCATCTCTAGAGAACCCAGATAGGCGACATTATGGGTCGAGACCCTTCTTTAGACTCAACATGGATAGGCGACGTATGGGTCGAGTCCCTTCTTCAGACTCAACATTGCTGGGTGATGTTTCGGGCCAGCCCTTCGACCCTCCAAGTCTGTGTCAGCCATCAATGTGGACATTCACAATGCCCCACAGCGGGGTTCTTGATGCTGTTGGTGACTGAAGCCACCCATTGTCTGGGCAGAAGAAGGCTTCCCACCAGCACTGAGGCACAGATTCAAAGAAGGCCCAAAACGTCACCTATTCCTTTTCTCCAGAGATACTGCCTGACCTGCTGAATTAATCCAGCACTTTGTGGCTATTGTCAAAGCCTCTTAAATGTCACTATGATACCTAATTAGTTTAATTTAGTTTAGTTTAGAGGTACAGCGCGGAAGCATGCCCTTTGGCCCACCGTGTCTGCGCTGACCAGCAATCCCCGCACACTAATTCTATCCTACACACACTAGGGACAATTTACAACTTTACCAAGTCAGTTAACCTACACACCAGTACGACTTTGGAGTGCGGGAGGAAATCGTAGCACCCGGAGAAAACCCACGCGGTCACGGGGGGAACGTACAAACTCCGTACAAAAACAAGAACCCGTAGTCAGGATCGAACCAGGATCCCTGGCGCTGTAAGGCAGCAACTCCACCGCTGTGCCGTCGTGCCGCCCATAAATCATGAGGTTTTCTAATTACAAGCCTAGACCTTCTGCCGGGACTGGCAGAGCAGTTTGCAGCATGGCACCAGAGCTGGTTGTAATGAGCTTTCTCCACTTGCACTAAATAAACGACAGCAGGAACTGGGGAAGACGCTGTCTGGAGTTGGTGTGGGTAGATTGACTTTGCAGCCTGACTGAATCACTATCCTTCAGTGTATCGTATGCATCACGTGGAAGGACAAGTCTTTCCTTTATATTCTGATGGCTTTAAAAGCAGAAAAAAATATATTTACATGTCTGAATTACGGCATTTAAAAGAAAATAACTCTTTATTATTGAACAGTTATCAGAGCCGGGGTCCACAGGGATGGCATGAAAGTGCTCTGGCTTTCATTAGAAGTGCACTTTAAGGGGAAGGAGAGTCAGGGGAGCACTTTTTGACTATATTACTGCTTCAGTGTTTATATAAAAACATATTAATTTAAGGCTATATTCCTTAACACTTAAAAAAAAAACCCAGAACATTCTATTTTCCCCATTCTTCAAAGGTTGTCGAGGGATAATAATCCCTTGCACTGCAAGTTCAAATCCCACCATGACAGCTTAAAATTTTTAAGTAGTTTATAAAAATGTAGATGAACATGGTGGGTTGTCGTAAAATAATAACTGCTTCAATAAAGTCCTTAAGGAGGAACAACGTGCTGCTTTTTGAAAATCATTCTGGGCCTCAATGTGGTTCTTATTGCACAGGTAAGACTGGTCGACTCTGAACTGACCTTGCAAAGAATCGTTCGTTCGCATCCAAGGAGCTGGGAAGAATGGGCCTTGCGAATCCGGGCCTTCCGATGCCTTGGGAAGAAATTAGACGGCACGATGGCGCAACATGGATAGCTGACGTTATGGGTCGAGAACCGGAAATCCGGGTTCGATCCCGACTACGGGAGCTGTCTGTACGGAGTTTGCACGTTCTCCCTGTGACCGCGGAGGTTTTCTCCGAGCTCTTCGGTTTCCTCCCACACTCCAAAGACGTACAGGTTTGTAGGTTAATTGGCTTGGTGTGTGCCGTCCTGTATCTCTAAACTAAACTAAAAATAAGAACAAAGACAGTTCTCCTGCTCTCTTCGACGAGAGTTCTGCATCATCCTCTCTCGCTGCCACATCACCGTCTGTATCTCTCATTTCCCTCTCCCCTGACTCTCAGTCTGAAGAAGGGTCTCGACCCGAAACGCCACCTATTCCTTTTCTCCAGAGATGATGCCTGACCCGGTGAGATACTCCGGCTTTTTGTGTCTATCTTCAGACTAAAGACCTACAGGTTTGCAGGTTTATTGGCTTCAGTAAGGATTGCAAGTTGCCCCCGGTGTGTAGGATAGTGCTAGTGTACAGGGGATCGCTGGTCGGCACGGACTGGATGGGCCGAAGGGCCTGCTTCCGCACTGTATCTCAAAATCTAATACTCCAATACCTGGTAATCTTTCCCTCAAGCATACTGGAATATAAGCCTCCATACCACTCTTGTGTGGAGAATTCTGAAGATTAACTCTCAGACATTTCTCCTCATTTTATTCCTGAAAGGCCGATCTCTAATTTTTAGACCTTGACTCCATGATTCTACATCTTAGTTGGGATCCTTGTGCTCACCCATAAAAATTATAGATGCTTCAATGAGAGGCCGGCACGGTGGCACAGCAGTAGAGATACTGCCTTACAGCGCCAGAGACCCGGGTTCGATCCTGACTGTGGGTGCTGTCTGTTCAGAATGTTATGTTTTCCCTGTGATTGTGTGGGTTTTCTCCGGGTGCTCCGTGTCTTCCCATGTTCCAAAGATGTGCAGGTTTGTAGGTTAATTGGCTTCTGCAAATTCTCCCCGGTGCATAGGATAGAGCAGGTGATCGATGGTCGGTGTGGACTCGGTGGGCCAAAGTTCCTGTTTCTATGCTATATCTCCAAACAAAGCTAAGATCATCTCACATTCTACGTTCCAGCACATAGACGCACAGTGCAATTTAATTTCTATTCATAGAACAATCCCCTAATGCCAGAAGTTGGGTTGGCAGAGTGGCGCCGAGATCGAGGTCGATCCTGACCTCGGGTGCTGTCTGTGTGGAGTTTGCACGTTCTCTCCGTGAGAGCTCATGGGTTTCCTCCGGGTGCTCCAGTTTCCTCCCACATCCAAACCGTGTAGGTTTGTAGGTTAATTGGCCTCTGTAATTTGCCCCTCGAGTGTAGGGAGTGGATGTGAAAGTGGGCTAACATAGAATTAGTGTCAAGAGTCAAGAGTGTTTTGTTGACATATGGCCCTAAACGGAACAATAAAATTCCTACTTGCAGCAGCACAACGCAATATGTAAACATTCTACACTGTGAACAATATAATGAAGGAGAAATGATCAGTGTATATATGAAAGGGTGTTCAATGATCAGATGTGGATCCGATAGGTCGAAGGGCCTGTTTCCATGGTGTCTCGCTGAACTAAACTGAATTGAACTAAAATCAATCTGTTGAATCATTGGTGGATTTCCTTTATTGTAAGCCTAGGCCTGTGCCATTCCAGATGGGTACTTCCTGAGTCCTTAAGGGCCCGTCCCACTTGGGCGACATTTTCGGCGACAACCTGATCGGGGCCTGGTGGGGGTGACGCATGCAGTGATGCTCGGTGTCTCCCTGCCTCCCCTGGATTTTGGAATGTTCAAAATCTTCAGGCGACATCTGGGTGTCTCATCATGTCGTGCGCCCTGTCACACGTTGACGTAAGCTGTCCTGCGGGTGACATCCGGTTGACGCTGACGTTAAATAAACAATTTATCTCTTACAAAGTTATTGATCCTTAGATTTATTGTAGATAAGTTTATTTCCAATGTGATTATTATACTTCGGTCTCACCTTCTTGTGTTGTGAAGGCGGGGGACATGGAGTGCCGTAGCTTGACGTGACCGTGACGCGGAGTGTCGCACAACTTGATGGTCTTTAGGGCGTCAGTCGCTGACGATCGCAGTCGCCGAAAAAAATCGCAAAGTGGGACAGGCCCTTTAGATATTTAACAACCTTTCTCCAATCTTGACAGTTCACCTCCCAACCTCTTATAACTATCACATCTTTGCAACGATGAGAAAACGTTCAAGAGGATAGGGAACCCAAGTCTAAACTTTTCATCGTTTGGAATTCCTCTGGGTGCTCCAGTTCCCTCCCACATCCCAAAGACATGTGCGGGCTTGTAGGTTAGTTGGTTAACTTACTCATTAATTAAAATTGCCCTTTACATGTAGGAAGTAGATGAGAAAATGGGATAATAAGGTCATAAGGTCTTAACGAAATTGGAGTAGAATTAGTCACGTCACCCCTTCCTTTTCTCTAGAGAAGTTGCCTGTCCCGCTGACTTACTCCAGCTTTTTGTGCCTAAGGAGTAGAATTAGGCCATTTGGCCCAAGTCTACTCCGCCATTCAATCATGGCTGATCTATCTCTCCCTCCCATTCCCCTGCCTTCTCCCCATAACCTCTGACACCTGTACTAATCAAGAATCGATCTATCTATCTCTGCTTTAAAAATATCCACTGACTTAGCTTCCACAGTCTTCGGTGGCAAAGAATTCCACAGATTCACCACCCTGACTAAAGACATTTCTCCTCATCTCCTTCCTAAAAGAACATCCTTTAATTCTGAGGCTATGACCTCTAGTCCTAGACTCTCCCACTAATAGAAACATCCTCCCCAGATCCACTCTATCCAAGCCTTTCACTATTCTGTATGTTTCAATGAGGTCACCACTCATCCTTCTAAACTCCGGCGAATACAGGCCCAGTGCCGACAAATGCTCATCATAGGCTAACCTACTCATTCCTGGGATCATTCTTGTAAACCTCCTCTGGACCCTCTGCAGGGCCAGGAGAGCTATTCAACGAGGTGATCGATGGTTCAATTGTTCAACGGTTCTTTATTGTCACGTGTACCCAAGTACCGTGAAATTATTGTTTGCACACAATTCAGTGACATCCATTAGGGCACAATCATACTAAATATAAGAGCGGAGGATACTAGACCACTCCAGGTCTGTACACAAGAGTTGCCATGTTTTAGGCACCAATTGTACCCTTTAGGTGCTATATTTTTAAAGAAAGATATTAAGAGTCTGAACTTGGCCATTAAATCTTATTGACCAGGTGGTGATACTGGGTCTGTGGTGCTGTGTGAACTTGGTGAGTTAAAGGGCCTGTTTCCATGCTGCATCTCTAAACTAGACAAGAGACAAGAGAGGCACCAGAGACATTTATTGTCACATGTACCAATTGGTACAGTGAAATGTGTGGTTGCCATACAGCCATACGAATAAAAAAAAGGAGCACAGAAAGCGATAGTCTTTAACCTAAAAAATCCCCACACAGCGGAATCAAAGGTTCCCACTGTGAGGGAAGGCTCCAAAGTTCAGTCATCCTCCTCTGTTGTCCTCTGTTGTTCACCCGTGGTCGGGGGACTCCCGAACTACATGAAACTAAAACGAACTAAACAGACCAAAAAGATAGACACAAAATGCTGGAGTAACTCAGCGGGTCAGGCAGCATCTCTGCTGAATAGGAATAGGTCGAGACAACTTTGTCAGACTGAAGAAGGGTTTCAACCCAAAACGTCACCTGTTCAATTTCTGCGGAGATGCTGCCTGACCCAAAATACTGGAGTAAACTCAGTGGGTCAGGGAGCATCTCTGGAGAAAAGGAATAGGTGCTGCTGCGGGTTCGAAACGCTTTGTCAGACTGAAGAAGGGTTCTGACCCGAAATGTCACCTATTCCTTTATCTTCAGAGATGCAATTTCCCTCCGGGGATTAACAAAGTTCGATCGTAGCGTATCATATCATTTCGTATCGCATCGTATTGTATCATTTCGTATCGTATTGTATGCTGCCTGGCCCGCTGTGTTACTCCAGCATCTGCGGTGCTATCCCTGCAGAGCAAGATTATGGCTACATTAAAAGTAAATACAAGGTCTGCATTTATAGATCTACTACAAGGATAGGGTGCAAGACGCCGCTACCTCAAAAAGGTACCTGCGTCGGGTCTTGGTAAAGGGAGGTGAAAAAATGCCGAGTTGGTAAATTCCTTTTGCGTGATGTTTATAATATAGTAACTGCCTTTTCCTTTTTTCTTCCTTCTTTCTTTTTTTCTAGGGTCTATCTCTTAATCTCCTTTCTCTAATCCTCGACTAAGGGCTCCCTCTTCTTTCCCTTCGTCACGTTTCTTCACTTTCACAATTCTCTCTCACTTTCTCTGTTTCTATTCCTTTTCTTAATAGCCTTAAAAACTATGGGGTACAATGATTGTAATAATATATACGGGACGTACACTGATGTAATTTACTGTACCTCTAATAAATAAAAATATTAAAATATAAATAATTTTTTTTTAAATTTTTTAAAAAGTAAATACATTATGATTCTTAAAAAATGTATGCATTGATGGGAGCCAGCGCTATATGTTGCTCTTTCCTATCAGCTTCATGGATGGTTCACTCAGATGCTTCAGGAGGCACATTTAAAGTCAATCACATTAAAGGATATCTAATTCAGGCTGAGTAAAGATGGCAGGTAACTTCCATGAAAAATGTCAGTGCGCCAGATGTGATTTTGCAAGTGTTTTCTCGTTTCTTGATTACCATAACCGAAACTAGGCTTGATTCCCAATTTACTTGCATTTAGATCACTGAGATTCAATGCTAGATATTTCACTCTGATTAATGGCACAGACCTCTGACTGCTGGAAACTTAATCACCATCGGACCATTCTCAGGACAAAGACATCTCGGTGTACACAATGCGTGCTTTAAAAGCAAAAGAAGAATACAAAATCAGAAACAATAAAACGAGGTAACACAATCAGCATAAAATCAGGATGTGTTTGCACTTTTTCAATTTGTTTAGATAGACAGGTAGATAGATAGATAAAGATAGATAGATAAATACTTTATTAATCCCCTTTTCAGGGAAAATTCAGATGTCTCTGCAGCACACTAATAAAAATGCAACATAACATTAAAAATAAATTTAACATTAAAACATAAAAACATCCCCCCATAATGGTTCGCACTGTGAGGGAAGGCACAAAGTCCAGTCCCCATCCTCTTGTCCACCCATAGTCGGGCCCATTGAAGCCTCCGCAGTCGCCGCAACGGCGACACGATGTTTCAGGCCCTCGCGCCGGGTGATGATGCTCCGGCGTCAGGAGAACCCACTCAACGGCTTGGGATGCCTGGCGCGGCCGTTTCCTTACCGCGGCTTCCAAAGTCAACAGGCCGCACTGGACGGAGCTCCACCACTGGCGATCTTGGCGAGAGATCCCAGGCTCCCGCTGGAAAGATCAGCAGTTTCCCCCTTCCCCTTCCCCCCCCCCCCACCCCCACCCCCCACACATAAAAAGATTAGAACCCCAACTAACACACTTTTAACGCACTAAAAATTTAAAAAAAGTGAAAACAACGGACAGCTGCAGGACAGGCAGCCACACAGGACGGCGCCCCCTAGAGATCTCTGTTTAGTACAGAGATACAGCGCAGAAAAAGGCCCTTCGACCCACCGAGTCCTCGCCAACCACCGTTCACCCCGTACACTAGCACACTTAACCTACAAGCCTGTACATCTTTGGAGTGTGGGAGGAAACCGGAGCACCAGGAAAACCCACACGGTCATAGGAAGAGCGTTCAAACTCCGTACAGACAGCATCCATAGTCAGGGTCAACCCTGGGTCCCTTGCACTGGAAAGGCAGCAACTTTATCACTGCTGTGCCGTCTAGTGTAAAATATATCCTTTTATCTTTTCTTTCTCTTCCGCATTTCTGCGCTCTGCGACATCTATCCCTTTCTTCTTCTCAGTTATATCTGCTGAATCACCACAGTTTTCATCAATGGTTTGTTAAACCTTAATCAATCAATTATTTATGTGAAAGGCAGAACAGTCTTGAAACGATCTTGGAAATTAATGCATAAATACTGCATATTTGTGGGGAATTATTCTCTTCAAAAACTTGGTCCAAGATGCTTAAGGTGAGGGGGAGGGGGGGGGGGGAAGATTTAATTGGAAACTGAAGGGTGACATTTTCACACCAAGGGTGGTGGGTGTATGGAACGAGCTGCCAGAGGAGGTAGTTGAGGCAGGTACTATTGCACCATTTAAGAAACAGTTAGACAGGTACATGGATAGGACAGGTTTAGAGGGATATTGGCCAAACACAGGTAGGTGGGTCTAGTGCAGATGGGACATGTTGGCCGGTGTGGGTAAGTTGGGCTGAAGGGCCTGACTATGACTGTGTTGGTGCAGGGATGTGATCAGGGGTATTGTCGTGTTATAAGGTGCTGCTATGATTCATTTTGTCACAGTACTGGCAGATGAGACTTGCATTGACAGCTGGTGATTAGTTAAAATTAGATGTACATATGCCCCTGTACCACATCGGTGATTTTTCTCGGCGACTACAGGCAACTAGGCTATTTTCACGTGGTCGCGGGGTGACGCCTTTATGGGCGTGAGTAGTCTCCTCAAGTCGCCTAAAGAGACCTAACGTTTTTCTGGGCGTCGCTGGATTTTGAAATGTTCAGCGACTGTGGGCTTGACGTAGCTTGTCTTCTCCTGTCATAGGTGCTGTCGTAGGTTGTCGCCAGGATGATGTAGGTTGTCACCGGGTGCTGACTTTGGTCAATTCCATTGGCGACTACTTACATCAACCTACTTCAACCGGCGACAGGTACCGGCGACAGAATTGTCTTCAGTTGTCCCCGACAGGGTCGTAGCTTGTTGCGGGTGGACGTAGGTTGACTTTGGTTGTCGTAGGCGTGGTCGTAGGTGTGGTCGTAGGCGTGGTCGTAGGCGTGGTCGTAGGTGGACGTCCTAAGTCGCGACGTCGGGTGTCGGTAGCTTGCCGTAGCTTGACATCGAATAGGTGGTAGGTTGTCGTAGACATTGTCGTGGGGGGGGTCCAGTCGCTGCTTTTTCGGCGACCTGCTACGACTGTGACAGTCACCGGCAGTCGCTGACAAAAATCGCCTAAGTGGGGCAGGCGTTTACCCAACCATTGTCCATTATCTGCTCTGACCAGCATGTATGGAATGCAGGAGAGTGCAGTTGAAATTCTACACCAGTAACCCGTGCCCGGGAGAACATGGATAGGTGATATTTAAGGTTGGGACTCTTCTGCAGACAATCCCAAGTCTAAACAACCCTTCTTAAGAAGGAATGTCATCCTAAACATCACCTATCCATGTCAGTGTAGTGTCCTTACCCTAAAGGTCATCTCTCCATGTTCTCCAGAGATGCTGCCTGATCCGCTGCGTTTAGTTTAGTTTAGAGATACAGCATGGAAATAGGCCCTTCGCCCACCGAGTGCACGCCCACAAGCGATCCCTACACACTGAACTCACTATGGACAATTTACGATTTTACCTAGCCAATTAACCTGCTAACCTGTACATCTTTGGAGTGTGGGAGGAAACCGGAGCATCATGGGAAAACCCATGCGTTCATAGGGAGAACGTACAAACTCCGTATGGACAGCACCCGTAGTCAGGATCAAACCCAGATCTCTGACGCTGTAAGGCAGCAACTCTACCCCTTAACTCCAGTATCTGCAGTTCCCTGTTTCTACTCTTGTGCCCTATTGTGTGACCATGATGCTGTGAAGCTAATCCTCAGCTTAATTACTGTAGTTTAGTTTAGAGATACAGCATGGAAATTGAGCCATTCGGCCCACCAATTCCATGCCGACCATTGATCACCCGTTCACAGTAGTTCTATGTTATCCTACTTTCCCATCCACTCACTACACAGTGGGGTTAATTTACTGAGACCAATTAACCTGAAAACCCACACGTTTTTGGGATGTGCGGGAAAACTGGAGCACCTGGAGTAAACCACCCTGTCCAGGAGGTCACATCGGGAACAATGGTTCCATCACCCATATCTCCTCTGTACACCATAGCTTTGCCCCCACTCCCCCTCCGCCCAGACATGACAGGGATAGTGCTCCCCGGGCCCTCACCTTTCACCCCACCAGCCTCCACATCCAACACTTCATCCCCCGACATTTTCATCACCTTCGATATGATCCCACCACATCCTCCCATCTCCACCCCTTTCTGCCTTCCGCAAAGATTGTGACTCCTTAGTTCACTCAGGGGGGCAACCACATTTAGTTTAGTTTAGAGACACAGCGGGGAAACAGGTCCTTCGGCCCACCGAGTCTGCACCGACCAGCGATCCCCACACATTAACACTATCCTACACACACTAGGGACAATTTACACTCATACTAAGCCAATTTACCTACAAACCTTTACATCTTTGGAGTGTGGGAGAAAACTGAAGATCTCGGAGAAAGCCCACGCGGTCACGGGGAGAAGGTACAAACACAGTGCAGACAGCACCCGTAGTGGGGATCGAACCCGGGTCTCCGGCGCTGCAAGCGCTGTAAGGCAGCGACTCTACCGCTGCGCCACCGTGCCGCCCAGTAGTAAAATTTAGTAAAGAAAGAGCCATCTCAGATGTCCTGGAATGGAAAGCCTCATCTTTGGAGCAGATGTAGCGGAGACGGAGAAATTGGGAAAAGGGCACGGTGTCTTTGCACGAGTCAGGGTGGGAGGAGGTGCTGGCAAGGGGCAGGGTGCGACTCTGTAATCCTACATGGTGGACTCAGCGAGCAGGCATTTTTTGTATCTCCACCGTGCCACAGGTCAACAATTTGGACTCCAACGTGTGACATTATGCGGGATCTTCTCCGGTTTAGCATGTGGCAAGTGAAAGTCAAGTACAACTCTTCAAATGGTATTGACTGAGAGAGCAAGTATTGATGGAACTGGGCACACAGTGCAATTCCATCCCATCTGAAAGTCATACATCCAGTTACATGATACATTGGCAAATCTTAGGCCAATTTGAGAAAGAGAGACCGGTAATTCAATAGTGTAGGAAGGAGCTGCAGATGCTGCTTTAAACCGAAGATAGACACAAATGCTGGATTAACTCAGCGGGTCAGACAGCATCTCTGGAATAAAGGAATAGGAGACGTTTTGGGTCAAGACCCTTCTTCAGACTGGTCTATCCATGATTCAGTAGGATCTTTTACCTCCATTTCAGAACATTCCAAACTGCTTTACAATCGGTTAAGTAGGTTTGTAGATGATGTTCCATTATAGAACACTGCAGCAACCAACTTGATAAAATGCTGCAGGAATTGTATTGAAGAGATAAGGGTGGGTCAAGACCTGCTGTGTTGGGATCATCTGAGCAGATAAGGCCACAGTTTAAAGTCTCTTCCAAAGGGGCACAGCTGGTAGAGCCACTGCCTCACAGAGCCAGGGACCCAGGTTTAAGTCTGACCTTGGGTGCTATCTGTGTGGAGTTTGCATGCTCCCCCTGTAACTGTGTGGATTTTCTTCGTGGACTAGCATTTCCTCCCGCATCCCAAAGACGTGTGGCTTCATGGGTTAATTGGCCTCTGTAAATTTTATGTAGCGATACAGCGCAGAAAAAGGCCCTTTAGCCCACCGAGTCCACGCCGACCAGCGATCACCGGTACACTAGTTCTAGCGTACACACTAGGAACAATTTACAGAAGCCGATTCTCCTGCACATCTTTGGAATGTGGGAGGAAGCCGGAGCTCCTGGAGAAAACCCACGCAGGTCACAGGGAGAACGTGCAAACTCCATACAGACAGACCCGTAGTCAGGTTAGAACTCGGATCTCTGGCCCTGTAAAGGGCCTGTCCTACTTGCCGATTTTTTCAGCGACTGCCAGCATCATTGACTGACGTATCAGGTCACCGAAAAATTAATGGCGTGATGCGGCGTGATGAGGCGTGATGACGTATTGACGCGCAGTGTTTTTTCAAGTGCCGCACCATTTTGTCCGTCGCCGCTGGATTTTGAAATGTTCAAAATCTTTTGGTGACACTCATATGACGCAGGTAGTCTCGAAAAAAATCGCCAAGACAGGCCCTTAAGGCAGCAACTTCTCCGCTGCGCCACCGTGTTGCTCTAAATCGCCTCTAATGTGTGGTGGGGCAACATGGAACTAGTGTGAATGGGTGAGCGATGGTCAGCATGGATTCAATGGGCCGAAGGGCCTGTTTCCATGCTGTATCTTTCAATCAGACTATGCAATAACACTCCCTCGATACAGCATCAATGTGTCAGCACGGATCTCCATGAGGTGGTGTTGGCTGCAAAGTAATGTTAATTCTGGACAACAGGTTTAGAGACCAGAGCCAGACTTCTACACCACCGCAAAACAAGGGCCAGATTACAGCGAGAGCAATGTGTTCCTGAAATTTCCATGTGGTCACTCACTGGAATTTATAATGGCCAAGAAAGTGCACACAGAGCTTCTTGTTCCTCATGCAAGAAAAACAGAGCAAATAGCAGCTGTCAGGTGAGATCACAACTCTAATCTAATTTTGGGTTCAAATGACATTTTTATCAACTCAATTTATTCCTTTGGTTTACGGCACGTTGTAAGGTCGTGATTCATTGCACTGACTCCAGCTTACGTTTGACCACATCTCGGTAAGAGGCTTCCCTCTGACTCCCCGACCCCCTCCAATTTAAAGGCTCCTGAAATCCACGCCACACAGTAACATACAATCAACAGAGAACTTGCGAGCAGTGATCATCAGGTGCAATTATTTTAACCTGGCTCGTTTAAGATCATAGGTGATAGGAGTAGAATTAGGCCATTAGGCCCATCAATCATCAAAATCAAACAAACTTCATTGTCATTTAGAAATACATCGATATATGCAACTCCAAACAAAATTCCGTTGCATTTGGCTCCCTGTGCAACACGATAATAAACAGAAGAATAAAATGGATAAAAAGATAAAATGGATAAAAGGATAAAATAGACAATGGTGGCAGCCCATTACATGGCATTCAGGAGTCTGATGGCTCGTGGGAAGAAGCTGTTGCAGAACCTTGATGTTCTGCAACAGCTAAAGGGCCTGTCCCACCAGCATGCAACTCCATGCAATGAGCGCGACCTAACCGTCCGGCGTCGCGCGGCCGGTCCCACTTCGATCGCCGGAGCCATGCGGAATTGTGCGGAGTTCGTACTGACATCGCGCGGGGTTCCGAAAAACTGACCATGATAAAAAATTCCGCGCGGCAACGGCTTGTCGGCTTGCAGTCGCCTCGATGCATTACACACCGCCTCGACGTCGTGCCTCCGTGACCCTCTCCGTAGGTGCCTCCGTGACCCTCTCTGTGTGTGCCTCTGTGCCCCTCTCTGTGTGTCCCTCTCTTTCCTGGCGAACTTACCTTTCAGACTTCGCTCCAAGTTCGCCTCACTTCCCGCCACGTCGCGCCATTCACCCGACCTCCGCACGGCCCCTGCTGCCGGTTTGTTCGCGCTCTTCGCATGCAGGCGCATGCTGTTGGGAACGACCCTGTACAGGGATCACCCGACCTCCGCGCGGCCCCCGCTGCCAGTTTGGTCGCGCTCACCGCGTGGAGTCGGATGTTGGTAGGACAGGCCCTTTATGCTATGATATCTTTTTTAAATATATATTTTTTTTAGAGTATGTAGACAGTGACTTATCAAACACACGTTATGATAGCAATATTTCATGTACAACGGTCATACATTATTAATATTGTCAAGTGAATCATTTTGACTCTAATAATTTTTTTTTTAAAGAGAGGAAAACAGAAATAAAAATAAAATAAAAATCAACATCAAAAAAGAAAATCATAAAGAATGGAATAATTTACTATTAATACATCATAGGAGATAAGATCAAGGAATATAAAATATAACTTTTCATCTAATCCTGAGTCCGTTTCAGTTAGGGTTCCCTACCAAACCGATCTACCCTTTTAAGTAATCGATGAAAGAAGACCATATTCTAACGAAAACTTCTTGTTTGTCCATTAGGGCAAATCTGATTCTTTCCAGGTGTAGGGTCTCCGACATTTCCATTATCCACATTTTAGTTGTGGGGGATATAGGGCCTTTCCAAAATTTTAATATTAATTTCTTCCCAATTATTATACTGTAATCTAGGAAATTTCTTTGACTTGTTGTAAGAGTTAAACTTTGTTCTGATGTTCCAAGTATTATTAATTTTGGGTCCGGATCCAGTTTAGTATTAATAACTTCAGAAAATTATTCTAAAAATCTCAATCCAGAAATTCTTAATTTTTATACAATTTGCAAAAGTATGTGTTAAATTAGCCTCTGGATGTTGACATTTATCGCAGGTAGAGGATATCTGTGGAAAGATTCTATTTAATTTAACTTTGGAGTAATGTAATCTATGTAATACTTTAAATTGTATTAAAGCATGTCTGGAGTTTAGCGAGCATTGATGTATATATTGTAAACTTTTGTCCCATATATCTTTCGTTATGGATTGATTTATTTCATTTTCCCATGTAAGTCTATATGATTCCGTCAATGGTATCTCGCTATCTAAGAGGGTATTGTAAATATAAGTTGTTAATTTTTCTGTATTAGGATGCTTTTTCATACATTCATAAGGATTTCTGGTTCCTTATTCATATAATCTTGTGTATTTGATATAACATAATCTCCGAGTTGTAGATATCGAAAAAAATTATTTGAGTGTAATCCATAAATCTGTTGCAGTTCCTGAAATGAAAAATAAGTGCCTTTCTTATAAAGGTGTTCCATCTTTTTGATTCCATAGTTTTTCCATTGTATAAAGCCTTTATCCAGCATGGAAGGTTTGAATAAGGGATTGTTTACAATAGGGAGACAGAGTGGTATATTATCCAGTTTTAAAGCCTTTTTAAGTTGTTTCCAGATTCGTGTACCACTATATATTATAGGGTTTTCCCCATAGGTTTTTTTGTGCAATTTTGTCGGTGCAAATATAATTGAACCGATTTCAAAAGGTAGACAGTCCTCCTTTTCCATCCTTAACCAATCTGGTTGTTGATCCATTTCTTCCTGCCAAAAACTCATGTTTTTAATATAAACTGCCCAAAAATAAAACAAAACATTTGGTAGAGCTAAACCTCCATTAATCTTTGATTTACATAAATGTTTTTTATTTATTCTATGATTCTTGTAATCCCAGATGAAACTTGTGACAGTAGGGTCTACTTTTTTTTAAAAAGATTTTGGAATATATATCGGAATTGATTGAAATAAGTACAGTAATTACGGCAGAAAAATCATTTTTATAGCATTAATTCTACCGAACATTGAAATAGGAAGTGTTTTCCAGTATTGAATATTCTTATTTAGTTTATTCAGTAAAGGTGGGAAATTTGATTTAAATAAAGAACTATATCCCTTAGTTACATAAATACCTAGATATTTAAATTTTTCTTCAACTATTTTAAAAGGTGATTGTTGCAGTATATGTAAATTGTGATCCGTTATTGGCATGATTTTGCTTTTATTCCAATTTATTCTATATCCTGAGAACTGACCGAATTGAGTTATTAGATTTAATATATTTGGAATACTAATTTCTGGCTTTGTAATATATTAGTACATCATCTGCATATAGATAAATTTTATTCATTGTATCTTTAGTATTGTACCCATGTATTTCTGGATTAGATCTGACATTTTCTGCGAGTGGTTCAATTGCTAAAGCAAATAATAATGGAGATAACGAACATCCTTGTCTACAACCTCTGGAAATAATAAATTTAGTTGATAACATTTGATTTGTTAGTATTCTAGCTGTTGGGTTAGAATATAATAATTTAACCCATGCACAGTACTTCTCTCCATTCCAATTGAAAATTTTCCATACTTGATCGAAGGCTTTTTCAGCATCTAGCGATATAATTGCGAGGTCTGCATTAGCAATTCTATTTGAATATATAATATTAAACAACGTCTAAGATTATAAAATGAGTGATGTTTTGGAATAAAACCTGTTTGATCAGAGTGTATTAATTTGTTAATTACTAAGCTCAATCTATAAGATAGGATTTTAGTTAATATTTTCTGATCAGTATTTAATAGAGCTATTGCTCTATATGAAGCCGGGTCTTCTAGATCCTTGTGAGTTTTAGGTATAAGTATTATTGTAGATTAATTTAAAGTTTCCGGCAGTTGCTGTTGAGTATAAACTTGTTTATACAGTGTTTGTAAGCGTGGAGAAATCAGATCATAAATTTTTTTATAGAATTCAGAACTTAGGCCATCAGGGCCGGCGGCCTTTCCATTTTTTAAAGATCTAATTGACTCTTCAATATCTTTAGTCGTTATTTCAGCTCCTAATAATTCTTGTTCTTGCAGATCTAAGCCTTTAAGGTTACATTTCTGTAAAAATGCTTCCATTCCTATTGATTGTTGTGTCACTTTAGTTGAGTAAAGATTTTGATAGTATTGTAAAATCTGTCATTAATATCTTTGGGGAGTGTTAGTATTTCTCCCTTTTCTGATCTAATCTTATGAATCATTTTTTCCCCATCCAGTTTAAAGCTTAATCACCAAATTCAAATTGTAATTGTTTTGTGTGTTGATAAAGTTTTATTATTTGGTCAGAGTATATTTTATTTAACATATTTCATGCAGCTATTTTATTATGTTTTGCCAATGAAGGTGCTCTTGCATTTTCTATGTCTAATTGCCTTATTTCCAATTTCCAATGTCTGTTGTTTAGCTCTATTCTCTTTATTAAGAAATGCCTGAGAGGAGATTAATACCCTTGTGTAAATGCTTTGAATGTTTTCCCAGAGAAGGGAAGCAGAGATTTCAGGTTGGTCATTGACCTCGAAGAACATATTAATCTGTTTTACAAGATATTCACAACATACCTGTTCTTTTAAGATTTGAGGATTAAGTCTCCATTGTGTCTGTTTCTTGTCCATTCCATTTAGTTTAATCATAAACATTAATGGGGCATGATCCAAAATTATAATATTATGATATTGTGATTTATAAGTAAATGGAATTAGTTTAGAGTCTACTAAGAAATAATCTATCCTTGAATATGTTTTATGCACAGATGAGTAAAATGAGTATTCTCTTCCGGATGGGTTTTCAATTCTCCAGATATCTTTAATATTGGTATTGTTTATATATGAGTTTAAAAATTCACTTGACAGAGATTTTGACTTTCTTTGAGTTGATGATCTATCTAAATATGAATCCAGTGTACAATTTAAATCTCCACCAATTATTAAATTATTTTGTGTGCATTCCGGAATAATATTAAGTATTCTCTTGAAAAACAGTGGACTATCAAAATTTGGTCCATATATATTAAGGAGAGTCATCTTAAGGAGAGCTATGATATCTTTTGCCCAAGGGCAGCAGAGTGAACAGTCCATGATGGAGATGTGTGAGGTCCTTTATAACACTGCTGGCCTTAGACAAGCGACGTTTGGTCGCAATGTCCCCGATTGAGGGGAGAGAAGTCCCGATTATTTTTTCAGCCGCATTCACCATTCTCTGCACGGACTTCCAGTCGGAGGCTTTACAGTCCCCAAACCAGACAGAGATGCAGCTGGTCAGAATACTCTATGGTGCCCCTGTAGAAAGTGGTGAGGACGGGATGGGGGAGGTGAGCTCTTCTCATCCGGCGCAGAAAGTGCAACCGCTGCTGCGCTCTCTTAACTATTGATGTGATGTTATTTGACCAGGTCAGACTGTTAGTGATCTGCACCCCCAGGAACTTAGTGCTACTGACCACCTCCACATTGCTGTCATTGATGTGAAGTGGTGTGGGACTGTGCCGGTTTTTCCTGAAGTCGACGATGACCTCCTTTGTTTTTTCGACATTCAGGATCAGGTGTTTCGTATTGCACCAGTCCACCAGTTTGTTTCACCTCCTCCCTGTAAGCAAGCTCATTGTCGTCCTGGATGAGGCCCACCACTGTTGTGTCATCTGCGTACTTCATGATGTGGTTTGTACTAAACCTGGCACAACAGTCGTGGGTCATCAGGGTAAACAGCAGTGGACTCAGGACACAGCCCTGAGGGGAGCCGGTGCTCAGAGAGATGATGTTAGAGGTGTTGTTTCCAACCCGCACTGACTGGGGTCTGTCAGTGAGGAAGTCCAGTAGCCAGTTACACATGGGGGTGCTGAGGCCCAATGGAACCAGTTTGCTTATCAGGTGCTGAGGGATGATTGTGTTGAATGCTGAACTAAAATCCACGAACAGCATTCTCACATGTGTGTTCTTCTCCTCTAGATGTTCCAGGCTCAGGTGGAGTACGAAGGATATAGTGTCCTCTGTGGAGCGGTTTGGCCTGTAAGCAAACTGGTATGGGTCAAGTGTGGAGGGGACTCTGGAGGTAATATGGTCCCTGACCAGCCTCTCAAAGCACTTCATCATTATAGGAGTGAGTGCTACAGGGCGGTAATCGTTGAGACATTGTATATTGGATTTTTTTGGCACTGGTATGATGGTGGCAGACTTGAAACACGATGGGACGACGGCCTGGTTCAGCGAGGTGTTGAAGATGTCCGTAAAGACACGTGCCAGCTGATCAGCACATTCCCTGAGCACCCGCCCTGGTATGTTATCAGGGCCTGCCGCCTTCCGTGTGTTCACTCCTTTTAGGGTCCTCCGGACATCCACTATGTCAAGACTGAGTGCCTGCTCATCACAGTGAGGAATACCTTTTCTCGCAGGTGTGTTATTGAATGCCTCGAACCGTCCAAAATAGTTATTGAGTTCATTGAGGAACAATGTTGTCATCACAGGGTGGTGGAGCAGTCTTATAGTCCGTGATTGTTTTGATTCCCTGCCACATGTGCCTGGTGTTCATGGGGTCATGAAGGAAGCTCTGGATTTTCTGACCATGGGCACGCTTTGCCAGCCTGATGACTCGGTTCAAGATGGCTCTTGTGGATCCGAGTGCCACCACGTCACCGGATTTAAACGCGGCATTTCGTGCTCTCAGCATTCCACGTACCTCAGGGGTCATCCAGGTTTTCTGGTTGGCCCGTATAGTGATGGTCTTGGTGACACAGACATCCTCTATGCACTTTTCCATGCAAGCAGACACGGACGCAGCCTACCCCTCCAGGTTGGTGTATTGACTGTCAGTTGCAGCCTTCTGGAACATGTCCCAGTCCGTGCATTCAAAACAGTCCTGTAGTGTTGTCATATCTCCTCTCAAGACCATCAAGTCTACTCCGCCATTCAATCATGGCTGATCTATCTCTCCATCCTAACCCCATGCTCATGCCTTCTCCCCATAACTTTAGTTTAGTTTAGAAAAACAGCGCGCAAACTGGCGCTTTGGCCCACCGCGACCACGCCGACCAGCGATCGCCCCGTACACTCGTGCTATCCTGCACACTAGGGACAATGTACAAATTTTACCGAAGCCAATTAACCTCTACAAACCTGCACGTCTTTGGAGTGTGGGAGGACAGCGGAGCACCCGAAGAAAACCCACGCGGTTACGGGGAGAACGTACAAACTCCGTACAGACAGCATCTGTAGTCAGGATCGAATCCGGGTCTCGAGTGCTGCATGACAGCAACTCTACCATTGCGCCACCGTGCCACCCCAGCTATTTTTATCTCAAATAAATTTACTGGTAAACTGAACTGATACGAAAATGGCAAAAGGACCAATGTCTTGCAACCTCAGCCATAAAGAGGTTACTCCTTGCACAGAGACCGTCCATCATACAGCTCACGATTCACAGTCATACAGCAGGCCATTCGGCCCAAATCATCTATGCCAACCAAGGTACATCATCCAAGATAGTCCCTTTTCCCCACATTTGGCCCTTATCCATCAAAGCCTTTTCTTCTCTAATTCTTCCTAGCTGTTATCAGGCAACTCACCATCTAGAGAGCGGTCCTGACGTTATTTATTGCATTGGAGACGCTCAGACTATCTATAATCTGACTTTACAGGAATTTATCTTGCACTAGATGTTGTTCCCTTTATCCTGTATTTATACACAATGGATGGGTTTAATTGTAATCGTGTATTGTCTTTCTGCTGATAGATAGCATGCAACAAATACATTTTTACCGTACCTAGGTACACGTGACAATAAGCTAAATTATTGATAAAATACATCTATTGATGCTCCTGAACACATCATCAGTGATGTAACCTGGGGTCATTGGGTGTTTCGGGTCTTTCAACATCAGACACCCTCGCCCAGGCGACCCATCCGTGGTTGATCAGACCACGACTTGTGTTCAGGTGGCATTCGCTCCTCCCCATGGACCTTCTCTCCTGTTCCAGAGCCATCTCGAGGCCTTCTCTGCTGTGGAGTTCTTGATGGCTCTTCTCCTCTCCATTCCGTTGATGCCCAGTGCACTCAAGGCTTTGTAGAGCGATTGCCCCGCAAAACATCTGCAGCCAACCTCGATGGGCACAAACCTTGCCTTCCAGCCCTGCTTACGGCAGTCTATGACCAGCCCTTCATACTTGGTCATCTTCCTCTCGTGGGCCTCTTCCAGACGGTCCTCCCACGGCACTGTCAGTTCCAACAAGACGATGTTTTTGGTCGCCTCTGAGACCAGGAGGATGTCTGGCCTCAGGGTGGTCGTGGCAATGTGCTGTGAGAACTTCAGCTGTTTCACCAGGTCTACAGATATCTGCCAGTCCTGCGCAGTCGCCAGGATTCCTGACGGATTCCTGGCTGCTGTGGTTCTTGGCAGCTGCACTCCGGCCTTCACGAAGGTGAGCTTCTTCTTATGGAGTCCACACACAAGATTAGAAGTTGTTCAGCCAGAGCTGACCACACTTCTCGGCATCTGCATACAACGGTGTCTGTCTTGTCGCTTCTTGTGCGTGGTGGCGGAAAGATTGGTGGAAACAGGGTCCGCGACGTGAACGCTCTTTCCTTGACCCCACGAAGATGATCATCTGGGTGGTGGGGCGGCTCGTCTGCAGCTGCTGATCCCCATGCTGATGGCTTCAGGGTTTAAGAACCTGGTCGTGACGCCAGGTGTACGGGCCCTGCCCAAGAGCCTTGGGGCAGCAGCTCAGGATGAGTTCCAACGTCCCCTTGCCTGAGCATTGCGTCAAACTAAACTAAGCTAAAGTGAACTAAAGTACACCTTCCCTATCCATATACCTGTCTGTGTGTCTTTAAATGTTGTGATAGTGCCTGCCTCAACTACCTCCTCTCGCATCTCGTTCCATATTCCCACCTCCGAGTTAAAATGTTGCCCCTTAGGTTCCCATTAAATCTTTTCCCTCCAATCTTCAGCCTACATCCACAGGTTCTTTATTCCACGACCCTGGGTTAAGGACTCTGTGCACTCACCCTAACTATTTCCCTCATTCACCCTATATATTCCCACTTCGAGAAGAACACCCCTCAAACTCCAGCGCTCCAAGGAGTAAAATCCTAGCCATCCCAATCACTCCCTACAGCAGCGGGACTTCCATGTCTGCTGAACCTTCTCTTTGCATCTTCAGTATCAAGACCGCTTTATATTCTTCAATGGACACCCCTACAAATCAAGAGCCCACCAATCTCCGCTAGAGAATACCCAATGCCGTGGCCTCCACAGCCGTCTGTGGCAATAAATTTCACAGATTCACCACCCTCCAGCGAAATAAATTCCTCCTCATCTCCTTTCTAAAGGTATGTCCTTTTATTCTGAGGCTGTACCCTCTGGTCCTAGACTCTCCCATTAGTGGAGACTTCCCCTCTGAAGAAGGGTCTCGAGCCGAAACGTCACCCATTCCTTCTCTCCAGTTATGCTGGCTATCTTGCTGAGTTACTCCAGCTTTTTGTGTCTATCTCCAGTTTAAACCAGCACCTGCAGTTCCTTCTTGTATACGTTCCACATCCACTCTATCCAGGCCTTTCACTATGCAGTAAGGTTCAATGCGATCCCCCCCTCATCATTTTAAACTCCAGCGAGCACAGGTCCAGAGCCTTGGGTCAAATGTTAACCCAATCATCCCTGGGATCTTTCTCGTAAACCATCTGCAACGTCGGTGCATCCTTCCTCAGATATGGGGCCAAAAGCTGCTCACACTACTCCAAATGTGGACTAACCAATGCCCTACGAAGCCTCAGCATTGCATCCCTGTTTTTATATTCTAGTCCTCTCAAAATGAATGTTGACATTGCAATTGTTTTCCTTACTACCAATCCAACCTGTAAATTAACCTTTTGGGAATCCTGCACCAGCACTCCCAAGTCTCTTTGCACCTCTGACTTCTGAATCCGCTCCACAATTAAAAAATAGGCTATGCCTTTATTCCTATTCCCAAATTGCATGACTCCACAATTTGCAACTCTGTTTTCCATCTGCCACTTCTTTGCCTTCTCTCCCAACCTGACCAAATCCTTCTGCAGAGTCCCTGCTTTCTCTACACTACCTGCCCCTCCACCTATCTGTCTATCATCTGCAAACTTGGCCACAAAGTCATCAATTCCACCATACAAATCATTGATATACAACGTGAAGAGTAGCGGCCCCAGCACCAACCCCTGCTGAACGTCAATAGTCACCGGCATCCAAACAGAACAAGCCCCCTTTATTGCCATTCTTTGTCTTCTGCCATCCAGCCAACCTTCTACCCATGCTAACATCTTCCCTCTGATACCATGGGTTCTCATCCTGTTTAACAGCCTCAGGTACGGCACCTTATCAAAGGCCTTCTGATTATACCGCATGGGTTTCCACCAGGAGCTCTGGTTTCCTCCCATATCCCAAAGGCATGTGGTTTACAGGTTAATTGGCCCTCTGTAATTTGCCCTGTCTGTGTACGGAGTGGCGTTGAACGTGGGATAACATAGAACTAGTGTGAATGGGTGATCGATGGTCAGCATGGACTTGGTGGGTCGAACGGCCTGTGTCCATGCGGTATTTCTAATCTAAACTAACCTAAACTAAACTAAACAATACAGACAACATGCAGGCAGGTTTAGTTTAGTTCAGTTGAGTTTAGTCTAGTTTAGTCTAGTTGAAACTCAACTCGACTAAAGTAAAGTAATCTAAACTAAACTAAACTAAACCTGCCTGCATTTGGTCTGTATTGTTTAGTTTAGGTTAGGTTAGTTTAGCACTTTAATTCCCCCTCCCATTCCCAATCTGACCTTTCTGTCCTGGGCCTCCTCCATTGTCACAGTGAGGCCTAGGGCAAATTGGAGGAGCAACACCTCATATGTTGCTAGGGCAGCTTACACGCCAGCGGTATGAACATTGACTTGCTTTCCCTCTCTCTCCATCCCCTCCCCCTTCCCAGTTCTCGCACCAGTCTTGCTGTCTGCGACAACATTCTACCTCTGTCCCGCCCACTCCCCTGATATCAGTCTGAAGCAGGGTATCGACCCGAAACGCCACCCATTCCTTCTCTCCAGAGATGCTGCCTGAGTTACTCCAGCATTTTGTGTGTACCTAAACTAAACCTGCCTGCACATGGTCTCTCTTCCATGCCTGCCTATAGGTCTGTCCAAATGCTTCATAAACACTGCTATTTTATTTGCTTCTACCACCTTATCTGGTGTCACATTCCAGGCACCCATCACTCTCTGTATGAAAAGCTTGCTTCAAAAACTCCACTTCAAACTTTTGCACACCCACCATATAGCTGGATCCTCTAGCATTTAACTTCCACCCTAGAGAAAAGATCTACTCTATCTAGGGGCAGCATGGTGGCTCAGCGGTAGAGTTGCTGCGTTACATTGCCAGAGACCCTGGTTCGATCCTTGCTATGGGTGCTGTTTGTACGGCTTTTATACGTTCTCACCGTGACCTGCGCGGGCTTTCTCCGGTTGCCTCCCACACTCCAAAGACATACAGGTTTGTAGGTTAATTGGCTTCAGTAAAATTGTAAATTGTCCCAAGTGTGTGTAGGATAGCATTATTGTGCATGGATCACTGGTCGGCACAGACTCGATGGGCTGAAGGGCCTGTTTCTACGCTGTAGCTTGAAACTAAACTAATCTATGCCACATAATTTTATACACTTCTGTCAGGTCACCATCCAGCCTCTAATGCTCTAGGGAAAACAATCCAAGTTTGTACCGTTTGGCTGAACACCTACGCTCGGCCCACCGAGGCCGACGTGATCTCCAGGTTGCCTAACATTTCAACTCCTCTTCCCATTCGCACACTGACCTTTTAGTCCTGGGCCTCCTCCATTGCCAGAGTGAGGCCACAAACAAATTTGAGGAATAGCACCTCATATTTCGCACGGGTAGCTTGCAACCCAGCAGTATGAATGTTGAATTCTCTAATTTTAAAGTCAGGGTCAAACCTCTGACGATGAAGACAGCAACTCTACTGCTGTGTCACTGTGCCGCCCTGACCTTGGGTACTGTCTGTGTGGGGTTTGCATGTTCTCCCTGTGACCACGTAGGTTTCCTCCGGGTGCTGAGGTTTCCTCCCGCATCCCAATGACATGCGGTGTTGTAGGTTAATTGGCTTCTGCAGATGGTCCCAAATCTGTAGGATGGAACTAGTGTATGGATGATTGCTGGTCAGCACCGACTTGGTGGGCTGAAGGGCCTGTTTTCACTATGTATGTGAACAGGTGATCGATGGTCAGCATGGACTCTATGGGCTGAAGGGCCTGTTTCCATGTTTTATCTTTTAATCAATTAATCCCTCTGTACACCAAAGTTTCTAAAAGCCTTGTCATTTACTGAATACTTTCCTTGTACATTGAACCTCCCAAAGTGCATCACCTCACACTTGTCTGGATTAAACACCATCTGCTATTTCTCTACCTAAATTTCCAGTCCCAACACACCAGGGGCAACTTACAGATCCCACTTTCTGATCCACTCCCTATGGACCAGGGGTGATTTACAATTAATCTACAAACTTGCACGTCTTTGGGATTTGCGAGGAAACCATGAGCACCCAGAGGAAACCCATGTGGTTACAGGGAGAACGTCAACATTTCCAACGGATCCTGCTGTATCCCATGACAACCTTCCCCGCCATCCACAATTCCACAAATGCTTGTGTCATCTGTAAACTTACTCATCGGACATCTTACATTTTCAAAGAAAGTGTTTATAGATGTTACGGACAGCAGAGTCCAGTCAGTAAAACACCCCTCGACCACTATCCCCTGCCTTCTAGGGCTAAGCCAATTTTGGATCCAATTTTATCAGCTCACTGTGGTTCCAAATTACGTTTTCTTCTGGGCCAGCCTGTATGAGGGGCCTTGGAAAAGGCTTTACTGAAGTCTATGAGGGCAAAAGATAGACAGAAAATGCTAGAGTAACTCAGCGGACGGTCTTCAGTTTGATGTCAGGGGAGAGGGAGAATCATAGATAAGGAAGCGTAAGGTGTGTAAATAGGACAAAGGGAATGGAGATCAAAGAAAATGTAGAATAGATCATTGTGAACTGGGAGAAGGTAACAACAAAGCAAACAGAGATACATGTAAAATGCAATTGGAGTAATGGGCCTGTCTCACTTGGTGATTTTTTAGGCAACTGCCGGCGACTGTCGTAGTCGTAACAGGTCACCGAAAAACCGGCGACAACCTACGTCATCCTGGCGGCAACCTACGACAGCACCTACGTCAGGAGAAGTCAAGCTACGCTCACTGGCGTCAAACCCACTGTCGCCAAAACGTTTTCAACATGTCAATGTTTCAACGTTAGCGGCGACCAGAAAGACGCTACGAATTTTTGCGCGACTGAGGAGACTACTCCTGGCGACCATCGGTGAACATGTGGCGACAAACTAGTTGCCTAAAAAATCGCCTAAGTGGGCCAGGCCCATAAGACTGGTAGGAGAACTGGGAAGGGGAGGGATGGAGAGAGAGGAAAAGCAAGGGTTACTTGAAGTTAGAGAAGTCAATGTTCATACCGCTGCGGTGTAAGCTGCCCAAGCGAAATATGAGTAGACAACGTACTCTACCATGTCGTCATTAACCTTCTGGATCAGCCTCCATAAGGGTCCTGGTCCTGGTTTATGCGGATCGCATACTCTGCCCCACCCTCATCAATCATCTGCAACACTTGTTCAAAACCCTCAGTCAAATTTGTGATAAAGAAGGAACTGCAGATGCTGGAGAATCGAGGGTACACAAAAGGCTGGAGAAACTCAGCGGGTGCAGCAGCATCTAAGGAGCGAAGGAGATAAGCGACGTTTCGGGTCGAGACCCTTCTTCAGACTGGTCAGGCATCAGGGAAACGAGAGATATAGACGGTGATGTGGAGAGATAAAGAATAATGAATGAAAGATATGCAAAAAAGTATCGATGATAAAGGGAACAAGCCATTGTAAGCTGTTTGTGGTGTGAAAATGAGAAGCTAGTGCGACTAGGGTGGGGGAGGGAGATAGAGATAGAGGGAATGCCAGGGCCCGAGGGCTGAGGGAGAGGTGGGAAGGGGAGGAGACAGCAAGGGTTAACAGAATTGAGAAAAATCAATGTTCAAATTTGTGAGACAGGATCTCTCCTTAATGTCCATGTTTTTCCAAATTGAATAATTCCTCTAAGAATCTCCTCCAATACTTTGGAATACCCAAGGCAAATGCACTGAGTGTTTTACCCAGAGTAGGGAAATTAATAACCAGATGACATAGGTTTAAGGTGAGAGGGGATAGATTTAATAGGAACATTAAGGGGCAATTCTTTTTCCGCAAAGGGTGGTGGGTGTATGGAGTGAGTTACCGGAGGAGATAGATGAGGCAGGTACTATCACATGGTTTGGACAGGTACATGGATTTAGGTTTAGACAGACACGAGTCAAACACAGGCTGGTGGGACTAGTGTAGATGGGGCATGCTGGTCGGTGTGGGCAATTTGGGTCGAAGGGCCTGTTTCCACACTGTATGACTATGACTCCATAAACAATCTTCTCCATTGCTTCTCAAGGTATCCTGGGATAAATGTCATCAGTCCCTAGGGTCTTGTCCACCTTAATGTTTTTCAAGACTGACAATACCTCATCCCTCTTAATATCGACATGCCCGAGACCATCTACCACCCTCCCCCTGATTGTAACATCATCCATATTCTTTTCCTTGGTAAGTATAAATGTGAACCTCATAAAGCACATCACCCACTTCCTTCGACTCCATGCATTAAACCCCTCCTTTATCCTTAAATGGACCTATCATTTCCCCACACACCCTCTTGTCCTGAATAAACAAAGAAAATGCCTTGGGATTCTCGTTAGTACTACTTGTCAAGAAAATTTCATGTTCCTTTTTAACCCACTTAACTTCTTTTTAAATTCTTTCCCTTTTTAAGCGGTCGGCATGGACGAGTTGGGCCGAAGGGCCTGTTTCTGTGACTTGATGACTCTAAGACGGGTGCAGGAAATGGGGAATTGTTAAGCTGGTTTAGAAGGGGACTGTTTCAGCTGTGCTTCCACATTCTATGTGCTGCAAACTTAAGATCAACCAAAATCCAAATTTGCAACATCCTATTCACCCATTACCACGATGTACATTGGCTTCTGATTAAAACATGCTTCCATTTTTAACTCTCCTTCTTATTTTTAAGTAATTCTATTGTCTTATCCCTTGTCCTCTCCTTCAGCCCCATACCCCTTAAGGTGGCACAGTGGAGGAACTGAAGAACCACCACCTCACAGCGCCCGAGACCTGGTTTGCACCTTCTCCGTGTGTCCGTGTGGGCTTTCTCCAGGTGCCCCCGTTTCCACCCACATCCCAAATACGTGCAGGTTTGTAGGTTAATTGGCCTCTGTAAATTGCAGCTAGTGGGTAAAACATGGATGAGAAAGTGGGATTACAAAGAACTAGTGTGAATGGATGATTGAAGGTCCGCACGGACTCGGTGGGCCATAGGAACCGTTTCTGTTATGTATCTTTAGAAAACAAACCCTCTAAGATAGTTGACCTTGATATCTGGCCTCCAGATCATCTCCAAACTTCATGCGTTCTGCTGCCCAGGTTCAGAGCTCTGGAGTAGAGATAGACTGGAATTTGAGAGGGTCAAGGGGAGAAAGATTCCTGGAATGAGCGTTTGAAGGAACTGGGCGTCTACTCGCTGGAGTTTAGAAGGTTGAGGAGGGACCTCATTGAAACTCTCCAAGTCACACACTGTTAGGAATATATTGTCATTCCTCTATTGATGTTAACAGTGGACAGTCAGAACCTTTTTCCCCAGGATGGAAATATCAAATATTAAAGGACATAGCTTTAAGGAGAGAGGGGTAAAATTTAAAGGAGATACTGTATGCAGGGTAATGTTTTCACACAGAGGTAGGTGGGTGCCTGTTAACATATGAAGACACTGGTCCTGTACTCGCTGGAGTTTAGAAAAATGAGGGGGAGGCCTCATTGAAACATACAGAATAGTGAAAGGCTTGGATAGTGGGTGTGGAGAGGATGTTTCCGTTAGTGGCAGAGTCTAGGACTAGAGGTCATAGCCTCAGAATCAAAAAGAACGTACCTTTTAAGAAGGAGATGAGGAGGAATTTCTTTAGTCAGAGGGTGGTGAATCTGTGGAATTCTTTGCCACAGAAGGCTATGGGGACGAAGTCAATGAATATTTTTAAGGCAGAAATAGATATATTCTTGATTAGTACTGGTGTCAGGGGATATGGGAGAAGGCTGGCGAATGGGGTTTGGAGGGAGATAGATCAACTATGATTGAATGGCAGACTTGATGGGCTAAATGGCCTAATTCTGCTTTATCACATGATCTTATGATCTGGAATGCACAAAAAAGGGGAAAGGGAGTTAAAATATTTGACAACCAGGAGATCATGTAGACTAAGGTGACTGAGCGGAGGTGCACTGTGAAACGATCCGCATGTCTACGCTTGGTCTCATCGATATGTAGGATCCCACATGGGGGAAACCGGATGACGTAGATGAGGTTGGAGGAGGTGCAAGTAAACCTCTGCCTCACTCTAAGGGACTGTCGGGGGCGACAGGTATAGAACCAAATGTTTTTGTCGCAATAATCGAATAGTTTCCACATGCACTTCATAAAATTCTAAATGATACTTAATTACTTGTATTTAAATACAACCTATGGAATTCCGACTCGGATATTAGAACAGTAACGTAATCACTGTAGCACAAGAACAAAGTATCCAACTCTTTATCATCACAAAATTCTGGAGTAATTCAGCGGGACAGGCAGCATCTCTGGAGAGAAGGTGCCTGTCCCGCTAAGTTACTCCAGCATTTTTTGTCTATCTTCCGTTTAAACCAGCCACTGCAGTCCCTTCCTATTCAAATCTTTACGAAGACAGGTTAACAGTAGTAGCTCCAAGTAGAGGTTGGACAGGCTTAGATGGTTTTCTCTGGAATGCCAGAGGTTGAGGGGACACCTGACAGAAGTTTATAAAATTATAAGCAGCATAGATAGGGTAGATAGTCAGAACCTTTACTCATGGGGGGGGGGAAATGTCAAAGATTTGAGGGCGTAGCTTTAAGATGAAAGGGGCAAAACTTAAAGAAGATGTGCTAGGCAATATTTTTTACACTGGGGTGGTGGTGGAGACATGTACAATAGTTTAAGAGGCTTTTAGCTAGCCACATGGAGGGGTATGGATCATGTGCAGGCAGATGAGATTAATTTATCAGAGCATTTTGTTCAGGCTTGGCAAAAATATTTAGTTTTGATTGATATTTTATGCTTATTATTATTCATAAGCACTGTGTTTATAGGCCTATTATGCTGCTTCAAGTAAGAATTTTAGTGACTATTAAACACTTTTGATTCTTGACTATGTTCTAAGCCAACATCTCATCTAAAATACAGTATCTCCAGCTTTAATTTCCCTTGTCCTGGGAGTATCTGACATGGGAGTGCAGAGAGAGATACAAGGCTCTGTCCCACTATCCCAAGTTACTCACGAAATTCTCCCGAGATTTCCCCTTGATTCAAACTTGGAGAATGTCCGTAGTGAATGCGTAGGAGGACGTAGGAGTCCGTAGATATATTGTAGCGACTCGTTATGCCAGCCGTGGGCACTCGGGCCATCAGGTAAGTCGGGACGTTTTTTCCAGCCTGACAAAAAAAGTCCTCGAGTAAAAAGATAGTTCATAGATCACAAAAATCTTGATTTTTTTTTGAGGTCCTTTCAACTCGGCAGAGGACTCGGAAAAGTGGGACAGGCCCTTTACTCTATAAGTCTATCCCATGCTGTCTCTATCTTGGGAGAGCTGTAACTCCATGAGTACAGTCGTCCCTCTGGATCATTAGTTCAGTTTAGTTTAGAGATGCAGCGTGGAAACGCCAAGTGCATACCTACCATCGATCATTCATTCCATGTTGTCCCATTTACATATCCACTCCTCACTCACTGGGGTAATTTTAAGGAGGCCAATTAACCTGCAAACCTTTGGGAAATAGGTCATTCAGCCCACCGAGACTATGCTGACAATTGCTCGCCCATTCACACTGGTTCTATTTTATCCTACTTTCATATCCATTCGCCACTCATTGGGGACAATTTACAGAGGACCAATAAATCTACAAACCCACACGTCTTTGGGAGGTGGGAGAAAACCGGAGCACCGGGAGGAAACCCACGTGGTCACAGGGAGAACATGCAAAACTCCACACAGCAGCCAAAGTCAGGATTGAACCCGGGTCTCTGGCACCGCGAGTCAGCAGCTCTACCAGCTGTGCCGCCCTTGAATTATGCTGGAATTCCAACCCTAGATTGTTTGCTTAAGTTTCTGGGACACTGACTTGAATCCCATTTTTTAAGAGACTAGAGGCTCTAGCTAACCTGATAATCTTGAATTAGTTTAGTTTGGTTCAGAGATACATAGCGGAAACAGGCCCTTCGGCCCACCAGGTCCATGCCGCCCAGCGATCCCTGCACGCGGTCACGAGGAGAAGGTACAAACTCCACACAGACAGCACCCGTAGTGGGGATTGAACCCGGGTCTCTGGCGCTACAAGGCAGCAACTCTACCGCTGCGCCAGCATGCTGCAGAAAATCAATTACTTATTTGCTTTTTTTCCCCCCTCTTATTTTTTTGTTGTTTCCTCTGTCTGGGAAATGTAGATATCTTTTGCTAACTTATTATTCCAGTTTAAACTATTTCCAATCTCAATCACCTTGCCTCCTCCAATTTAAGAACAAGACTTCCCCTAGTGGTGACTAAATGAAGTGCAGCACGAGCAAACTACATCCGTCTGTGAATTTACTCCGGCCCTTGTTTAAAGCTCACACATGGGTACAAAGTGAAAAGTACAGCGGCCATTCATTTCCAAATCTAAAATTCACCGCAACTACAGCAAACCTATTACGTGCATCATGCTGACAAAAAGCTTCAAAAACAACCAAGAAAATTTAATGGTTCAATAGTTCTTTATTTGTCACAAATGCAATTGCACAGTGAAATTCTTTTTGCATATATTAGACATGCTGGCCATTTTTGACGCCATTATTCAAAGTCCAGAGTCTGGTCGGCCCGCACACTGGATGTACTAGAGCAGTTTCCACGAACCAACATCCCTCTCTGCCCCCAGCCATCTTTGTGTCCCGGGGGTGCCTCCTGCAGGCGACCTTGCTCTGGTTCACCATCCTACCGGGTGGCAGCACCCTGGCACAGAGGTAGACCTACTGCCTCACAGCGCCTGAGACCCGGGTTCAATCCTGACTCCGGGCGCTGTCTGTGTGGAGTTTGTACGTTCTACCCCGTGAGTTTTCTCTGAGATCTTCGGTTTCCTCCCACATTCCAAACACACGCAGGTTTATAGGTTAATTGGCTTGGTATAAATGTATGAGTGTAAAATTGTCCCTGGTGTGTGCAGGATAGTGTAAGTGTGCGGGGAGCGCTGGTCTGTGCAGGCTCGGTGGGCAGGAGGGCCTGTTTCCATACTGTGTCTCTAAACTAGACTAAACTAAACTACCGGTCCTTGCTCCCAGCGCCCCAACCTTTCCAGCTCCCTCCCAGTCTTGCTGTCCGACGAGCCTTCAGACGGGTTCCAGGTTCCACCGACCGTCGAGCTTTCAGGCGAGGTCCCGTCGACCTACAAGCCTTCAGCTCAAGCCTAAGGTGTAGTTTTAGTTTAGAGATACAGCATGGAAACAGGCACTTTGGCCCACCGCATCCGTGCCGACCAGCGATCCCCGCACACTAACACTGCCTTACACACACCAGGGACAATTTACACAGACACCAAGCCAATTAACCTACAAACCTGTATGTCTTTGGTGTGTGGGAGGGAAACCGAAGATCTCGTAGAAAGCCCACGCAGTTCATGGGGAGAACGTACAAACTCCGCACAGACAGCATCCGTAGACATGATCGAACCCGGGTCTCCAGCACAGCTAGTGCTGCAAGGCAGCAACTCTACCGCTGCACCTCCGTGCTGCCCTAACATTAAATATTGCTAAAATATTGTAAGCCGTAGATGTTATATAGAAACATAGATAATTCTTAAGAGATTATAGAAACATTAAATTCTTAAGTGATTGGACAGGCTAGATGCAGTAAAAATGTTCCCGATATTGGGGCAGTCCAGAACCAGGGGTCACAGTTTAAGAATAAGGAGTAGGTCATTTAGGACTGAGATGAGGAAAAACTTTTTCACCTGGATCTGTGGAATCCTCTGCCACAGATGGCAGTGGAGGCCAATTCACAGGATTTTTTTGAAGAGAGAGAAATGCCCCTGTCCCACTTACGAAACCTGAACGGAAACCTCTGGAGACTTTGCGCCCCGCCCAAGGTTTCTGTGCGGTTCCCGGAGGTTTTTGTCCTCCGGCAACCACCTTCAACTACCATCGCAACTGGCTTTGACTAAAAAATTACCGATTTTTAAAACGGAAACCACTTTCGACTATTAGGAAGACTGACAAAAACCTCCGGGAACCGCACAGAAACCTTGGGAGGGGCGCAAAGTCTCCAGAGGTTTCCGTTCAGATTTCCTAAGGGAGACAGGGGCATAAGTGGGACAGGGGCATTAGTTATAGCTCTTAGGGCTAGCAGAATCAAGGGATGTGGGGAGAAAGCAGGAATGAGGTAGATTTTGGATGATCAGCCATTGAATTACGGTGCTAGCTCAAAGGGCCGAACAGGCCTACTCCTGCACCTTATTTCTATGTTTCTATTTTCCTCTTAATATCACCAGTCATCTCTGCATGTGTTCCTGGATATTGGAAGTAACAAGATGCAAACTTTTGCTGAGTTTATTTTTGACTGTGTTTACCATTTACAATAATTTTCCATTGCAAGAACCGTTTGCCCATTTATGTTCCTATAAAATGATCTTATTGATTTTCAAGGCAGAACGCTTCTTAATGAGAAATAAAAATGGATTCAAATCTATTAATGTGCAATCCTCACCGTGCCAGGGGAAAGATCCTCGCTGCATGTCATGATCACAAGGTTACATATACAAATCACCTCCTATTGAGTCATAGTCCTACAGTATGGAAACAGGCCCTTTGGCCCAACGTGCCCATGCACAACCAGGATGCCCCATCCACACTAGTCCCACTTGCCCTTGTTTGGCCCACATCTCTCTAAAACTGTCATACGGCATAGAAACAGGCCCTTCGGCCCAACTTCCCCATGTTAACCAAGATGCCCCATGGACACTAGTTCCACCTGAAAATGTTTGGCCCATATCCTTCTAAAGTAGACAGAGTCATACAGCATGGAAACAGGCCATTCGGCCCAATTTCCCCATGCTGAACAAGCTGTCCTATTTACACTGGTCCCACCTGATAACCTTTGACCCATATCCTTCTAAAATGAACATTGAGCCATACAACATGGAAGCAGGTTCATTGGCCAACCTGCCCATGCCGCCCCATCTACACTTGTCCCACTTATCTGCATCTGGCCCATATCCTTCTAAAATAGTCATAGAGCTATACAATGTGGAACAGGCCCTTCGGCCCAACACTCCCTTGCTGACCAAGATGCACTAGTTCCACATGCCCGCGTTTGGCCCATATCCGTCTTCGCCTTAGAGGTTATTGTCCATTTCTCATACAATCCTGACGTGGAAACTCTTTGTCGCCCCTTCATTGTCACTAGTCCTGAATTCTCAAACTCCTTACTTAACAGCACCGTGGGCAAATCTTCACCATATGGACTGCTGTAAATCAAGGTGATTCTGAATGACTTCTTCAATGGCAGTAAGGGATGGACAATAAATACTGAGGGGGTCCCTTCATTAAAACTTACCGAATAGAGGAAGGCCTGGATAGAGTGGATGTGGAGAGGACGTTTCCAATAGCGGGACAGTCTAGGACCAGAGGTCATAACCTCAGAATTAAAGGACGTTCCTTTAGGAAGGAGATGAGGAGGAATTTCTTTAGTCAGAGGGTGGTGAATCTGTACAATTCTTTGGCACAGAAGGCTGAGGGCCAAGTCAATGGATATATTTAAGGCAGAGATAGATAGATTCTTGATTAGTACAGGTGTCAGGGGTTATGGGGAGAAGGCAGGAGAATGGGGTCAAGAGGTAAAGATAGAGGTAAAGTGGTAACGGCAGGTCATGGTGGCACAGCAGTAGAGTTGCTGCCTTATAGCGAATGCAGCGCTGGAGACCCGAGTTCGTTCCTGACTAAGGGTGCTGTCTGTACGGAGTTTGTATGTTCTCCCCGTGATCTGCGTGGGCTTTCTCCGAGATCCTCGGTTTCCTCTCACACACCAAAGCCGTACAAAGGTTAATTGGCTTGGTAAATGTAAAAATTATCCCTAGTGGGTGTAGGATGTTGGTAATGAGCAGGGATCGCTGGTCAGTGCGGAATCTGTGGGCCGAAGGGCCTGTTTCCACGCTGTAACTCTAAAATTAAAACTAAGATCAGCCATGATTGAATGGCGGAGTAGACAATGGGCCGCTCAAGGACATTCACAGACTTGTCACAAAGCCACTCCGGCGCTGTCTTGGCTGTGTGCTTAGGGTCGTTGTCCTGCTGGAAGGTGAACCTCAGCCCCAGTCTGAGGTCCAGAATGCTCTGGAGCAGATTTTCATCAAGGATCTCTCTGTACTTTGCTCCATTCATCTTTCCCTCGATCCTGACTAGTCTCCCAGTTCCTGCCGCTGAAAAACATCCCCACAGCATGATGCTGCCTCCACCATGCTTCACCGTAGGTATGGTATTGGCCAGGTGATGAGCGGTGCCTGTTTTCCTCCAGACGCGACACTTGACCAAACAGTTCAACTTTGGTTTCACCAGACCAGAGAATCTTGTTTCTCATGGTCTGAGAGTCCTTTAGGTGCCTTTTACTCCAAGCAGGCAGTCGTGTGCCTTTTACTGAGGAGTGGCTTCATCTGGCCACTCTACCATAAAGTCCTGATTGGTGGAGTGCTGCAGATACAGTTGCCCTTCTGGAAGGTTCTCCCATCTCCACAGAGGAACTCTGGAGCTCTGTCAGAGTGACCATCGGGTTCTTGGTTACCTCCCCGGCCAAGGCCCTTCTCAGTTTGGGCCACCAGCTCTATAAAGAGTCCTGATGGTTTCAAATTTCTTCCATTTAAGAATGACAGAGGCCACTGTGCTCTTCGGGACCTGCAATGCTGAAGAAATTGTTTTATACCCTTCCCCAGATCTGTGTCTCAACACAATCCTGTCTCAAAGTTCTGCAGACAATTCCTTTGTATTCAAGGCTTGTTTTTTGCTCTGACATGCACTGTCAACTATGGGACCTTCTATAGACAGGTGTGTGCCTTTCCAACTCATGTCCAATCAATTTAATTTACCACTGGTGGACTCCTAATCAAGTTGTAGAAACATCTCAAGGACAATCAATGGAAACAGGATGAACCTAAGCTCCATTTTGAGTGTCATAGCAAAGGGTCTGAATACTTACGTAAATGTGATATTCCAGTTGTTTATTTTTAATTACTTTGCAATAATTTCTAAACACCTGTTTTCGCTTCTTCATTCTGGGGTATTGTGTGTAGATTGATGATAAAGAAATTAATTGAATCCAATTTAAAATAAGGCTGTAACGTAACAAAATGTGGAAAAAGTGAAGGGGTCTGAATACTTTCTGAACGCACTGTATGGAATGAGCTGCCAGAGGAGCTAGTTGAGGCAAGTACTATTAATTAAAAGACATTTGGACAGGTACATAGATAGGATAGATATAGTGGGATATGGGCCAAATGCAAGCCGGTGGGACTAGTGTAGATGGGGCATGTTGGTCGGGGTGGGCAGGTTGGGCCAAATGGCCTGTTTCCATGCTCCATGACTCTATGACTCTACTCAAATCCTTTTGCAATTAAGAGGTTTACCAGAATACTACCAGGATTAAGTGGCATTAGCTAGAAGGAGCAGTTGGACAAACTTAGATTGTTCTCTCTGGAACGCTGGAGGTTGAAAGATGGCCTGATAGATCCTCCATCAGGGAGACCTGATCGAAGTATATAAAATAATGAGAGGCATAGATAGTGGAGACAGTCAGAACCTTTCCCCCAGGATGGAAATGTCAAAGACTAGCGGCCATAGCTTTCTGGTGGGAGGAACAAAGATTAAAAGCATGGTTAGTATGGGCAAGTGTGGGCTGAAGGACATGTTTTTATGCGGTCTGCCTCTGTGACTCTAATCCCTTCCGATCCTTCACCTGATGTTTTTCCCCTCGCCCTGTGTCAATGACGTTTGTGGAGTTTTCAAACATTCTGTTTTTACCAAGTTATTAATATCGATATGCTTAAACAAAAAGTATCTCAACCCATTTTTTTTTTTGATGAAGTAAGGCTGTCGACCTTTTGGTCGCTGGCTGGGTCATTAAAGGGACGGTGGGTCCTGTGATATGTTCCTTGCACGCTAAGTAATGAGGATGTCAGCGTGGTGGGTTTTTTTGTGCTCATTACGGGGCCGGTAATGGGATAGTCAGCCCTGTGATATGTCTCCCAGACAGTCGGTAATGGAGTAGCCTCGGTCCTGTTAGATACTCCGTGCAGGGTTTAAAGTGACAGTCACAGTCTTACGCCACACTCTTCACACAATCACCAGCATGACAGGCAGCGCTGCACTACATCCCCTGCACAGTCAGTTAAGGAGCAGCCTCGGTTGTGTCATATACTCTTTACACAGTTTAATAGGACAATCAATCAGGTTATATACTCTTCGCGTTGTCGTTTATGGCAGGGTCACAGTCCCTGCGACATGCCAGTCTGATCTACTGCACAAAACAAGGTTCGTTTACAGATCACGGACCTTGAAGCATGGGCCACGGCTCTCTGACTGTATCATCTGTTTATCTGGCACTGTATCACACGCACCCTGTTCAAAACCTTCAGCGTAGAATTTTACAAACATTATATGGTTCATCTGTTTTACAGATGCTTCCAATTGATGAAACCAGATGAAAAATAATAGCATTATGTTTGATGGTTTATCATGATAACCTGGCCCATTACTTACAAAGGCTAACCATGTTGTTATGTGTACTGTGTATTGCTAAATCACCTGAGAAGAAGTCAGTGGATGGGATATTTTGCTTTATGGCAAGCTGTCACATATTATCCACGCAGTTCATGCTCGATTATTGATCATCAGAACAGGTTCTCCAATCTGATCTGTTAATTCAATTCAAGGCGGCACGGTGGCGCAGTGGTAGAGTTGCTGCCTTACAGCGCCAGAGACCCGGGTTCGATCCTGACTACGGGTGCTGGCTGTACGGAGTTGGAACGATCTCTCCGCGACCTGCCTGGGTTTTCTTCGAGATCTGCGGCTTCCTCCCACGCTCCAAAGGCTTGCAGGTTCATTGGCTTGGCATAAATGTAAACTGTCCCTCGTGTGCGTAGGATGGTGTTCGTGCTCGGGGATGGCTGGTCGGCGCGGACTCGGTGGGCCGAAGGGCCTGTTTCTCTAAAACGCACTGTATCTCTAAACTAAACACAACTAAAGATAGACACCAAGTGCTGGAGCAACTCAGCGGGTCAGGCAGCATCTTTGCAGAATAGGATCAGGTGACGTTTTGGGTTGGAACCCTTCTCCAGAATGAAAGTGGAGAGGGGGAGGGGGGGAGACTGGAGGTAGGAAAGGGCCAGAATTACTCATGACTGACTACATTCTATTTCTCTCCTCACAGATGCAAGCTGACCTGCCGAGTATGTCCAACGTTTTCTGCTCTTATTTTAGATTTCCTGCATCTGCTGCTGGTTCTTTGATTATCGTGTAGGTATCAGGAAAATCCCTGTTGCAATTTTCTTTCCTTGAAATATTAAAACGATCTATAGGCTACGTAATTCACAGTTCTCTGACAAAGTCACGATATGATAAGTCCTCTCGAGTGAAAGAGGGGTGACCAGCTGAGAAATGGGCAATTTTCTCACGCAATAGACTCTCTAAGTGGGGCAGAGATTTCTTCAGCTTAGCTTAGTTAGTTTCGTTAAGTCTGCTGAAACGTATGCCGAGGTACAGTGAAAACTTTTTGTTGTGTGGAAACCCCACATTTCTCAGCCGATCACCCCTCGAGAGATCTTCCATAACTTTCCATAACTTCCATTCACACAGAGAGTGGTGAATCTGTGGAATTCTCTGCCACTGAATGTAGTTGAGGCCAGTTCATTGGCTATATTTAAGAGGGAGTTAGATGTGGCCCTTGTGGCTAAAGGGATCAGGGGGTATGGAGAGAAGGCAGGTACGGGATACTGAGTTGGATGATCAGCCATGATCATACTGAATGGCGGTGCAGGCTCGAAGGGCGGGATGGCCTACTCCTGCACCTATTTTCTATGTTTCTATGTTTCTATGTTTGTCCGAGAACTCAGAATTGCGTAGCCAATAAATCATTTTACTACTTCAAGGAAAGATAATTGCAACAGGGATTTTCCTGATACTAGTCAGCGCATAGACTATACGTACATAATTACAATCGAGACGTCCATAGCATTCTGATCTGAGAGGGGATTAAAAAGAGCATAGTTAAACTAAGAACTGCTGCTGGAGTAGAAACATCGAAACAGAGACAATAAGTGCAGGAGTAGGCCATTCGGCCCTTCGAGCCAGCACCACCAATCAATATGATCATGGCTGATCATCCAAAATCAGTACCCCGCTCCTGCTTTCTCCCCATATCCCTTGATTCCGTTAGCCCTAAGATCCGTATCTAACTCTCTCTTGAAAACATCCGGTGAATTGGCCTCCACTACCTTCTGTGGCAGAGAATTCCACAGATTCACAACTCTCTGGGTGAAAAAGATTTTCCTCATCTCAGTTCTAAATGGCCTACCCCTTATTCTTAAACTGTGACCCCTGGTTCTGCACTCCCTCAACATCGGGAACATTTTTCCTGCATCTACCAATCCCTTAAGAATTTTATATGTTTCTATAAGATCCTATCTCATCCTCCTAAATTCCAGTGAATACAAACCCAATGGACCCATGCTTTCATCATTTGTCAGTCCTGCCTTCCCGGGAATTAACCTGGTGAACCTACGCCTCACTCCCTCAATAGCAGGAATGTTCTTCCTCAATTTCGGAGACCAAAACTGAACACAATACTTCAGGTGTGGTCTCACCAGGGCCGTGTACAACTGCAGTAGGACCTCCTTGCTGCTAAACTCAAATCCTCTCTCTATAAAGGCCTACATGCCATTTGCTTTCTTCGCTGTACCTGCATTCTTACAATGGGTGCTGTCTGTACAGAGTTTGTATGTTCTTCCTCTGACTGTGTGGGTTTTCTCCAGGATCTCCGGTTTGCTCCCACACTTGAAAGACATACAGTTTGCAGGTTTGGCTTGGTGTAGATGTCAAATTGTCCCTAGTGTGAGTAGGGTGGTGTTAGTGTGCGGATTCTAATGAGTGATTGCAGATCCACTTCTGGGACCAGCACGCCGAGAGTCGCTGGTTTGGGCACCATCTTGGAAATATGGTGAATCTTTAGAAATATCTCCACTGGCAAAGGTGTGACTTATTGAGTTCATTCAAAAACAGAGATAGATATTTTTTGGATGTTAAGTGAATCGAGGAATATGGGAAAATGCAGAAAAATGAGGCTGAGGCTAAACATTAGTCTCTTATGAGTAGATAAGGTGAATGCATGGCATCTTTTACCAGTGTAGGGGAATCAAGACCCAGAGGACATAGGTTTAAGGTGAGAGGAGAAAGATTTCATAGGAAGCTGATGGGTAGCTTTTTCACTCGGAGGGTGGTTGGTGTATGGAACGATCAGCCAGAGAAGGTGGTTGAGGTAGGGACTATAACAACATTTAACAGACACTTGAATAGGTACATGGATAGATTCTGGGACAGTATCTTCCCAGATGTTTTCAGGCAACTGTCCCATCCCATCACCAACTAGAGAGCGACCCTGAGCTACCATTGGAGACCCTTGGACTATCTTTAATCGGACTATCTTTAATCGCAGCCTAGACCATCTCACAAACCAACTCTTCACTCCATCTATACTCCTCAGCAAGGCCAGCAGCATAATAATGAACCCGTCTCACTGCAGTCACTCCCTCTTCTCCCCTCTCCCATCATGCAAGCCGTGCAGAAGTGTGAAAACGCACACCTCCAGATTGAACGTTTCATCCCAGCTGTTATCAGGCAACTGAACCACCCTACCAACAACTAGAGAGCAGTCCTGAGCTACAATCCACATCATTGGAGACTCTCCGACCATCGTTAATCGGACTACACTGCAATTTATCCTGCACCAAGCATGATTCCTTTTATCCTATATCCACACACTGCGGCTGGCTTGATTGTAGTGATGTATTGTCTTTCTGCTGACTGGTTAGTTAGCACGCAAGAAAGAAGCATTTCACTGTACCTTGGTGCACGTGACAATAAACTAACCTAAACTAAACTTCATTCCTAAATAAAAAGTTAAAGGTGCAGGAAATATAAACTAAAAATAGAAAATACTGGAACTACTCTGTAGGCCACGCTACATCTGTGGGAACAGAAAGAGAGTTATGGGCCTGTCCCACAGGTGATTTTGTAGGCGACTTCAAGTGACTAGGCTGTCGCCACATGGTCGCCGGTGGTCGCCGGGGTGTCGCCTGTATGGTCGTGAGTCGTCTTCTCAGTCGCCCAAATAGTCGTAGCATCTTTTTGGTCACCGCTGGATTTTCAACATTTTTACATTTATTTGCCGACAGTCGGCGACCGTGGGTTTGACGCCAATGAGCGTAGCTTAGCATAGGTGCTGTCGTAGGTTGGTCGCCAGGTTAACGTAGGATGTCACCAGGTGACGTAGGTTGTCGCCGGCGCTGACTTCGGTGAATTCCATTGTCGTATTCGCTGGCAGTCGCCTAAAAAATCATCTAAGTGGGACAAGCCCATTAGTCCAGTCACCGGTTTTTCGGCAACCTGTTACGACTATGACAGTCTCCGGCAGTCGCTCAAAGATCGCCTAAGTGGGTCAGGCCCATTTGAGGTCAAAGACACATCATTTACAATCTGCTGATATTAAAATGTCCCATGGTGTTTCACCATAATGATTTGGTTTAAGGTGAGAGGGAATAAAAGAACATTGAAATCAGGACCACATTAAGAGAAATTGAGACTAATCTGGTGAAAGGGGCAATGCAAAAGAGAGGTAGAGATAAGAACTGTGCAGCTGTACTGCAAGTAAACAGGAAAAAAGTTACCCCTCAGATTCCTATTAAATCTTTACCCAATATCTCCCCAAAATGTCTCCCACTATCCCACCCCTCTTAATTTCGCCTCACTTGCCCAATCCCTTTCCCCCTATATCCTTTCCTCTGGCTTCACATTTCACTCCTTCTCCTCTCTCCTTATCTGACACACATCCAGCAATCAAACTGCCCCCCTGCCCCAAACCACTTGCCCACCTGTGTACACCTGTCACCTGCCAGGCTTTGTCCTGTTCCATCTCTCCTTCCTAGTTTTCTCCCCCCCCCCACACCCCCACCGCCCACCCCATCTGCAATCAGTGAAGAAGAATCCCGACCCTAAATGTTGCCTGCCCATTCCCACCACAGATGCTGCCGGGCCCGTTGAGTTACTCCAGCACTTTCTGTGACCTCCTGGATGCTCCTTTCTTTTGATTTAATAACCATTTGGGCGACATGGTGGCACACCGGAGACCTGGGTTTGATCCTGACTCTGGGTGCTATCTGCACGGAGTTTGTACGTTCACTCTGTGACCATGTGGGTTTTCTCCGGGTGCTCTGGATTCCTCCCACACTCCAAAGATGTTCGGGTTTGTAGGTTAATTGGCTTCTGTAAAGTGTAACTTGTTGCTAGTGAGTAAGATGGTGCAAGTGTACCAAGTTGGTTCCTGGTCGGCACGGACCCGTTGGGCCAAAGGGCCTGTTTCCACGCTGGACCTCTAAACTCTAATGTAGATCAACACCAACACTACCAACCCAACCCTCTGATCTTTCACTTCACCCGTAACAAAGCACTTACAAGGATTTCGACACAAAATGCTTAAGCAACTCAGCGGGTCAGACAGCATCTCTGGAGAAAAGGAAAAGATAACGTTTTGGGTCGAGACTCTCCATCAGGCCAGCATCTACAGTTCCTTCTTATGCATTTACAAGGAGACCCTGCCATTGTCTAGGAGGTACAGATCCACAGTGAATTTTTAATTTTACAATTCCCTCCTCCAAACCCATCTTTTGGACCAAGCTACGGGTTTGCTATCCTAATCTCTGCTTTTTGGACTGGCCAAACACATTTTTATTATCATTCCATGGAGCACCTTGGGACAATTTCCTGAGTTAAAGGAGCTATATAAATGCAAATTGCAGTTGGTGGTGGGAGACCTCATTTCACTTTGATAACATCGGCCATTAAGGCCGCCAATTTTATTCATGTAAACAGTATGATGAGCTTTAGTTGATTTAGTGAGTAATGACTTAGAAACGACAATAGTCGCTGGTGGTAACCAAGCGATTTGGTGCGTTAGAAGGATAAAGAACCTAACTGCGTACTGATAATATTAATCACAAAAGAATCTTGGAATTCATGAGGAATATAGATCCGGCTTCCCACGTTCCTGTCCTCGTCATCCATGATAGAGTTGTTGCTGGATCACAGGACGAGTTTAAGTTAATTTGTAAAATTCCCTGGTTAGATTTCCCAACGGTTCATCAATACATCGAGTGACTTTGAAATCTTGTGAATCTTTCGTTTAGAGACACAGTATGGAAACAGGCCCTTCAGCCCACCGAGATAGTCCACACCGGCCGTCGATCACCTATTAAATGTTGCTAAGGCTGGGGGGTCCCACTCTTAAACGGAGGAGGATTAAGCATCGGCTCAGGTAGAAAGGGCTGCACGGTGGTGCAACAGTAGAGTCGCTGCTTTACAGCGCTTGCAGCACCTGAGACCCGGGTTCGATCCTGGCTACGGGTGCTTGTCAGTACGCAGTTTGTACGTTCTCCCCGCCACCGTGTGGGTTTTCTCCGAGAACTGTGGTTTCCACCCACACTCCAAAGACAAACAGATTTGTGGGTTAATTGGCTTGGTATAAGTGTAAAGATTGCCCCTAGTGTAGGATAGTGCGAACGTGCGGGGATCGCTGGTCGGTGCAGACTCAATGGGCCGAAGGGCCTGTTTCCGCGCTGTATCGCTACACTAAAGAAACATAAACCTGTCCAGACTGGATCTATGTGACCCCACTTTCTTGTCCCCTACTTGCCCACTAGGGGAAATTTACAGAGGCCAATTAACCTACAAATCTGAATATCTTTGGGACGTGGGAGGAAACCAGAGCACTTCTATATTCATAGTAGTTTAAATGTATTTTTAAGAGGGAGGAGAATGCACCACCAGGTTATATTGCACCCCTTCCTGTGTTTTTGGACGGAATTTGCACAGATTAAATGCAAAGTCCATCTCTTTCACCCTGACTATGTGACTGCACCCAAATATCAGGGGCACAAACTAATGCGATGATACTTTAGTTCCTATTCCCTCCCCTGCCAACCTCTTTGAATGATATTGTCTAATTAATGTCAATTAGCGTTGAACTATGGACAGTCCAGGCTGTGGAGATGCCCGCAGGGAAATAGATTGAAACTGCCCAATCTCATTTCACATATGACCCTTTCCTAATAGCTGTCAGAGACAGGAGACTTTCACTGAAGTTGTCTAGACTTATTCTGTACTCAACTCCCTGAGGTGAAAGGGCAGTAAACCGTTTAGATTGTTTAGGGCTTTTATCATGCTTTTTTTGCAATTGACTAGATTGAATATCTAAGTCCGCAGCAAGTCTACAGTAGTTTAGTTTTTTAGTTGAGAGATGCAGCGCGGAAACAGGCCCTTCGGCCCACCGAGTCCGTGCTGACCAGCGATGCCCGCACACTAACACAATCATACACACTCGAGGGACAATTTACATTTACACCAAGCCAATCAACCTACAAACCTGTACGTCTTTGGAGTGAGGGAGGAAACCGGAGATCTCGGAGTAAACCCACGCAGGTCACGGGGAGAAGGAACAAACTCCACACGGACAGCACCCGTAGTCAGGATCGAACCCGGGTCTGCGGCGCTGCAAGCGCGGTAAGGCAGCAACTCTACCGCTGGTGCCGCCCTGTTCTTCTCATGAAACTTTCTGTTCCGTTGTCGGTTTCATTTGGGACGTTACCTTTCTTAGCTCTGTATGCTCCTACCCACTATAATGTAACCAAGTGTGTCTTTAGTGGTGCCATCAATAGTTGCATCCCAAAATAGGTGGGACTAGTCCTTCCAGTGACAGCTCGGAAGACACTGCTGTCCATCTAGCTCATTGTATCTCTGAGAACATTTAGTTTGCTTTATTGTCACGCGTCACAAGTAAAAATCGTTTGTTGCGTGCTATCCAGTCAGCGGAAGGACTAAACATGATTACAAACGAGCCACCCACGGTGTACAGATACATAATAAATGGAATAACGTACAGTGCAATCAAAGATAGTCTGAGGGTCACCGATAAGACAGATAGTAGCTCAGGCCCACTCTCTACTTGTTGATCGGGTGGTTCAGTTGCCTGATAACAGCTAGGAAGAAACTGTGCCTGAATCTGGAGGTGTGTGTTTTCACACCTCTGTACCTCTAGCCTGATGGGAGAGGGGAGAAGAGGGAGTGACCAGTGTGAGGTTGGTCCTTGATTATGCTGATGGCCTTGCCAAGGCAGCGTGAGGTATAAATGGAGTCAATGGAGGCTGTTGAGGCAGGTACTAAAACAACATTGAAAAAGCACCTGGGGTGCATGGATAGGAGAGGTTTAGAGGGACTAGCGTAAACGGGGCACTTTGGACAGGTTGGGCCGAAGGGCTTGTTTCCATGCTGTATGATGCTATGACTATGACTCTATCTATGCCTAACATCGCCAGAGTCCTGGGGTCGATCCTCACCTCCAGTGCTATCTGTGCTATCTTTTTCACACAGAGAGTGGTGAATCTGTGGAATTTTCTGCCACAGAAGGTAATTGAGGCCAGTTCGTTGGCCATATTCAAGAGGGAGTTGGATGTGGCCCTTGTGGCTGAAGGGATCAGGGGGTATGGAGGGAAGGCAGGTACAGGATACTGAGTTGGATGATCAGCCATGATCATATTGAATGGCGGTGCAGGCTCGAAGGGCCGAATGGCCTACTCCTGCACCTAATTTCTATCTGTGTGGAGTTTGCACGTTCTCCACCTGACCATGTGGGTTTCCTCCATTTCCTCCCATAACCCAAGGACATGCAGGTTTGTAAGTTCATTGGCCTCTGTAAAATTACCACTATTGTGTAGGGAGGGGAGGTGCAATAACATAAACAGTGGTCAGTGTGGCCTCGGTGGGCCGAAGGGCCTGTTTCCATGCTGTATGCTTGAGAAAAAGATTTGACAAACTCAGTGAAGAATAAATAACACATCGATATCCACTGTCCAAATTTTATTTTAAAGTAAGCTTTTCATATATAATAGTAAGATTAAATGAGAACTTACCAGTTCGAAGTTTGATCTGTATTTTATGAGGAGTTACGATGAGGGATTGCGTGCTGGACGTGGAGATACGTCCAGCACGCATGCGCAACATTCTTCAAAGCAGCGGTGTGGATTCACAGAAAAAACACAACGATTGAAATAAATATAGTAAAGAAAAAATAAGAACTTAATTAACAGTTGATCTGTATAATAGAGGGTGGGAGCAGAGAGCACGTAATCCCTCATCGTAACTCCTCATAAAATACAGATCAAACTTCGTACTGGTAAGTTCTCATTTAATCTTACTATTTTATTTCAGAGTCACGTGAGTGACTACGTGAAGACTTCAAAGCTCTGTGATTCCGAACCGTGTACCAGCTCATGCTTCACTCACTGTCTGAAGACCTTTGAGGGAGGAAGTATGTTATCACAATCAACAATAACCTGTTTGTGAACAAAAAAGGTTTATTAATAACAACAAAAAACAGAGAGCTCCCCCGGGCTTAAATTAAATATTATCTGCAGACACTAAAATTCTGTCTGCAAATGTAGCAGGTTCCGCCAGCAGCTTATTATAAAACCTTTGGAAAGTTCTTTCCGAGGACCATCCTGCTCCGGCCAGAATATGGTCCATAGGCACGTCCAATCGCCTAGCCGCCAACGTGGATGCAGCTCTGGTGGAGTGAGATTTGTAAACATTAGTGTTGATTCCCACGGACTTAAGCACCTGCTTGAGCCACCTTAAAATGGTTTGGCTCGTCACTTGACCATGGGGCTTCTTGTGGCTTATCCATAAGGCTTTTTCTCTCCCTCTTAAGTTGTATGTTGTGTCTATGTAAATGGCGAGATGGGCCTTGGCACACAGCCGTGGTTCAGATGAATATGCCCGGAACTCCATAACTGGAGGCGTGGTTCCTGGTCTAGTTTGTTTGACCAAACCCTGAATATGGAATGTGATACACTCCAATGACTCTGTCATGCTGTCCAGCCTCAGAAGGTGGAGGGACTGTACCCTTTGTGCTGACACTAGTGCCATGAGCATGACTGATTTCAGGGTAAGTTGTTCCAGCGTGAGTGACCTGGGTGGTGGCCATCCCCTAAGGTACGTCAGCACAATGCTGACATCCCAGATCTGAGTGTACCTTGGTCTGGGGGATTTAGTGTTAAAAATATCCCTCATGAGTTTGACCACCAGTGGATGGGACCCCAAAGTCTGTTGTCCTGCTGCTGGAACCAAATAAGCTGACAACACACTCCTGGCTGTATTGATGGCGCTGTAGCTGAGTCCATCCCATTGTAACCCAACCAGGAACTCCACAACACTGGTAGCTGTTGCTGTTGAGTAGGTAGTTCCTGTTTTGGTGGACTCCCGGTGGGATGCGGTCATCATGTTGATGGTGTCCTTAGACAGTCCCAGGCCCAGTAGAGGTTTTTTTAGAATCTGCAAGCCAGGAGATTGATTCTGTCATGGCATGGGTGACTAATGCCTGACACTGGGTGGACTGCTGGGGAATTCCAACGGTGTTTTGACAGCCATGTTGAGGGCCACTGGGAACCATGGCTGTGTAGGCCAGTTGGGTATTATCAAGATTCCTGAAGCGGAATCCAATTGAATCTTGTGTAATACCCGACTGATAAGGTAGAAGGGAGGAAAAGCATAGAAGAACATTTTCCCCCAATGCAGCGAGAATGCATCAACTGCTGCTGCCTCAGGGTCTGGTTCCCAAGCGACATACGTTGATACCTGGTGATTCAGCCTAGATGCAAATGGATTGATATCTGGTGTGCCATATTGCTTTGTAATTTCAGCAAATACTTTGGGATTTAACATCCATTTGATGTTATGGTTAAATTTGCGTGACCTGGTGTCTGCCACTGTATTTTGCTTACCTGGTAGGCAAGTTGCTGATAACCAAATATGTCTTTCGACACACCATTGCCAGATTAGGTTGACCAAATTGTCACACGATATTGACTTTACACCGCCGATGTGGTTGATATAAGCCACCACCGTGGTATGATCTAATTGCAACCGGACATGTGCGTGATGCGAATTAGATGAATATGCTTTTAAACCATAAAAAGCACCCAACATTTCTAAGTAGTTAATACCCCGTGTCTGTAGGCAAGATGATTCAAAATTAGTCCATCTGCCCCTGTGCTGGATTGCATGTTGTTCCCCAGCCCAAAGCACTGGCATCCATTTGAATGGTTAATGCTTGTGGACGGTGTTAAATTGGATTTATCTGGATGTATGACAAACCCCAAAGTTTCAAACAAACGTTTGGTGGCTGCTACTGCCGAAATGGCTTCTCCAAGGTTTTCCCAACTATTAAAATGTCGTCTAAGTACGCCATGACTATATGCTTTTGTTTTCTCAATAATGTCAAGGCATGTTTTAAGATTTTTGTGAACAACCTTGGAGCTGAGATTAGCCCATTTGGTAAGGCTTTAAATTGCCATAGCTGTTTCATCCATATAAACTTTAGGTATTTACGATGCTCCTTGTGTATGGGTACTGAGTAGTAGGCATCTTTAAAATCAATGCTTGCCAGAAAGTACCCTCTAGAAATCAATTGTTTGGCTGTTTCAAAAGTTTCCATCTTGAAATGTATATACTTAACAGATTCGTTTAAAGAAGTTAAGTCAATGATGATACGGCATCCACCATCTTTTTTAGTTTTAGTGAAAATATCAGACACAAATTCCAAAGGTTCATGTTTTGTTCTTTCAATGACACCTTTTTCTAGTAGCCTCATCAGTTCAGCTTGACCCTCTTGTTTCTCTTTGACTGAGAGGGTGAATACCCTTTGGGGTATATGCTGAACTGGCGGCATGTTTTCATGAACAAAGTCAATTGTATAGCCATGAATGCTGCTGAGTATATATTTGTCATTAGTGATAGACTCCCATGCATCCAAAAACAAGTGCAATCTCCCCCCTGTTAGTATAGAGCCCCTACTGCTCATATGCTGAGAGGAACCAGACCCACCTACCTCCATGGTTACTGGTGCTTCTTCTGCCTCTTCGCTGGACGATGAGGTGTCTGCTGGGCTGTAGAGGGCTGCTGTTGATGTAGCTGTTGATGTTGATGTTGGGGGTGGCGCATTTTCCATGGGGTCCGCTCTGGGCCCTGGTCTAAAAAAAAGGCTTATGGAGAATGGTTGTGGACCCCGAGCTTTCACCAGTCCCATATGGTGGTCAACGACTGGTGGACGCCGTGGGGTACTGCCGCCTGGGTTTGTTAGGTCTGCTCGGTCCCAAACCTACCCTCATGAGACCAAAGGTCTTGGACTCTTCCTCCAGGTCTTTCACCTTTTTTGGAAGGTCCTTTCCAAAGAGCAGAATTGGAGGTTCTGAACCCGGTGTTTTGCAAAGTCCTGCAAACTTAGGGTTGAGGGCAGGCTTGATGATTTCCTTCCGTAAATTGTTAATCTCGAATTGAGTGGTGCACAGCAGACCTAATGTATCTTGCTGATTTGTGGATATGTCCACACCATCTATGGACCGAGCATATGGAGTTATTCCTGCTGTCAAGAGTTTTAGGGTTTTCTGGAGCTTCAAGTCCAGGTTCCTGATATTCTGCCCCAAATGACCCCAAATTTGGCTGTTTACAGCTGGTACATTCGGTGATGTACAATTTTCTGGGGCTGAATATAATTCAAGAGCCTCATTGACCACCCGTTCTTGTAGGGGTTTTGAGTACAGGTGGTCAATGCTGGCTGCAAGTTTCGGCTCTAAAGGCCGACCCGCTCGTGGAGTGGCCACGTAGCGGTTGACCACACCCAGCAGCTCTTCCTGATCCTGTACACCCTGCGTACTCCGGACATCTTCCGCCAGCGACCCCTCTTCTTGACCAGCCCAGACCTGGTCGCCAATGCTGCCTTCAATAGAAGCAATGGCCAGTGCCGTAAAGGGCACTGCGGGAATGCCTGAGCTCCCTTGGCGAGTCTGCTGCTGCTCTCTCAGCAGATCTCGCTGGAGCAATTGCTCCATAAGCCGTTCCATGCGGCTTAGGCGGCTGCCTGTGTCGCTCTCGAGCGGTGTGGCATCTTCATCCGAATCGTCGGACACTACCGCCCGGTTCTGGCTGCAGGTACCTCCAGCCCGCTGCTCAGGATGCACTAGTGGTGCTGGGCGCGGCTCAGTAGTCAATCCTGCCGCCTCTCGCCCCCCCTCCAAAGAACGCTCCTCAACGGGAGACGAACGGGGGCGAGCTGCAGACTTCTTTCCTCTGGTCTTGCTCATTCTTTCTGGAACACAAAGCAGACCACAGAGAAAATACACACAGCCACGGTAAAACTTACCTGTCGGCCCGACTTTCAAATTGTAACGGGAGCGCCTTGAACTCCCGTTCGTCGCGGGTGCACTGCATGAACACTAATGTCGCGCATGCGTGCTGGACGGGGTGTTCACGTAGTCACTCACGTGACTCCGAAATAAAATTATGCTTTCCATGGCATCAGACCAAAATACTTCAAGGTAAGTTAAGTGTTTTTTGAGGAGTACTTCAATAATGTGAAAACAGAGCGACCAGTTAACATATGGTAAACTCACAAAAAAGTATTGAGATTATCACCAGCTTCAGTGATATCGGTTGATGGATAAATATATCGATAACCTCAACTAGGCTAACCTAGTGTTTGAAGGAACCGCGTGGAATCTTTTATAAGCACCAGAGAAATCATGGGAGATCAGTGAGCGTTTCAATAGACATTTGGACAGATATGTGTAGAAACAAGGAACTGCAGATGCTGGTTTACAAAGAAAGGATGCTGAAAGAAACACACATAGTCACAGGGAGAGCGTGCATACTCTCTACAGACAGCACCCGAGGTCAGGATCGAAATCGGACCTCTGGTGATGTTAGGCATAGAAAGGGTCATAGAGTCAGGGCATCATACAGCATGGAAACAGTCCCTTCGGCCCAACTTCCCATGTCGACCAAGATGCTCCATTTACATTCCCTTGTTCGCCAGAGATGCTGCCTGATCCATTAAGTTAAGGGCCTGTCACACTCGCACGCCCTAATTCACGACCTCTGCCGAGTTTGCCCTTGAGTCATACTCGCAGCATGGTCGTCACGAGGTCGTAGGAGGTCGTAGGTAGGTCGTAACAGGCCGTGATGCTAGTCATAGGTACTCATAGCTTCAAGTAGGTCGGAGCGTTTTTCTAGCCTGATGAAAAATGCCCACGAGTAAAAAAGGTCGTGACTTAGGTCGTGAAAGTGGGACAGGCCCTTTACTGCAGCATTGTTTAATCTTTCCTTGGACAGATATATGAATGGGAAAGTTTAGAGAGAAATGCAGGCAAATGGGACTGGCCACACTAGATTATTTAGAAAGAATGGTCAAGTTGGGCTGAAGGGCTTGTTTCCATGCTGTACAGCTCATTTGCAGCACTCACCCAGTACTACAGCAACATTTCAGCATAGATTTATATAATCAAGCCCTTAGTTAGGACTTCAAAACATTTAGACTTTGGCATCTAGATATACAGTGCAGAAACAGGCCCCCACCAAGGCGGTACAGGGATCACCCCGTACACTAGCAGCATACTACACATTAGAGACAATTTACAATTTTTAGGAAAGCCATTTACCCTAAAAAACATGCACATCTTTGGAGGGTGGCAGGAAACTGGAGCACCCGGAGAAAACCCACGCAGGTCACGGGGAGAACGTACAAACTCTCTACCCTGCAGAGAGCATGCGTAGTCAGGATACTCTCGGGCCTCTGGCTCTGTGAGGCAGCAACTCTACCGCTGTGCCACTCTTAAATGAACAATAAGCATATTAAACACTGAACCGTTCTTCAAGGCAGCATGCAACCAAAAGACCGCAGAATCTTTTCTAGTTCTGGGTCAGATTCCCCACTCGTGCTTCCGTTTAGGTTTTGATTCAAAGTGCTCATTGAATTTTTGCAATAGAAACTTTGGTTTTCCATTGCAATGGTTACCTGATATTAATTTATTGTGTTATTGATTATTATATATTCATCTGAGTGTTATGACATTAACGGGGCTGTAAAGCTGCAGCAAGATGGGCAGCATGGGCATGTTGGGCCGAAGGGCCTATTTCCATGCTGCAGGACTCTATCAGTAAGAAAGTCTCTGTTCCGTTAATGGTACAAATGACAATTAAACCCTCTCAGAAAATGCTCTCAGTTCATCATTATTCATCCCCCAAGCTTGCTCCCGCACTCAAAGGCATATAGGTTTGAGGGTTAATTGGCTTCTGGAAATTGTAAATTGTCCCGAGTAAGTAGGATAGTGCTAGTGTATGGGATCGCTGGTCAGCACGGACTTTGTGGGCCAAAGGGCCTATTTCCACACTGTATCTCTAAAGTAATTGAGTCATGGATTCATAGAGTCATACAGTGTGGAAACAAGCTCTTCGGCCCAACTTGCCCACACCGACCAACATGTCCCATCTTCACTAGTCCTAATCTACTGCTTTTGGCCCATAGCCCTCTAAGCCTGTCTTATCCATGTACCTGTCTAAATGTTTCCAAACATTGTGATAGTACCTGCCTCAGCTACCTCCTAGGGCAGCTCGTTCCATACCCCCACTACCCTTCGTGTAAAAAAGTTACCCCTCAGGTTCCTATTAAATCTTTACCCCTCACCTTAAGTCTATGTCCACTGGTTCCCGATTCCCCTACTCTGGGCAAAAAGACTCTGTGCGTTTACCCGATCTGCGCCTCGTGTCTAAAGTCTGAAGTAAATCATCCTGATAGTCAAGTGTTAAATCCTTTCTTTATTTTGTCAAACGCCCAGAGCTCTGCTCAAAGCAGTGAGATTGGATTTGTGCCCTTATTTCCATGTTGCATGATGCGCATTAGTCCAGCTCTTAGGAATGAAAGACAATGTATTATTAAAACATTGAATTAGTTGGTTTCATCCAGGCACTGCTCTGTGCACGATGTGGCAGAACTGACAAAACCTGCCCTGAATCATGTGCATCATTGTCAGTGAAATCAAATTCTTGTAGGTAATGCATCTTCATGAGAGGTACAGGCCATTAGCCTCTTGAGAACAGGGTGACTTAATCCTCTGACATTGGCAAATGAAAGCCCCGGTGCAGAAAAATAAGCATAACTAGGCTGCTTCACTAACACCGAGCTACGAGCGCTGATCTATCTGCCCCATTACTTCTGCCTCGCTGTCTTCTCCAGCGTACTTCACCCCGTCATGTAAGTGACAGAGGGGAAGAGTTTGCAAACTTTGGATATGCATTTCATCACCTGAAATGCAGACCATTCACGGCACATGTCAATGAGCTCAACAGATGACTGCACTGTAACCACCTTTCATCCACTCCATCATCCACATCCATCCAGGGCCGGAATTTGTATTTCTTGGAATACATTTTCAGCAGGCCCAACAAGATTGACGTGGAGTGCATCGTCCTGAGGCAATCCGTCAGCATACATTAGATTTAGACGGCAAACGTGAAGCTGGACACCAGAAGGCAAAGAGTCCAGATTTTGCTAAGCAGCCCAAACTCACAACTTTCTTGTGTCGGAAGGAACTGCAGATGCCGGTTTACACTGAAGATAGGCACAAAATGCTGGAGTAACTCAGAGGGGGTCAGGCAGCGTCTCTGGAGAAAGGGAATAGGTGACGTTTCGGGTCAAGACCCCTTTTCAGACTGAGAGTCAGGGCAACGGGAACCGAGTGATATAGAAGGTACTTCAGGCAAATTAATGAAATATATGCAAAATGTAATGATGTTCAAGGAAAGATGGAGCCCACAATGGTCCATTGTTGGCTGTGAGCTGGGTGATAACGAGTTATACAGACTGTGAAAGTCAACAGGACGACAGTGAAACTAGTATGGCGTCTAGGGTGGGGAAGGGACGGAGAGAGAGGGGAAGCAAGCGGTACTTAAAATTAGAGAAATCAACACTCATACCACTGGGTTGTAAGCTGCCCAAACAAAATATGAGATCCTGTTCCTCCAATTTGCGTTTGACTTCACTCTGACAGTGGAAGAGGCCCAGGACAGAAAGATCAGTGCGGGAATGGGAGGGGGATTTAAAGTATTTGCCAACCGAGATTTGAGATCGGGTAGGCTCAGGCGGACTGAGCAAAGGTGTTCACCGAAACGATCGCCAAGCCTGCGCTTGGTCTCGCTGATCTATAGGAGTCCACACCTAGAACAGTGGATAGAGTAGATGAGGTTAGAGGAGGTGCAAGTGAACCTCTGCCTAACCTGAAAAGATGGTAGGGTCTGCTTTAAATGGATAGCCTGCAAGCAAATGGATCTTGGGATACATGACAATCAGAAATATGCTTAGAGTTCGGGGCGGCACGGTGGCACAGCTGGTAGAGTTACTGTCTCAGAGACCCGGGTTCAATCCTGACCTCGGGTGCTGTCTGTGAGGAGTTTGTACGTTCTCCCTGTGACTGGCTGGGTTTCCTCCGGGTGCTCCGGATTCCACCCACATCCTAAAGAGGTGCGGGTTGGTTGATTAATTGTCCACTGCAAGGTGCAGCGAAGTGTCCTGACGTGCAGCGTAGGTTCACCGGGTTAATTCCCGGGATGGCGGGACTGACATATGATGAAAGATTGGGTCGACTGGACTTGTATTCACTGGAATTTAGAAGGATGAGAGGGGATCTTATAGAAACATGTAACATTCTTAAAGGATTGGACAGGCTAAATCAGGAAAACTGTTCCCCATGTTGGGGGAGTCCAGAGCCAGGGGTCACAGTTTCAGAGTAAGGGGAAGGCCATTTTGGACTGAGATGAGGAAAAACTTTTTCACCCAGAGAGTTGTGAATCGGTGGAATTCTCTGCCACATAAGGCAGTGGAGGCCAATTCACTGGATGTTTTCAAGAGAGAGTTAGATATAGCTCTTAATATGGGGAAAAAGCAAGAATGGGGTACTGATTTTAGAGGATCAGCCATGATCATATTGAATGGTGGTGCTGGCTCGAAGGACCGAATGGCGAACTCCTCCACCTATTTTCTATGTTTCTATCTGTCTATATGTGTTTGCCCTGTGTACATGCCGAGCAGTCAATGTCCAACTTCTTAGAGGAACAAGTGGCGTATTGCCTCAGGAGTAGGCCATTCAGAGTGCACCGCCATTGATCATGGCTGATCATGTATCCCGTAATACCCTTGATCCCCTTAGCCACAAGACATCCAACTCACTCTTAAATATAGAATGAACTGGCCTCAACTACCCTAGGAGTTCCAGAGACTTTGTGTGAAAAAAGGTCTTTCTCATCTCGGTTCTTAAAGGTTTGCTGTGTCCCCAGCATCGGCATCAACTCGATGGGCCGAAGTGCCTCATGGCGTGTTTTATAATCCTATGATCCTAATATTTATCTCTGGAACTAATGAATCATGAAGGGGGCAGCACAGTGGCGCAGCGGTAGAGTTACTGCCTTACAGCGCCAGTGAGCAGGGTTCGATCCTGACCATGGCTGCTGTCTGTATGGAGTTTGTGTGTTCGCCCTGTGACCACGTGAGTTTTCTCTGAGTGCTCTGGTTTCCTCACATGCTCCAAAGACGTGCAGATTTGTAGGTGAATTGGTTTTGGTAAAATTGTAGATTGCCCCCAGTGTGTAGGCTAGTGCTAGTGTGCGGGGTGATCTCTGGTCAGCGCGACTCGGCAGGTCGAAGGGCCTGTTTCCGCGCTGATCCTCTAAAGTCAAAAGTCTAAATAGTCACAGGGGGTTTTACAGGCCCTTCGGCCCGGCTGGCCCACACCAACCAGTGCTGTATCTCAAAAGTGTAAAATCCAAAGTAAATCAGAATGAACTAGTGTTTCTGTATGTGAAGCAATGTCACAGCACGACTGCGTGGGATGTAGGATCGTGTAAGCTGTAGCTCCACAGGTAATGTCCTTGCTTCTGAGTAAATTGTCGATTCAAATCCCAGACCAGAGACTTGAGCACAAAATCAATACTGACACTCTGGTCTGGTACTGAGAGGATTCTGCTACTGAGAGAGTGCTGCACTGTCAAACATCCTGTCTATCGGATGAGCTGTGAAACTGAAGCCCTGTCTACATTGTCAGACGTACACGGGCGGTCCCAGGGGGCTGTTTTGAAGAAGGGCTGGCAATTTCCCTCAAATGTACGGGCCAATATTTATCCCTGGCTCAGTAACACTGCAACAAATTATCCGCTCCTTATTAGAGAGCTGAATGTGTGAGCTTTCTGTTTAGTTTAGTTTAGAGATAAAGCCCAACAAGTCCGCTCCGACCAGCGCTCCCCGCGCACACACTGGGGAAAATGTACAACTTTACCGATTAGCCTTCAGACCTGCACGTCTTTGGAATGTGGGAGGAAACCGGAGCACCCGGAGAAACCCACGCAAGTCACGGGTAGAACGTGCAAACTCCACACAGACAGCACCCGTAGTCAGGATAGAACTAGGACCTTTCCGCTGCGAGGCAGCAGCTCTACCGCTGCAACACCGTGCTGCACAAATGACAATGTTCACGTATTTTTATTCGTTACCACAATATGAGTCCTCGTTAGTTAAAGCAAGTGGTTCACCGTTGCAGCTGGTAAAGTCGATGCCTCACAGTCCCGGAGACCCGGGTTCAGTCCTGACCTCAGGTACTGTCTGTGCAGAGTTGGCACATTCACTCTGTGACCACCTGAGTTTCCACCGGATACCTCCCACATCCCAATTCCGTGAGTTTGTAGGTTAATTGCCTTCTGCGAATTGTCCCGAGAGTGTTGGAAGTGGATGAGACAGTGGGATAGCATCGAACTAGTGTGAACTGGTGATCGAGGGTCAGGGTGGTCTTGTTGGGCCAAAGGGCCTGTTTGCACGGCATATATTTAAATTAAACACGTTGGTGCTTTTTTTAAAAATGTTGCAAAAGGCACCATGAAAATGCAAATTAAAAAAAAATTGGTTTAGATTGTTTTAAAATCGATTCTGGATGTATTTAGCCAAATTAAGTATACATCTCACATCTTAATAACTGGTGTATAATGTGACTTTAGACTTTAGGCTTTTAGACTTAAGAGATTTTGCATGGAAACAGGACCTTCTGTTCACCAAGTCCGCGCTGACTAGCGAACATCCCGTATACTAGCATTATCCTACATGCACGGGATATTTACAATTTTACCTGAAGCCAATTAACCTACAAACCTGTACATCTTTGGAATGTGGGTGGAAACCAAAGCACCCGGAGAAAACCCATACAGTCATAGGGAGAATATACAAAGTTTATACAGACAGAAGATAGACACAAGATGCTGGAGTAACTCAGCGGGTCAGGCAACATCTCTGGAGAAAAGGACTAGGTGACGTTTCGGGTCGAGACTCTTCTTCAGACTGAAAGTCAGGGGAGTGGGAAACTAGAGGTATGAAAAGGTTTAGAACAAGTCAGAGCTGGCACCCATGACCAAGGAAAGGTGGAGCCCACAATGGTCCATTGTTGGCTGTGAAAGAGGTGATAAGGAAGGGACATATGGATACAAACAGTAGAACGACAGGACAACTGGGATGGCGAGAGGCGGAGAGAGTGGAGATGCAAGGGTTACTTGAAATTAGAAAAATCAATATTCAGACAGAACCCGTAGTAAGGATCGAACCCAGGTCTCTAGCGCTGTAAGGCAGCAAATCTATCACTGCACCACTGCACTGTGTATTGAAATAGTGACGATGCTTCAACAGAAATTGGTTGGTTGGAATGGATTTGTAAATGTCTGGAAAAGGTCTGAATAATTGCAAATCTTTCTCACGTTGTTTGGAGGCAAGACTAACTTGGGTGGTGGAAAGGAAACACTCCATTGCAGCTGGCTGGGTTACCAGATTCTGGAAGCATTTTTTGATTGCTTCAATATGTTGACAAGTTCTGCAAAGCACTCATGGAGTCAGTGAAACCAGCTAGTCTAACGTTACCTGCTTTTATGCCTTGGAGCGCCGGAGGGTGAGGGGTCATCTTATAGAGGTGTATAAGATCATGAGAGGAATAGAGTAAATAAATGCACAATCTTTCACCCAGGGTAGGGGAACCAAGAACCAGAGGACATAAGTTTAAGTTGATGGGGGAAAGATTTAAAGGGGTCCCGACCCAAAACATCACCTATCTTTTTTTCTCGAGGTCATAAGTTTAAGGTGAAGGGGAAAAGATTTAATAGGAATCTGGGGGGTTATTCTTTCACACAAAGGGTGGTGGGTGTATGGAACAGGCTGCCAGAGGAGGTGGTTAGGCAGGGACTATCCCTAGGATTAAGAAACATTTAGACAGGAACATGGATAGTTCAGGCTTGGAAGGATGCGGGACAAATGTGGGCAGGTGGGACTAGTGTGGCTGGGACACGTTGGCCGGCAGGCGCAAGTTGGGCCGAAGGGACTGTTTCCATGCTGTATCACTCTATGACTATGAATCTATGAGATGCTGCCTGACCCATTGAAAGGCAGCAACTCCACCACTGTGCCACTGTGCAGCCACTGTGTTCACACTGTGAATGGAGTCATGTTTCTCTGTTAATTCTCCCTTCCTCTTTAAACGTACACACCTTTGGCCCAGAGTTTGGCCCAGAGTTTGGCCAGAGTTTGGCCCAGAGCTTGGCCCAGAGTTTGGCCCAGAGCTTGGCCCAGAGTTTGGCCCAGAGTTTGGCCAACGTTTGGCCCAGAGTTTGGCCAGAGCTTGACCCAGAGCTTGACCCAGAGTTTGGCCCAGAGCTTGGTCCAGAGTTTGGCCCAGAGTTTGGCCCAGAGTTTGGCCCAGAGTTTGGCCCAGTTTGGCCCAGAGTTTGGCCAGAGCTTGGCCCAGAGCTTGGCCCAGAGTTTGGCCAGAGTTTGGCCAGAGTTTGTCTAGAGTTTAGCCCAGAGTTTGGCCAGAGTTTGGCCAGAGTTTGGCCCAGAGATTGGCCCAGAGTTTGCTCCAAGTTTGGCTCAGGACGCAGCCATTGTAATGGAGCAAATTCTATTGCAGCAGGATCAGAAATTCACGTGCATAAATTGTAGGATTTACTCAAATGATTTACAATCTCGTGCCAACAGAGGAAGACTTCTTGCAATGCTTCTGCTGTGATTAATGTACAGCAAAGCGGAGAAGATTTGTTCCTGTAGGGGGCAAGAGTAGCCTGAGGAGAACTTGGCATTTTTTAAATAAAACCTCTGGGATGAGAATGTCATGCTAAAGGTATCATTGATTGAAAGTTACAGCTTCGGCCTACCGAGTCCATGCTGCCCTCCCATCACCAGTTCACTCTAGTTCTATGCTATCCAAATTTCGCATCCGCTCTCAGAACGTCAGAGACCTGGGTTCGATCCTGACATCGGGTTCTGTCTGTGTGGAGTTTACACCTTCTCCCTGTATTGGATTCCTCCGGGTGCTCCGGTTTCCTCCCACATTCCAAAGATGTGCAGGTTTGTGGGTTAAGTGGCATCTGTAAATTGTAAGTAGACAAAAATGCTGGAGTAACTCAGCGGGCGAGGCAGCATCTATGGAACGAAGGAATAGGTGACGTTTCGGGTCGAGACTCTTTTGTAAATTGTAAATTGTACGTGGTCCCTAGTGTGTAGAATAGTGCTAGTGTACGGGGTGATCACTGATCGGTGAGGACTCGGTGGGCTGATGAGTCTACTTCCACGCTGTATCTCTAAAGTCTAAAGTTAGTTACCATCAGTCCCCCTGCAATTTATTTTCCTTCTGACTCTCTCTCCTGGGCTCTCTTGCCCTTGTTTAAGGAGTTAGTGGTGGACTTTACAAGGAAAAGCCCTGTCCCCTGTCTCCATCATGGGTGGCGATGTGCAGTTTACCAAGGAGTACCTTGGAGTTTATCTGGACAGTAAACTGGACTGGTCCAGGAACGCTGAGGCACTGTGTAACACTGTATAACCAAGTACCTCATTTAGTCAAGAGTGTTCTATTGTCATTTGTCCCGAAATGGAACAATGAAATTCTTACTTGCAGCAGCATAACAGATAAGTAAACATAGGATTCTGTAAAACATATAAGACATAACAAAAAAAGGTTTCCTCTATCTATCTATCTATCTATCTATCTATCTATCTATCTATCTATCTATCTATCTATCTATCTATCTATCTATCTATCTATCTATCTATCTATCTATCTATCTATCTATCTATCTATCTATCTATCTATCTATCTATCTATCTATCTATCTATCTATCTATCTATTCTGGTTTGTATTTCTTTTAGGGCGGCACGGTGGCGCAGTGGTAGAGTTGCTGCCTTACAGCGCCAGAGACCTGGGTTCGATCCTGAGTGCAGGTGCTGTGTATACAGAGTTTGCACGTTCCTCCCGTGACCGCGTGGGTTTTTTCCAGTAAGATCTGGATTCCTCCCACACTTCAAAGACATGCATGTTTGTATGCAAATTGGCTTGATATAAATGTGAATAGTCCATAATGTGTGCAGGGTAGTGTTAGTGTATGGAGATCGCTGGTTGGCGCGGAGTCGGTCGGCTGAAAGACCTGTTTCCGCGTTTTATCTCTAAACTAAACTGAATCTATCTATCTATCTATCTATCTATCTATCTATCTATCTATCTATCTATCTATCTATCTATCTATCTATCTATCTATCTATCGATCTATCTATCTATCTAGTAAATAGCCTGATGGATAAGCCTGAACCTAGACGTTACAATCTTAATGTTCTCCCGTGCTGATGGTTATCGAGGAGGAAGTGTTACTGCCAATCCGTACAGATGGTGATCTGTTTTTGAGGAAGTGAGATCTATGTTCCTTGATGTCTTTTGAATATATGGTTCTAGTTCTGGGTTCAATTGAAGAGTGGTCTTTGCTTTCTCTGTATCAGTGTCATTACCTTTGTGTACTTCATGGTTCAATAGCCATGTTGATCTTTTCACATCTTAGTCCAGTTCTTAACAAATAGACCTCTATCCAAACCAAGGCTCCCTCTGCTGGACACCTGCTTCATTACATGGTCATGTTCTCTCTCTCGCCCCGATAACTGGATAGTTGTCCCATCCGGTCCAAGCCTGCATTTATACTGCATCCGAGCCTCCTCCCACTCCATCACCACTTCACCCCATCCATCTACACCTTTCTCCCTCATGTGGTCATCTGGCCTCTCCTTGTCGGTAGGCGATGATGGGCACTGCTGTCTGCCAAGCAGTTTGACCCGGGGTTCGATTCCCGAGCACGGCAGTTTCCAGAACCCCCGGGACTATCTTTGATCGGACTTTACTGGCTTCATCTTGCTCTAATCGTATATCCACACACTGTAAATGGCTTGCCTGTAATCATGCGTGTCTTTCCGCCGACTGGTTAGTGTGCAACAAAAGCTTTTCACTGTACCTGGCTACACGTGACGATAAACTAAACTCAACTGAAATTCGTCTGGCAAGAACAATGGGAATTTTGCTCCGATTGCAAGTTATACACAAGTAAAAAAAGAATGAGTGACGAATAGTGAGTGCATTTTTTTTAACCAACAATTATTTAATCTGTTATTTACAATAATATTTACAGTACTAAATGTAACAAAACAAAACCCACCACCATAATACAAGACACACAAATATATTAAATAAACTATAATACAACTATATTACGATCCATATTGAGGATGACTACCACCCCACACAGAGCCCAACGGTCCCGGAAATCCCCCTGACCAGCGCGTAGTCCCTCTCAAGTACCACCCGGGCGAGGAATTAAACCCGGAAAAGGGGCAGGCAAAGCCCTCTTCCGCCTGGCGCCGTGACGCGCGGATGGCCAGCTTGGCCAGGCCTGGGTGACTGTGTTGGGGTCAAAGAGACTGTGTGACCTCACCAAGATGGCGTCAGAGTGTGGCGACTCATTGCAGGCTGGTCTCAGGATCTACCATCATCTGGTAGCATCTCTCCACTCTTTTAAATCTCCTTTCCCCTTTTACTTTTGTTCCACTGTTGTATTTGAGTTTGGATGGATTGTGTTCATGCACAGGATTATCTGGTCTGATCAGATAGGATGCAAAACAAAAGGTTTTCCCTGTGATCTCGGTATACTTGACAACGATAAACCTAAAACCTGAAACCTAATTTATTATTTATTCAGCAGCAAATTGAGGAACATGGTTCATGTTAGTAATTTGGCATCATTTAGTCAAGAGTCAAAACGGAACAATAACATTCTTACTTGCAACAGCACAACAAATATGCAAACATAGTACTCTGTAAAACATATAATAAACAAACAAAAAGAGTTCAATCTATCTATCTCTCTATCTTTCTATCTATCTCTCTATTTCTCTATCTATCTATCTATCTATCTATCTCTCTATCTATCTATCTATCTATCTATCTATCTATCTATCTATCTGTATCTATCTATCTATCTATCTATCTATCTATCTATCTATCTATCTATCTATCTATCTATCTATCTATCTATCTATCTGTATCTATCTATCTATCTATCTATCTATCTATCTATCTATCTATCTATCTGTCTGTCTGTCTGTCTGTCTGTCTGTCTGTCTGTCTGTCTGTCTATCTATCTGTCTATCTATCTATCTATCTATCTATCTATCTATCTATCTATCTATCTGTCTATCTGTCTATCTGTCTGTCTGTCTGTCTGTCTGTCTGTCTATCCGTCTGTCTGTCTGTCTGTCTGTCTGTCTGTCTGTCTGTCTGTCTGTCTGTCTGTCTGTCTATCTATCTATCTATCTATCTATCTATCTATCTATCTATCTATCTATCTATCTATCTATCTGTCTATCTGTCTGTCTATCCGTCTGTCTGTCTGTCTGTCTGTCTGTCTGTCTGTCTGTCTGTCTGTCTGTCTGTCCATCTGTCTGTCTGTCTGTCTGTCTGTCTGTCTGTCTGTCTGTCTGTCTGTCTGTCCATCCGTCTGTCTGTCTTTCTATATACTCTCTCTCTCTATTTACATATAAATATATAGCGAGAGAGACAGAGACATTGTGGGCCGAAGGGCCTGTTCCTGTTTTACACTGGTTCTATTTCCAATGTTGTTTATCTTGTATCATATTGATAAAGGGATTATCAAATACTTTAACAGCATTAAACATACTCTTTATCTTCCATCAGTGCACTGTGGGCAGCTTGATTGTAATCGTGTGCAGTCTTTTCTTCGACTGGATAGCAGGCAAACAAAGCCTTTCACTGTACATCGGTACACGTGACAATAAGAAACTAAAACGACAACTAAATTCTGAAAATGTATGGAACGGAAAGAGGCCCTTTGGCCCATTGCCTCCATGCTGCCTGAAAGAGAACTATTTTCTTTCCAGTTTGTTATCAAGCAACTGAATCAACCAACCAATGACTAGAGAGTGGTCCTGAGCTATTATCTACCTCGTTGGGGACCGTCGGACTATCTTTGAAGGGATTTTACTTGAATTTATCTTGCACAAACATTATTCCATTGATCCTGTATCTGTACTCTCAGGATGGCTTGATTATAATCATGTATTGTCTTTCCGCTGACTATCTTCCTCATTGGAGACCCCGGGACTATCTTTGATCGGACTTTACTGGACTTTATCTTGCACTAAACATTATTCACGTTATTCCCTTCACCATGTATCCGTACACCGAGGACAGCTCGATTGTAATCGTGTACTGTCATTCCGCTGACTGGTTAGCACGCAACAAAAGCTTTTCACTGTACCTCGTTACACGTGACAATAAACTAAACTAAACTAAACATAGATTTGGCTCATCAAATGCTCACCAAGGGTGTTTGGTTTCATTGGCCTTTCAATGAATTAGTTTCAAATCCCAGTCATTTACTCGGTGGGAAAAGATTTCTTCAGCTGCTCGGTTATGACTTTAGTTTATTGTCACGTGACGGGGGGGGGGGCGACTGGTCCTTGATGTAGGTAGCCTTGCCGAGCCAGCATGGGTTATAAATGGTGTCAGTGGAATCTTCAGATCTCTGCCAAAATATCTTAATGATCCCTTCCTTTGGTCACTCGGCCAGGAGAAACAGATCCTTCCTTTTCAAACCACACAGTTTTCCAAACTCCTCGGTTAAATTTAATCCCGGCCATCTCCCTTGCAAAGAAATGATCCCAAATTAAATGTTGATGATCTTTGTTTAGCCCCTTTGTACCCCCCAGGTGCCATCCCATCTTTCGTGTAATGCGGTGATCCTGAACTAACCACTGTTTTAGTTGTGTTTTATTAAGTTACATTTTGATCTTTCTGCTCTTTGTTTTATGTCTTATTGAATGAAGAAAAAAATTGCATATGGTAGCAATGTTACAAAATTTTGCGATTTTAAAAATCAAGTCTGCAATTTATCCCATCAGATAAAGCATAAAAAGTAGTTTAATTTGACACCTAATTCACTTTCATATCTTCAGTATTAAAAAAGTTATGGCCATTTTCATACTCGGAAATTAGCATCTTGTTCCCTATTGCTTTCCATTGACTTAACACAAAAGCTGTGATCGAGGACAGTCAACTTTCTTAAAAATTAAGAGCTGAAAGAAATTTTCAGTTATTATAGATTGAAGCATTCTGAAACAAATATGAAACCATCTTACTTGGATGACCTGAAATTAAATTAGTTAGTTACCTAATTGTAGCTAATTACAAAATTCAATTACTAGATCTAAACATCTGTCCATTTCTTAAGAAAAGATTAACATTTTTAAATAGCCTAAGTGTCCAAATAACATTCACACAAGAATTCACAATATAACATGATTTTTAAATCTCATTGTCATGAATTTATAGGCCAAATGGAAGGAATTTAGTATTTAATTCTCGTAAATTAATGGCCATTTAAATCATCTTGCGAGTGGGATTTTGTGGAACGCGATCGATTGGAACGTTGCGGTTTGCAGTGAATTTAAACCCTAGTCGGCAGGAAAAATACTGCCGGTTCGTATCTTTTCTAAGTCACCTTTTCGCAACATGAAATTTTGATTAATGATCATGGCAATCATGACAGGGGGCATGGCCATGGGGTGAGGTGGCAGCCCAACCGGCAGTCTGTTTATCTTTCCATTCCTTGTGCTATTTTTAGTTTGTTAGAAGGTTGTTTTAATGTTCTTTGGTGTGTTTTATGTGGGTGGGAGGGGATCGGGGGAAACCTTTTTCAAGTCCATACTTTCCCGGAGATGTGATCATTTTTCGGATCACATTCTCCGGGCTCTGTGGCCCACCATCGCTGGAGCAGGAAGCCTCCTCTGACTGTCGTGAGCCCCACCGTGGGGCGTGGACTTAACATCAGAGCGGATCCCATGCCTGGGATCACTCCCACCATGACCACTGCGGACTTTAACATCTAGGACTCGCAGTCTCGGGTGAGGCTGAGCCGGGAGCTCCAACGCCACGGAAGGCTCGACCAAGAGGTACGAACGCCCGGCGCGGGGGAGCTGACATCCCCCCCGATGCGGGAGTGGAGCGCCTCAACGCGGGGGCCAAACACCGGCTACGGGAGTCAAGATCGTCCTGTCAACGGGGGCTCAAGACCCACAACCGAGGAAGAGCTAGGGGAAGGACTTGAACTTTATTTTGCCTTCCACCACAGTGAGGATTGTGTAGGAGTCACTGTGGTGGATGTTCAATGTTAAAATGTGTTTGATTGTTCCGTTTCCAAGATGGCTGCCGGAAGGGAGAGTGAACGCTGGCGCGATTAGCTGCCGCTGCTCTCTCTTGGAATTGTGTATTGTCGATGTCCTTACTTTTTTTTTTTTGGTTTGTTTCTTTCCGCTTATATGTTTTGTAATCTGCTTACTAACTTTTGTAAGGCATCCTTGAGAGTCCTTGAAAGGCGCCCATAAATATAATGTATAATAATAATAATAATAATAATAATAATAATTAAAGGCATCCTAAGAAGCAAGTTTATATGAAAAAATAAACGGTGTACCTTGCTTTGTCCCCTACGTGAGATCCGTCCCGTTGTCGGCGTTCACAGCTTTACAAGGTGATTTTTAATTTACTCCTGCTAATAAATTAGCCAGCGTAGTTTAAAAATAACTTCATAAAACAAATGTCGGAGCGTTTTCTCTTCAGCAACTAAACAGCCTGTTCAAAATTGATTTGAATAGTCTAAAGAAAAAACGCATTTTAAACCCGCCCCCCTCTCAAAGGCGCCAAAGTCGCGCACACGGGCAGTGGCAGAACTGCAGCGCCGCTGAAGGTAAGTTTTGTAACATACCTACATATGGTTTCTTACTTGTCATGGAGTCTTAGTGCATAAAACAGGCCTTTCAGCCCAACCTGTCCACACCGGCCCACATGTCCCTGCTACACTAGTCCCACCTGCTTGCGTTTGGCCCATTTCACTCCCGTCCTGACCTATCCATCTGCCTGTCCAACTGTTTCTTAAGCATCGAGATAGCCCCCACCTCAACTACCCCCTCTAGCAACTTGTTCCATACACCTACCACCCTTTGTGTGGAAAAAGTTACCCCTCAGATTCCTATTAAATATTTTCCCCTTCACCTTAAACCTATGACCGCTGGTCTTTGATTCACCTAGGGCAAGAAACTGTGCATCTGTCATCTATCTGTGCCTTTCGGGATCTGTAGATTTACTCTTTAGGCTCCCTCTCCTTCTCTCTGCTATTCTGACGCAAACTGGCATAGAAACAGCTTGAAAATCAGAGATCTTTAAATGCAGTCAAGAGGGCCATTGTAATTAGTACATAGCGAGCCTAACAACATAAGTGTGTAAATAAATCTTTTCTTCCATTAGAACCGTGATCACAGTTCAAAAGTAATCATTAGTTCTGAAGGGATGTCCTGAGATTGTGAACATCTCAAACATTTGTAGGTTAATTGGCTTCCGTAAAATTGTTCAATTGTCCCGAGTCTATGGAATAGTGGTAGTGTATGGGATAACCACAGGTTGGAGCAGACTCGGTGGGCCAAAGGGCCTGTTTTCTGTGCTTTCTAAGCCTACAGTAGGAACCAATGTGAAATGGCAATGGTTTATGTTTGAGTTTAGGTTTATTCATCATCGTCGGCGATCACTCGGAACGAGTATGACTGTCCTCTCGTAGATAACGCCTGTGCGTGACTTTGTTTAACGTGGGGAGACTGGTGCACAGACAGCCACCCCACGGTCCTTGACAGATCTAGGTCGGAATCCAGTGACACGGAGTCTTAGATGACCAGGGACCCTTTTCTACTGCAGCCTTCATCCGCCTTCCCAGCCATTGTGACGCTCCACTGAAGTCAGCAGGCGCCGTCCTGTATGGTATGGCTGCCCAGCCTGCAGCTGTTCGTTTTTTCACTCTTTCTTTAATTTTTAATGAGTTTTAGTGTTTTGTTTTTGGAGTCTAGTCTTTTTTATGTGGGGGGGGGGGGGAAGGGGGAACCTACTTTTCAGGGTCCCTACCTGGTCGGAGAGGCAGCTTTTCTCCGGGATGCACCATCGACCCCTCCTCGCGGCCTACCAGCAGGCCAGGAGCGGCGTTTCCTGAGGGGACCGCCCGGAACCTCGGCTTCGGCGACGGCGCAGCGCTGGAGCGCTGTCGCGGAGCGGGCGATGCCTTGCCTGGGTTGCCGCGCTGGAACTCCGGTGAGCTGAGACCGTCGAGAAAAGCATCGCGGAGCTGCGGGTCTGTGGAGCGGCCGGCTGCGGGCGGCGGCGCTGACTTCAACATCGGGAGCCAGTGGAGGAGCTCCATCCAGCGCGGCCTTGTTGGCTTCAGAAGCCGCGGACTCCGGTAAGGAAGCGGCCGTTCCAGGTGTCTCAAGCCGCTGAGAGGATTCTCCCGACGCCGGAGCACCATCACCCGGCGAGAACGGCCTGGAACATCGGGCCTCCGTGAAGGCGACTGTGGAGGCCTCAATGGGCCTGACTGTGGGTGGACGTGGGATGGGGACTGGACTTTGTGCCTTCCCTCATAATGGGAACCATTGTGGGGGGATGTTTTCTTATGTTTAAATCTCTTTATTATTGTTATGTCTGTATTCTTGTTTTATGTGCTGCACTGGCAGGAAGCATATCACTGCGTCTATTGGTGTACATGACCAATAAATAACCTTTGAACCTTTGAACCTTTGAAGTCAGCCATCATCCTCTGCCTGTTCCACCGTTGAGGTCTTGGTTGGATTGCTCTTTGTCAGAGTCCTCCCCCTCGACCTTACCGCCATGGGTGACCATACCAGGAGCACAGCTCCAGACGGCATCGCTCTCAGGATCTCAGGACCACACAAGCTTCTCCACCACGACAAGGTGACAATCCACGGAGAAGTTAGCTTTAGTACTGTCACATGTGCTGAGGTACAGCGAAAAGCTTGTGTTGTCCAGTCAAATTAGATAAAACCGTACATGAATACATTCAAGCTAAACAAAGTACAGACGGTAGAGTGAAGAGAAAATTACCAGAGTGCAGGATAAAGTATCTCAGCATTATAGCATAACAGTTCCAGAAAGTCAATACCTCCATATCCAGGTTGGAAAATCAGGACTGCATCCTGGATTCTGGAAGGATCATTCAGTCGTCTGACAATAAAGAGAAAGACACTATGGACGTTGGTGCTATGGACTTCCACGATTCTGAATCGTTTGCACGACTGGAGTAGAGAGAGGAAGGAATGACCAGGGTGGGAAAGGCCCGTCATGATGTTGCCTGCCTTCCCGAGGCAGCATGAACTGTAGATGGATGGCATGGCCAAGCCGGCCATCCGCGAGTCAAGGTGCCAGGCGGAAGAGGGCTCTGCCCGAGCCGGCTGCCTGCCCCTTTTCCGGGATTATGTCCGCGCCCGGGTGGTGTTAGAGAGGGACTACACGTTGTCCCGGTACGGCCTGGAACTTCGGAGGGGTGGAATGCATCCTAGACAAGGATTGTAACATAGTTGTACAGTAGTTTATTTAGTATATTTGTTTGGTGCTGGGTTCTGTTCTGCTTTTAATGTATTGTATATAATGTTTTAATATTTGAATAAATATTTTTGATCGAGTCAAAAGTAGGGAGCCTGGTCTGTGTGATGGGTTGGGCTATGTCTTCAACTCTCTCTAAAACTGCTTGGGGTCTTGTGCAGAGCTGTCCCCAAACCAAGCTGTGATGCAACACAACAGTATGCATCTGTAGAAGTTCATGTCTACACTGGGACACAATGACTACCTTGGGAACCTCATATCTACACTGGCTGACAAATAAACATGCGGATGTTGGAATCAACGGCGGCTGTAAGAATGGACCAGTCTGTGGAAAGACAAGTGTGCAGGAAGAAACTGCCGATGCTGGTTTACGCCAAAGCTCGACACAAACTGTTGGAATAACTCAGCGGGACAGGCGGCATTTCTGTGGAGAGAAGGAATGGGTGACCTTTCGAGTCGAGACCCTGTTTCAGACTGATGATGGACTCCAGAGATGCTGCCTGGCCCGCTGAGTTACTCCAGCATTTTTTGTCTACAGTATCCTCAGTGGAAAGAGAAACTAATTTAATATTTCAGGTTGAAGATGCTTCATCAGAAATCAATGAAGTGACCTAATCTTGTAACGCGACTTTGATATCTTTGTCTTCCGTCTCATATTTTATAAAATGATCTTTCACTTAAAATTGCTTAATTAAAACAAAAAAATGTATAATTAATTAACTAGCACATCTATTCAATTTGTACTTCTAAATTGAAATAGAAAGACAAAAGAGGTTTGGTGTCCCAATTACGTCTTGACTTCAGTATGATCAGATGATGAACGGTCACTTAGGTTTATCTGTTGGGTGAAGTCATGATTAACGGGGTAAAGGAGCAACGTTTAGTTTAATTTAGAGATACAGCATGGAGGCAGGCCCTTCGGCCCACCCAGTCCATGCCAACCAGCGTTCCCCATATCCTAACACTAAGGACAATTTACAAACAAAGCCAATTATCCTACAAACCTGCACATCTTTAGAATGTGGGAGGAAACCGGAGATCCTGGAGGAAACCCACGCAGGTCACGGGGAGCGCTTACAAACTCCGTACAGGCAGCATCTGTAGTCAGGATCGAACCCAGGTCTCTGGCGCTGTTAGGCAGCAACCCTACCGCTGCGCCACGGTGTGGCTCTAATCGTCAGCAGATAATCAGTAAACTCAAAGGGGTTTCAAAATTGAATATCTGAAGAAGGTTTCCGACCCAAAATGTCTCCTATTTGTTTTCTCCTGAGGTGCTGCGCGACCCGCTGCATCAGCACCTTGTGTCTATCTTCGTTAACGAATTAATGCGATGCTTTTATTGTAAATTGATTTGCTTCTTCTAAATTTTGTCGTAATGCAAATATTGTACAGTGCAGTGGCACAGCTGATAGAGTTGCTCTCTCACAGCGCCAGAGACCCATGTTTGATCCTGACTCGGGGGCTGTCTGTTTGCACATTCTCCCTGTGACCGCATGGATTCCCTCTGGATGCTCTGCTTCCCTCCCACATCCCAAAGACTATGTGGAGCCGTGGGTTAATAGGCCTCTGTGCATTGCACCTAGTGTGTAGGGAATGAATGGGACAAATTATTGCTCGTGTGAAAAAGGACACAGTGCTGGAGCAACTCAACAGGTCAGGCAGCATCTCTGGGGATCACGAATCGGCGATGTTTTGGGTCAGGACACTTCTTCCTTGTGTGAACAAGTGATTGGTAATCAGCATAGAATTTGTGGGCCAAAGGGCCTGTTTTCATGCTGTACCTCTAAACTAAACGAAGCTAAACCAACCAAAATTAAACTGAACTGAACTAAACTTAAACATTTTACGAAGGGTGAAATCTGGGCAGGCAGTTAAAAGTACTATTCCAAAGGGCGGCACGGTGGCACATCGGTAGAGTTGCTGCCTGACAGCAAGAGAGACCCGGGTTCCATCGAGACCACGGGTGCTGTCTGTACGGAGTTTTTATGTTCTCTCTGTGACCACATTGGTTTCCTTAGGGAGCTCTGGTTTCCTCCCAAAGAAGTACAGATTTGGAGTTTTATTGGCTTCGGTAAAGATTGTAAATTGTCCATAGTTTGGAAAGGGCAAAGATTCAATTGTGGATGACATGAAGATGGGTGGTCATGTAGAGAAAGCAGGGATTCTGCAGTAGGACTTCAACAGGTTGGGAGAGTGGGCAGAGAAGTGGCAGATGGAATACAGCGTGGCAAAGTGTGCATTATGATAGTAAGAATAAAGGTGTGGACTCATTTCTAAATGGGGAGAGGATTCGGAAATCGGAGATGCAAAGGGACTTGGGAGTGCTGGTGCAGGGTTCCCAAAAGGATAATTTTACAAATTGAATGGGTAGTAAAGAAGGCAAATGCAATGTTAGCATTTAGTTCAAGAAGAGCAGAATATAAAAACAGGGCTTGCATAATGCAGAGTTTTTATAAGGCACTAGTCTGACAAGCATTTGGAGTATCGCAAGAAGCTTTGGGCCCCATATCTGAAGAAAGATGTACTGACATTGGAGAGGGTCCAGAGGAGGTTTACGAGAATGGTCCCAGGGACGATTAGGTTAATGTATGATGAGCATTTGTCACCGCTGGGCCTGTACTCGCTGGAGATAAGGGCGAGGTGGGACCTCATTGAAAATTAGGGAATAGTGAAAGGCCTGGATGGAGTGAATGTGGAGAAGATGTTTCCACTAGTGGGAAAGTCCAGGACATGAGGGCTCAGCCTCAGAATAAAATGAGGGACTGAAGAAGGGTCTCGACCCGAAACGTCACCAATTCCTTCTCTCCACAGATGCTGCCTGTCCCGCAGAGTTACTCCAGCATTTTGTGTCTACCTTCGATTTAAACCAGCATCTGCAGTTCTTTCCTACACACAAAATGAAAGAAGATGAGGAGGAATTTATTTAGTCAGAGGGTGGTGAATCTGTAGAATTTGTTGCCACACAGCCTGCGGAGGCCGTCATTGGGTATTTTTAATGCGGAAATTGACAGATTCTTGATTAGTAAAAGTGTCAAGGGTTAAGGGGAGAGAGCATGAGAATGGGAAAGATAGATCAGCCATGATGAAATGATGGAAGGAGACTCCATGGACCAAATACTGGTCCAATACTGGTCCTATGATTTATGACATGAAGAGGCAGGTTAAATTCACTTTCATGAGAACATTTCCTTTTGAAACTAGCATATCTGTGTGTTTTAACCATAACAAAACAATAAAGGAAACATTTTTCAGGAAGTATTTATATGGAAGTCTCTATGAAATAAATCATTCGTAACATTTGGTTAAGCAGTGATTGGCTGATATCAATTTCACAGTTGAGTTTTGTTTATTGTCACGTGTACAGTGAAAGGATGAGGGGGGGTCATAGAAACATATACAATTACAAAAGGCTAGATGTACGAACATTTTTCTCAATGTTGGTCGAGTCCAGAACCAGGGGCCACAGTCTTAGAATAAAGGGGAGGCCATTTAGGACTGAAGTGAGAAAAAATGTTTTCACCCAGACAGTTGTGAAATTGTGGAATTCCCTGCCACAGAGGGCAGTGGAGGCCAAATCACTGGATGGATTTAAAGAGAGTTAGATAGAGCTCTAGGAGCTAGTGGAATCAAGGGATATGGGGAGAAGGCAGGCACGGGTTATTGATTGGAGACGATCAGCCATGATCACAATGAAAGGCGGTGCTGGCTCGAAGGGCCGAATGACCTCCTCCTGCACCTATTTTCTATGTTTCTAAAAGCTTTATGCTGCACGCTAACCAGTCAACGGAAAGATTGTACATGATTACAATCAAGCCATCTGCCTTACAGCTCCACGATAAAGCGAATAGCGTGAATAATGTTTAGTGCAAGATAAAATCCAGTAAAGTCTGATCAAAGGTAGTCTAAGGGTCTCCAATGAGGTAGATAGCAGTTCAGGTTCACCCTCTCGTTGATGATAGGATGGTTCAGTTGCCTGATTACAGCTGGGATGAAATTGCCTGAATCTGGAGCTGTGTGTTTTCATGCCTGATGGGAGAGGGGAGAAGAGGGAGGGACCAGGAGGCGACTGGTCCTTGATTACGCTGCTGGCCTTGCCGAGGCAGCGTGAGGTGTAGATGGAGTCAATGGAAGGCGGGTTGATGCGTGTGATGGTCCAGGCTGCATCCACAATTTTGTTCTGGGCTGCGTCCAAGTTTGTAACCATGTCGAAGGAGATGCGATCAAAACCTTTTTCCAAGGGTGGCGATGTCTAAGATCAAAGGGCAAAGGGGAGAGATGTGCAGGGACACATTTTTTTTAGTGGTGGGTGCCTGGAACACACTGCCAGGGGTGGGGGTGGATGTCAATATCAGAGCGGTGTTTAAGAGGCTCTTAGATAGGCAGGGAATGGAGGATTATGGATCATATTCAGGCAGAGGGAATTAGTTTATCTTGGCATTATATTTGCACAAACATTGTGGGCAGAAGGGCCTGTTCCCATGCTGTACTGTTCTACAGCATGCCCTATGTTTATGAAGGCCATTTGCCCCCTTAATTTCAATGAAAGGAACAACTCTCAATGTGTTTATGAAAACAATTGTCATAGTAAGACATCTAAGATGATCGATTGGTTCCACTGTTCGCATCTCTGTATCCCTTCGATATCACCACTTCCCCAGCCAACATTGTGCCATTGTGGGCTCTGTCCTTCGTTGGTTATCTGTCGCTGGTCCCGATTTGTTCTGGCCTTTTCCTACCTCCAGTTCCCACACCCCACACCCCAACGCTGCTTTCAGTCTGAAGAAGGATGCCAACCCGAAACATCACCCATCATTTTTCTCCAGAGACGCTGCCTGACTCGCTAAGCTGCTCCAGAAATTTGTGTCCATCTTCGATATAAATCAGTGCTTGCAGGTCCTTCTTTTGTTTATTGTTTATTGTTTATTTATTTGCACCATGTTTTAAAAGAAGACAAACGATCAATTTATAATACCATAGAGTGCTGGGAGGGAAGGGCAGCCCAGAGTGCTTATACAAAGTCCGCTCCCATCTGAAAATGAGCGTTAATGGCAAATCAGGGGGTGGGAGAAATAAAATAGACAATAATAAACAATAATACAGTTTAAGTATGAAAATTAAAAATATGAAATTAAAAATATGAAAATAAATAAAATAATAAGATAGTATGAGATAAGAGTCAACAGAAGTAGTTTGAGCTCATAAATAGCATTACAAAAAGCTGGAGGTCAACTCAGGACATGATGAGAAACTTTTTAAGCTCAATCTTAAAGGTGGCTAAGGAGGTGTGAGACTTTAATGACAGAGGCAGGGTATTCCAAAATTTAGGACCTTTAAAAGTAATGCAATGTTGGTGTTTGGATGTTCGACAAAACGGAAGATGAAGATCATTTCTTCTTCTGGTTGGGTAATGGTGAATATTAGAAGAAAGGGTGAAAAGATCATGAAGAGAAACAGGCGAATCATGTTTACATTTGAGATATTTGAAAATAAAAATACATATTTGGAATGCATTCAGTTTATCTACAGACAAACTTGAGTACTTCTTGAAGAGAGGGGCAGAAGGTTCTTGTGAATTTGAATGAGAAATTAATCTCATACATTTATTCTGTATGATGAGTAGCTTAGAAAGATAGGAAGGATAGGTAGAACCCCAAACAATATTACAATAATTGAAATAAGGAAAAATCAAACTGTAATATATTGTTAGATGGGAATAAATGCACAAACCTTTCTCAGAATACCAAGCATTTTCATTGATCTTCTACAGACAATATTGATATGTTCTTTCCAAGTTAAATTTTGATCAATGGTTACTCCTAAACATTTTGTATATGTTACTTCAGGAATTTCATGTCCATTGATAAAAATTTTAGATTTGTCTTTGGGAAAAATTTTGTTTTTATTGCAGAAAATCGTGTAATTGCATTTTTTGATATTGAGAGAGAGCCTGTTCACTTCAAACCACTTAGAGACATGAGACATTTCTTCATTAACTAATTCAACCAATGATTTTAAATCACTATGTGAAGCTATAAGATTGGTGTCATCGATCTTATCCCTACACATATAAGATGATCGGCAGCTGAGGCCCCGAGGGCAGGTACCTGGTCTTTTAAGGACATGATCTAGTGAAGTAATGAGGGAGTTGATTAGAGTGGGTATCATGGGTTATGGGGAGAAGGCAGAAGAATGGGGTTCGGAGGGAGAGATAGATCAGCCACGATTGAATGGTGGAGAAGACTTGATGGGCCAAATGGCATAATTCTGTTCCTATCACTTATGAACTTACGAACTTATGAGTGCTTCCCTGTCTCTGGAGTCATTTCCCCGAGATGCTACTGAATTGGACATCAGATGATCGTAGGGTTTTAATCAAAACACCATTTGATCGGGGCTGGGGGCAATGTTTGCTGGACATCTTTCCACTGACCTCATTCATTCGGATAATGGCCATCAGTGCTCAGCGTGGATTATGATTAGATTGACTATTTTTGCCACTTGCAAAATAGTTCGCTTCAGCATAGTATCCTCTTCTGGGTCGATGCCATCAAATTACGTTCTCCTTGACTTCAGCTTTTACGATTCAAAGTCCAATCCCCGCCATACTCCAGCCATAACAACATTGATCGAGCACCATTAAAATCAATTGACATTAATTTTAAAAGTGTTATTTATTTTGCTAATGTTTGGGTTAATGGAGGTGTTAAATAATTAATATAGAATCATCAACAATCTAGTTAGTGACTGATGGATTTTCTTTACTTTTTCAGTGATTTTTGTAAGTGCACTCCGGCATAATTTCACTGAAGGAGGCAATAAATATCTTGCGATGGAAAAATATTTCCAATAAAAATCAAATCTAGTTTAACCCTTAAAAAGCACAAACACTCACTAACACATTCCATGACGTAACCAAATTGTTGATTTCTGAATCTGTTTCCTATCAAAATAGACAATAGACAATAGGTGCAGGAGTAGGCCATTCGGCCCTTCGAGCCAGCACCGCCATTCAATGTGATCATGGCTGATCATCCACAATCAGTACCCTGTTCCTACCTTCTCCCCATATCCCCTGACTCCGCTATCTTTAAGAACCCTATCTAGCTCAATCCCTGTATTTTAGACTTTAAGTTCATAAGTCGTGGGAGCAGAATTAGGCCATTCGGCCCATCAAATCTACTCCATCGTTCAATCGTGGATGATCTATCTTTTCCTTTACAACCCCATTCTCCTGCCTTTAGACTATGGACTTTAGCGATACATTGCGGAAACAGGCCCTTCCGCACACTGAGCCCAGGCCAACAAGCGATCACCCGGACACTAACTTACGTACAGTAGGGACAATTTTATTCTTACATTTTACTGGAGCCAATTAACCTACAAACCTGCACATCTTTGGAGTGTGAGAGGAAACCGGAGCTCCCGGAGAAAACCCACACGGGGAGAACATACAAACTCCGTACAGACAGCACCCGTAGTCAGGATCGAACCCGGGTCTCTGGCGCTGTAAGGCAGCAACTCTACCGCTGCACCACCATGCTGTCTATTGTCACTTATTATCACTCATTGGGTGGCACAGTGGTTAGATTCTGACTATGGGTGCTGTCTGTACGGAGTTTGTACATTCTCCCTGTGACCGCGGGGGTTTTCACCGTGTGCTCTGGTTTCCTCCCACACTCCAAAGAAGTGCAGGTTTACAGGTTACTTGGCTTCTGTAAAATTGTAAATTGTCCCCAGGATAGCGTTGGTGTATGGGGCCGAAGGGCCTGTTACCACATTGTATCTCCCAAGTCTAAAGTCAAAATCACTGTTGAATTCTTTCTTGGCTTTGAAACAGTGCATATACTGTATTCTGAATTTTTGCTTCCTTTACTAGTTGACTTGGCACTGGCCAAATGCTTGTCTATGATGACTGCCTCCAGATTGCCCACCCAGGGTGTTATACAGCCCACCTCCTCTATAAATGTGGTACCCAGCCAATATTCCACTCCAGGTGTCGCCAGCTCCCATTTCATCTCACAGCTGCAGGAACTTGCTCCCACTGGGATCCGATGACAGTCCTTCACCCTCTGTTAAAGAGCAAAATCAATTTTACTTCGGAGTCATGTGTGACTTCGTGAAGACCCCGCCAGCACGCAAACGCGACATATCGTCGACCGCATGCGAAGCGACAGGCAGGGAGGAGGGTCGCTCCTCCACCGGAACGGACCTGCAGGTAAGGAACAACTAACCCGAGGTCGGTTTTTCTTTCAGGGACTCTGTGGGACAGAGTACCGCACCAACGGGCCGCCTCAAGAGACTGACTGCGGACCGTGAGACGCGGGCAGTCAGCAGCGGCAGAAACAGAGTCGGGCAAGCCCGTTGACCCAGGAGGGTCCGGGCTCACAGACCCGCCATTCGCGGGTAGCGACGGCAGAGTGGCAGCCCCAACTCAACACCGCAGCCCGCAGGATCACCGCGGACGGACAGCAACGCTACCCGGAAGTCGGGCAAACCCGTTGACCCAGGAGGGTCCGGGCTCGGAGACTACCATTCGCGGGTAGCGAAGGCAGAGCAGGAGCTCCGAATCAACACCGCAGCCTGCAGGAATACCACGGACTGACGGCAACGCTACCCGGTAGAGGTAGCGAAGACAGAGCCAGGGCCCCGACTCAAATGCAGGCGGCACAACGCCTGGAAGTGGGCAGACCCGTTAGTGGCAGTCTATATTCCCGCATGAGCAGGTGGGGAGCACTACCTCCAATATGGCACACCCCAGCAGTAGCTGGGAGGGGGGGGGCGGAGTGCGCTCCTCTAACGGCAGCTTCAAAAAGGCCCTCAGGTAAGTTTTTACTAACCTTGAGTTGGTTAGTTTCTGTAGTTGTATTATTTACTTACAGAGACGATGGAACAGAGGACCAGAATGAAGGCTGCGTCGAAGCATGCCTCCAAGGACCGCGGGACTTCGGATAGAAGTCAGCGGCCGCAGTCCCCGGAGCTGGCCGCTACACCGGCAGCACCCGTACCACGGGCCAGGAAAAGAGCGCGGAAGTCGGGGAGCCCCGCTCAGTCAACAGGACCCGACTTTCCACCACAGCAGGCCAGGGAGCTGCACACTGGAGGAGGCCCGCGCGGAACCAGGGTGGGCAAGACCCTGACTCTCTACCGCTTCAACCCGAACAGCACCGGGCCAGCAGTAAAAAGGTGCGTAAACCAGTGCCTACTTCAACAGCATGTTCCATTTCCCCACTATTACAGGTCACCAGAGGGCGGACCAGTGGAAAAAACGCACCAAAGTCGAGTAGCCCCGCTGCAGCGGCCGGCACCGACCCACAACCGTTACAGTCCGCCAGATCGTGGACCGGTGGTAGAATACACAAATCATGTAGCCCCGCAGGAGCGGCTGGCACCCACTTTGCGTCGCATCAGTCCCGTACTCCCGGGACTGGCGGCAAGCCCGCACGGATGTCGTGTAGCCCCGCTGGAGCGGATGGCACCGACTCATCACTGCCGCAGTCGCACCAGACAGGCGGTAACACCAACAAGCGGACAAGGAGGACAAGCGGAAAATCCGCGCGGGAGTCGTGTAGCCCCGCAGGAGCAGCAGGCACCGACTACCTACCTAGGTTCCTTAGACATCACCTCGACGAGGTGCGGACTGATGGTAGAAGCCCCAATTGTTCATCAGAATTGTTCATCCGATGGGGAAGTTAAACTAATACATCCGGATCAAACGGGGTTTATCCCTAAGAGACATTCATTTAATAATTTGAGACGCCTGCTTAATATAATGCACTCACACCAAACTAAAGATCCAAATCTCACAATTATTTCGCTGGATGCAGAGAAAGCATTCGATCAGGTTGAAAGGAAGTATATGGTTAAGGTATTGCAAAAATTTCAACTGGGAGAGAATTTCATTCAATGGATTAAATTAATATATAATAAGCCAACGGCCAGAATATTAACTAATAATATTTTATCCTCGAAATTTCAACTGTCAAGGGGTAATAGACAAGGCTGTTCATTATCACCATTGTTATTTGCCCTCATAATTGAACCACTAGCAGAAAGAATTAGAACTCATCCGAATATCCACGGATATAAGACAAAATATTCAAACAATAAAATATCATTATACGCTGATGATGTACTTTTGTACATCACAAAGCCTCATATCACTGTACCCAACATTTTAAATTTAATTGAGGATTTCGGTTCATTTTCAGGTTACAGAATAAACTGGAATAAAAGTGAAATCATGTCAATAAAACCGAAAGATTCTACACATCTCGTACAATTTCCTTTTAAAATAGCTGGGGAAAAATTTAAATACTTGGGCATTGAAATTACTAGAAGATATCAAGACATGTTTAAAGCAAACTATAATCCTGTACTTAAGAAATTACATAATTTAATTAAATTCTGGAAAACGCTCCCGATGTCCTTAATAGGTCGAATAAATGCCATAAAAATGATTTTTCTACCACAAATTCTATACTTGTTCCAATCAATCCCACTATATCCACCCAAAACGTTTAAAAAAAAATTGGACTCAGATATTACAAATTTTATTTGGGATTGATTATAAGACCCATAGAATACAAAGACCACACCTGAATAAACCCAAAGTAGTAGGGGGATTAGTACTCCCTAATTTTATGTATTATTATTGGTCGGTAAATATTAGCAATATGATTCAATTGTTGGATAATGCTCTTCATCAACCAGAATGGATCATTATGGAGAAAGAGGACTGCTCCCCCTTTAATATTGGTGTGATCCTTCTTTCACCGATGACGGTGAATAATACAAACTACAACAAAAACCCAATTATACATAGTACAATCAGAATTTGGAAACAAATAAAATACAATTTAAAATTAAGAACCTTATCTCTCCTATCTCCTATTGTAAAATACCTTCTGTTTAAACCCTCGATTATAGACAAAGCATTTATACAATGGGAAAGAGCAGGAATTAAAACTTTGGGAGATTTGTATGATACGGGAAAACTATAATCATTTAAACAATTACAACTAAAATACAATCTGGGTAATAATCAGTATTTTAAATATTTCCAAATATGTGATTATTTGAAAAAAACATGCACATGAATTTCACAAAATGCCATTAGACTTACTAGATGAAGTAATGAATACAAAGGCGGAATCACCAAATTTAATTTCACATATATATAATATTATACTAAATGCAGTAATACTGACAACGGAAGGTATTAGAGGTCAGTGGGAAAATGAACTAAGCATAAAAATTTCCAATGAAAGGTGGAAAGAGTACTTATTAAATGTGCACAAATGCTCAATTAACGTAAGACACATTTTAATACAATTTAAAATTATACATAGATTATACTACTCAAAAACTAAATTAAATAAATGTTTCCCTAATGTTTCACCAATTTGTGATAAATGCCACTGTCAAGAAGCTACTATGGCGCACTCATTCATCTTTTGTACAAAAATTCAAAGGTTTTGGATTGAAATCTTTGAAATTTTCACAAAACTGTTTAAAATAAAAATGACACCAAAGCCAGAATGGATTGTTTTCGGAATGACAGAAGGTAGTCCGGAATTAAATGCGTATCAAAATAATTTATTTGATTACGGCTTAATAATAGGAAAACAACTAATCTTAAAATTCTGGAAAAATGCTCCTATACCAACATTAAATATGTGGATTTCAACTATGTTTGAAACACTACATCTGGAAGATATGAGACTCCGCCTGGAAGGAAAATCAGAACGCTTCTATCAGACGTGGTCTGCATTTATAGAATTACTACAAAAATAGGGTGCAGGAGTACCTCGGGCCTTGGTAGGGGGGGATGAAAAACTATCGAGTTGGTGGATTCCTTTTGCGTGATATATATAACATAGTAACTGGCTTTTTTTTTTCCTTTTCCTTTTTTTTAGGGTCTATCTCAACCCCCTTTCTCTAATTCTTTGACCAAGGGTTTCTTCTCCCCTTTGGCACGCTCTTTCACTATCACAACTCTTTTCACCTATTTCACTCTCTTTCTTTCTATTCTTTTTCTTTAAAAGCCATAAAATGATGGGGTACAATGATTGTAACAATAGTTATGTGAAGTACATTGATGTATTTACCTCTAATAAATAAAAATATTAAAAACATTTTAAAAAAGAACTTGGGGAAGTCGACTTGCCGTCCGCAGATAACGGCGACGGTCGCATGGCTCGCATGGAGCGTATGGTGGAGCAGCTGCTCGAAAGGATTAGGACAGGGCCCACTGCGACCAGCCTGGAAGATGCACCAACCACACATCCCAGCAACACAACGAACCAAGAAAGGCCAGAACATCAAGCCCCGCCGGTAACCATGGGGGTAAGGGGGTCTGGTTCTCTTGGGAGTGCTGCATGTATAACCTCACAAGGGGAGGCTGCGTACATTCTGGGATGCATGGGGTTCTATAACTTCTGACACTTTTATATTACAAAGTATTCAGGGTTATGAAATTGAATTCAAAAATGGACACCTTCCCCCAGCTCAACATGTACCTAACCGAAAATGTGCACTTTCTCACAAAGAGAAAGTGGAAGGACATGAAACTATTAAGGTTATACACCAAGAGGGTTATAGAAAAAATGATACATGAACCTCTTGAGTTTGTATCTACCATCTTTACTAAAACCAAAAAAGATGGTGGATGTCGTATCATAATTAATTTAACCCACTTGAATACCTTTGTACAATATACCCTTTTCAAGATGGAGACATTTGAAACGGCTAAGCAACTGATTTCCAGAGGGTGCTTCATGGCCTGCATCAACCTAAAAGATGCATACTATTCAGTACCTATACGGGAACATCACCGTAAATACTTAAAATTTGTCTGGATGGGGCAACTATGGCAATACAAAGCCCTACCTAATGGGCTTACAACAGCCCCTAGGTTATTTACCAAAATACTAAAACCAGTATTGGCGTCTCTAAGAAGACAAAACCACATAGTCATGGCATATCTAGATGACATTTTAATTGTGGGAAAAACTTTGGAATTAGCTAAATTAGCAGTAACAGCTACCAAATCATTATTCGCGAAACTAGGGTTTGTCATCCATCCAGACAAATCTAAGTTCAACCCCTCTGTGATTATGGACTATCTGGGATTCACAATTAACACCAATCATATGATTGTCACTATCCCAGGGAACAAAGCAACAGACATAATAGAGGCATGTAACAGCCTTGCTTGTGCCAGGAAACCGACTATTAGACATGCTGCTAAGGTGATTGGGAAGCTTGTAGCTACATTTCCAGCTGCACAATTTGGCCCGTTAAACTATCAAAACTTGCAAAGATCAAAAATCTCAGCATTAAAATCGAATGCTGGACATTTTGACAGGCCTATGCAGCTGCTAAACAAGGCAAAAATTGAGCTACAATGGTGGATTAGCAATGTTTGTGATTGTTTTAATCCCATCATTATATCAAACCCATCAGTCGTGTTACAAACCGATGCAGGAGCCCAGGGCTGGGGAGCTACCGACACTACTTCCAGTTGTGGCGGCAGATGGTATTTGCATGAGTCTATTCTTCTTCAATCACAAGGTATAAACTATTTGGAAATGCTGGGAGCATTTCACGGGCTGTGGGCTTACTGCACTAACCTGCATCATATGTATGTCCGTCTTCAAATAGATAATACCACTATGGCGGCGTATTTAAACCATATGGGTGGTATCAAGTCAATATCTTGTGATCAATTGGCAAATTTAATTGGCTCTGGTGTATTGAAAGAAATATTTGGATATCAGCTACGTACCTTCCAGGTAAGCTCAATACAGTGGCGGACACCAGGTCATGAGTATTTAATGACAACATCGAGTGGATGTTGAACCCACAAATAGTTGCCAAAATTATAGCCAAATATGGAATACCAGATATCGACACTCTTTGCGTCCAGGTTGAACCATCAGATACCAACATATGTCTCTTGGGAACCAGATCCTGGGGCAGTGGCAATGGATGCGTTCTCGCTACATTGGGGGAAATGGTTTTTCTATGCATTTCACCCATTCTGGCTCATTAGTCGGGTATTGCAGAAATTTCAACTAGATTCTGCATCAGGTATACTGATAATACCCGACTGGCCCACACAACCATGGTACCCGGTGGTCCTCAACATGATAAAAGAACCATGGGCACAGGTTACCAAATGCCCAAATTTGGTGACCAATCCCATAACAGGGGAAAATCATCTGTGCCATGGTCATCTGAACCTGTTGGATGCAGGTTCTGAAGAGGCCACTACTGGAATTCGGGCTGTCATCAAAAACCATGGACATCATAACAGCATCATGCAGAGAGTCCACAAGAAAGCAGTACCTCATCCACATAAGGAAATGGGAGGCCTTCTGTAGTCGGACCAAGACCACCTACAACTCTGCTACGATCTTCAATGTGCTGGAATTCCTCGCGGGCCTTCATTATGATGAGGCCCTCAGTTACAGTGCCATAAACAGTGCCAGGAGTGCACTGTCATCCTATCTCAACATTGGAGTGGGATCTCACCAGCTGGTATCCAAACTCATGAGAGGTATATTCAATTTCAACCCTCCCAGACCACGATATAATATTACCTGGGATATAGGGGTGGTGTTGACCCTACTCAGGAGCTGGTCGCCGATGATGGATTTACCACTAGACAAACTCACCTTCAAAGTGGTGATGTTAATGGCACTGACCACAGCACAACGGATCCAGACACTACAGAAACTAAAACTGGATAGAATGGTCTTGACCTCCAATAAAGTGACTTTCTTTATAGATGAGTTACTTAAACAACACAGACCGGGAAGTACAGGACTGAAATTGGAATTCCTAGCATACCCCGTTGATGTAAAACTCTGTATAGCCACCTAACTCTGACATTATATCAATGTCACACACACCATCAGGAATATGGAGACGGGTCTGTTATCAGCCATGAAAACCCACATCACAGGGTGACAGTGCAGACTCCAGGTGGCTCAGGGTGGTATTTGGTGCAGCAGGTATAGACACTAACATTTTTAAATGTCATTCTACCAGGGCTGTATCCACATCAGCGGCGAGGAACGTGGAGGTACCCATGGATCATGTCCTCGCAACAGCGGGCTGGGCCAGCGAAACTACATTTCAGCGTTTTTATAACAAACCTGTGGCCGCTCCTGCAACGTTTGCTGAGTCAAAACCTTTGTCCCCGAGTTCAGGGGTTTATTGCTTGTATTAATAAATACGTTATTATTTTTCAGCTTGTTCAAGTCTGAAACACATTAACATACTTCCTCCATCAGTAATTACGGCAGTGTGTGAGCATGGACGTGGTCCAGGGCATGGAATCACAGAGGTTTGAAATCTTCACGAAGTCACTCACGTGACTCCGAAGTAAAATAGTAAGATTAAACGAGAACTTACCAGTTTGAAGTTTGATCCTTATTTTATGAGGAGTTACGATGAGGGATTTCGTGCCCTCCGCTCCCAACTCTCTATCATAAGGTCAACTGGTATATTAGAGTCTCTTAAATCTTACTATCTTCAGTCATTGTTGTTATCTGTGATTCCACACCGCTGCTTTGAAGAATGTCGCGCATGCGTGCTGGCGGGGTCTTCACGAAATCCCTCATCGTAACTCCTCATAAAATACATAAAATAACATGGCTCACTGACAACATTCCGGACAACGCCATCGAGCTGGAGGGGCGCACTGTCTTCAGGGCCGATAGAACAGCAGCGGACTCCGGTAAGACCAAGGGCGGCGGACTGTGCATTTATGTGAATAACTCATGGTGTACAGATGTTGTCAGGATTGGTAGTCACTGCTCTGCTGACCTGGAATACCTGATGATAAAGTGCAGGCCCTACTATCTGCCCAGGGAATTTACATCGATTGTTATCACTGCAGTCTATGTACCCCCGGACGCTAATGCCAGGCTAGCAATGGAAGAGCTGCAAGCTGCTATCAGCAAACAACTAACTGCACACCCAGAGGGGGCTTTTATTGTTGCGGGTGATTTTAACCACTCCAACCTTAAAACTGTACTCCCCAGATTCCACCAACATGTCTCCTGCCCAACCAGAGGAAACAATATTCTGGACCTAGTATATACCAATATTACTGAAGCATACAAAGCCCTCCCCCTCCCCCACCTGGGACAGTCTGATCACCTCTCTCTGTTCCTGCTCCCCAAATACACACCTCTGATCAGACGTGTGAAACCTACCATGAGGACTGTGAAGGTCTGGCCTGAGGGGGCTGTCTCTGTTTTACAGGAACAGTTTCAGCAAACAGACTGGAGTCTGTTTGCCACTCAGGCCACCTTCAACTTCCAAGTGGACATCAACTCATACACCTCAACCGTTCTGGACTATATAAAATTCTGCACGGCCAACATCCCGCAAAGAGATAAAGATCTTCTGGCGACGCTGATACAGCTCATCCAGGGCCAATCTGAAAAAGGGAATTAGGAATGCTAAACTCAATCACAAACGGCGGATCGAGGAGCATTTCCGAAACAACTCTGACCCCAGGCGCATGTGGCACAGAATCAAATCCATTGCCGATTACCATAAAGTCATCACCCCCCCCCCCCCAAACAACACCTCCCTTCCTGACGAGCTAAACCATTTCTACGCCCGCTTTGACCGGGACAACAAAACTCCAGCCATCAAAGTTGCTCCACCCCCGAATGAACAACCCCTCAGTCTCTCCACCTCTGCTGTACAAGATGCACTGAGCAAGTTGAATGAGCACAAAGCTGCCGGCCCCGATGGCATCCCCGGGCGGGTGCTCAGGGCATGTGCTGGACAACTATCCCTGGTCCTCACTGACATTTTCAATCTGTCATTGGCCCAGGTTGTCGTCCCCACTTGCCTCAAGACATCTACCATTGTGCCAGTGCCCAAACAATCAGCGACAGGGGGTCTCACCGATTTCCGGCCAGTGGCACTCACCCCTGTCATCGCCAAGTGCTTTGAGCGGCTGATCTTGGCTCATCCCAAAGCCAGCCTCCCCCCCACACTGGACCCCCATCAGTTTGCCTACCGGACCAATAGGTCTACAGAGGATGCCATATCGGCGGCCCTACACTCTGCCCTGACCCACCTGGACAGCAATAACACCTACATCAGGTTGCTGTTCATCGACTTCAGCTCCGCCTTTAACACTGTCATACCCGCTAGCTTGATCACCAAACTCAGCGGTCTTGGCATCTCCACTTCCCTCTGCAATTGGACACTGGATTTCCTCACTAACAGGCCACAGTCTGTTAGGGTCAACAACCTCACCTCCTCCACTATAACACTGAACACCGGCGTGCCACAGGGCTGTGTGCTCAGCCCTCTCCTCTACTCCCTCTTCACCCATGACTGCATCCCTAAGCATGGCTCCAACGCCATCATAAAATTTGCCGACGACACCACGGTGGTAGGACTGATCAGTGACAACGACGAGTCAGCCTACAGGGAGGAGGTCCAGCACCTGACAACCTGGTGTGCCAATAATAACCTCGTCCTCAACTCCCAGAAGACGAAGGAAATCATTGTTGACTTTAGAAAGAACAGAGGGGGCAGACACACCCCCATCCATATAAACGGGACTGAGGTGGAGCGGGTCTCCAACTACAAATTCCTCCAGGTACACATCTCGTAGGATCTGTCCTGGTCCCTCAACGCCTCCAAGCTGATCAAAAAGGCGCAGCAGCGACTTTACTTCCTGAGGAGGCTCAAAAAAGCCCACCTGTCCCCCAAGATCCTGACCAACTTTTACCGCTGTACCATCGAAAGCATCCTGACCACCTGCTTTACGGTATGGTACAGCAGTTGCACCATAGCAGACAGGAAGGCACTACAACGGGTGGTGAAAAACCGACCAGTACATCATCGGTGCCCCGCTCCCTGCTTTGGATACCCTCCACCGAAAACGGTCTGAGACGGGCTGGGAAGATCATCAAAGACCCCTCCCACCCTAACCATGGACTGTTTGCCCTCCTACCATCAGGGAGGCGGTACAGGAGCCTCAGGTCCCGCACCAGTAGGATGAGGAACAGCTTCTATAACAACACCATCACACTGCTGAACTCGGAGTCGCGCCGATAGATTTCTCCAGTCTCTCTCCGTCCACATTGTCTGCATTCTGTATCGATTTATATATTGCTATTACTACGAACTGACGCTAAACTGCATTTTGTTGTACCCATACTTGTATCTGTGCAATGACATTAAAGTTGAATTGAATTGAATAAGGATCAAACTTCAAACTGGTAAGTTCTCATTTAATCTAACTAGTTTTGTTTATTGTCACGTGCACCGAGGTTCCCATTTCATCTCACAGCTGCAGGAACTTGCTCCCACTGGGATCCGATGACAATCCTTCACCCTCTGTTAAAGAGCAAAATCGAGTTTAGTTTATTGTCACGTGCACCGAGGTACAATGAAATGCTTTTATTGCGTGCTAACCAGTCAGCAGGAAGACAATACATGATTACGATCGAGCCATCCACAGTGTACAAATTATAAAGGGAATAATTTGAATAACGGTTAGTGCAAGATGAAGCCAGTAAAGTCCGATCAAAGATAGTCTGAGGCAGGGGTGAGGAACCTGCGGCCTTCTAGACCATTAAGTGCGGCCTTTTGAATGAATCCAAATTTTGTAGAACAAATCCTTTTATTTTTATTTAAGAAGGAACTGCAGATGCTGGATAATCGAAGGTAGATGAAAATGCTGGAGAAACTCGGCAGGTGAGGTCTGAAGAAGGGTCTCGACCCGAAACATCGCCTATTTGCTTCGCTCCATAGATGCTGCCCCATCCGCTGAGTTTCTCCAGCATTTTTGTCTACCTTTTATTTTTATTAATATGTTTTTGTTCGTCTTTTATTGTTTTTATTTTAATCTTAAAATTAACGTATTTAAAATACCAAAGAGTAAAAGAAGATTCAACAAAATAATCCTCCCCGACTGACGGCCACAATTAAAACATTAATAAGTCGTGAGGGCTATTTTAGCAAAATAATGTACATATTTTAGCAAAATAATGTACGGCTCCTGAGGCCCACAGGAGCCGTTGGAAGAAGAGGAGGGGGAGGAGCGACACCCGACCGGTAAGGATAAAAATCTAGCGCGGGGCTTGTTTTTCCAGAGGCCCACAGGAGCCGTTGGAAGAAGAGGAGGAGGGGGAGGAGCGACACCCGACCGGTAAGGATAAAAATCCAGCGCGGGGCTTGTTTTTCCAGAGGCTTACCAAAATCCATAACATTCCATTTGGAGAAGTGGGTTTTTTTTGAGGAAGCCGCTGATTGGTGGAAGAGGACCCGAGGAAGCAGTTGATTGGGTGCAACCCCGGGTTTACAATTTTACATTTCTGCCTTCTGGGAGTGAGGGATTCTGGGAGTTAGGGATTCTGGGAGTTAAGGATTCAGTATTTAGTAGTAAAGTTTAAAGGATAAGTTTTTGTGTTTTTTTTAATATTTAATACAGGGTAATTTGGGAGTAAGGTATGGCAGTAGAGATTGGCCCCGTGGTTTGTTCAGCCTGCAACATGTGGGAGATCAGGGAGATGGTCGGTGTCCCTGGTGACTACTTTTGCAGGAAGTGTGTCCAGCTGCAGCTCCTGGCAGACCGCATTGAACGATTGGAACTGCGGCTGGATTCATACTGGAGCATCCACGATGCGGAGAAAGTCGTGGATAGCACGTACAGTGAGTTGGTCACACCGCAGGCAAAAGGTAAGAGGACAAGAAGGGAACGGGTGGCCAATAGCCAGCAAAGCAGCAGGCAGGTAGTGCAGGAGTCCCCTGCGGTCATCTCCCTCCTAAACAGGTATACCATTTTGGATACTGTTGAGGGAGATGGCTCATCAGGGGAATGCAGCAGCAGCCAGGTTCATGGCACCATGGGTGGCTCTGCAGCACATGAGGGGGGAAAAAAGAGGGGAAGGGCAATAGTAATAGGGGATTCAATTGTCAGGGGAATAGATAGGCAAAGGTCAGGGATGTCACTGAACGGCTGCAGAACATTCTGGAGGGGAGGGTGAACAGCCAGTTGTCGTGGTGCATGTTGGCACCAACGATATAGGTAAAAAAAGGGATGAGGTCCTACAAGGTGAATTTAGGGAGCTAGGAGATAAACTTAAAAGTAGGACCTCAAAGGTAGTAATCTCCGGATTACTACCAGTACCACGGGCCAGTCAGAGTAGAAATAGGAGGATAATGCAAATGAATACGTGGCTTGAAAAGTGGTGCATGGGGGAGGGATTCAAATTTTTAGGGCACTGGGACCAGTTCTGGGGGAGGTGGGACCGGTACAAACAGGACGGTTTGCACCTGGAATGGAATGGAACCGATGTTCTTGGGGGAGTGTTTGCTAGTGCTGTCGGGGAGGATTTAAACTAATGTGGCAGGGGGATGGGTACAAGAGCAGAGAGGCAGGAGGGTGTAAAATGAGGGTAGAAGCATTAGGTAGCAAGGTGAAAAGTAAAAGTGGCAGGCAGACAAAACCAGGGCAAAAATCAAAAAGGGTCACTTTTCAGCAAAATTGTATAAGGGGTAAGTGCGTTGTAAAGACAAGCCTGAAGGCTTTGTGTCTCAATGCAAGGAGTATTCGTAATAAGGTGGACGAGTTGAACGTGCAGATAGATATTAATGATTATGATATAGTTGGGATCACGGAGACATGGCTCCAGGGTGACGTAGGCTGGGAGCTGAACATCCAGGGATATTCAATATTCAGGAGGGATAGAGAGAAAGGAAAAGGAGGTGGGGTAGCGTTGCTGGTTAGAGAGGAGATTAACGCAATGGAAAGGAAGGACATTAGCTTGGAGGATGTGGAATCGGTATGGGTAGAGCTACAAAACACTAAGGGGCAGAAAACGCTGGTTGGTGTTGTGTACAGGCCACCTAACAGTAGCAGAGAAGTTGGGGATGGTATCAAACAGGAAATTAGAAATGCGTGCGACAAAGGCAAAACAGTTATAATGGGTGACTTCAATCTACATATAGATTGGGTGAATCAAATTGGCAGGGGTGCTGAGGAAGAGGATTTTTTGGAATGTATGCGGGATAGTTATCTAAATCAACATGTAGAGGAACCAACGAGAGAGCAGGCTATTTTAGACTGGGTTTTGAGTAATGAGGAAGGGGTAATTAGCCGTCTTGTTGTACGTGCCCCCTTGGGCAAGAGTGACCATAATATGGTTGAGTTCTTCATTAGGATGGAGAGTGACATTGTTAATTCAGAAACAATGGTTCTGAACTTAAAGAAAGGTAACTTTGAGGGTATGAGACGTGAATTGGCCAAGATTGACTGGCAATTAATTCTAAAAGGGTTGACGGTGGATATACAATGGAAGACATTTAAAGACTGCATGGATGAACTACAAAAATTGTTCATCCCAGTTTGGCAAAAGAATAAATCGGGGAAGGTAGTGCATCCGTGGATAACAAGGGAAATCAGGGATAGTATCAAAGCAAAGGATGATGCGTACAAAGTAGCCAGAAAAAGCAGCATACCAGAGGACTGGGAGAAATTCAGAGACCAGCAGAGGAGGACAAAGGGCTTAATTAGGAAAGGAAAAATAGATTATGAAAGAAAACTGGCAGGGAACATAAAAACTGACTGCAAAAGTTTTTTATAGATATGTGAAGAGAAAGAGGTTAGTTAAAACAAATGTAGGTCCCTTGCAGTCAGAAACAGGTGAGTTGATCATGGGGAACAAGGATATGGCGGACCAATTGAATAACTACTTTTGGTTCCGTCTTCACTAAGGAAGACATAAATAATCTGCCTGAAATAGCAGGGGACTGTGGGTCAAAGGAGGAATTGAGTGAAATCCAGGTCAGTCGGGAAGTGGGGTTGGGTAAATTGAATAGATTAAAGGCCAATAAATCCCCAGGGCCAGATAGGCTGCATCCCAGAGTATTTAAGGAAGTAGCTCAGGAAATAGTGGATGCATTAGTGATAATCTTTCAAAACTCTTTAGATTCTGGAGTAGTTCCTGAGGATTGGCGGGTAGCAAATGTAACCCCTCTTTTTAAGAAGGGAGGGAGAGAGAAAACGGGGAATTACAGACCAGTTAGTCTAACATCGGTAGTGGGGAAACTGCTAAGAGTCAGTTATTAAAGATGGGATAGCAGCACATTTGGAAAGTGGTGAAATCATTGGACAAAGTCAGCATGGATTTACAAAAGGTAAATCATGTCTGACGAATCTTGTGGAATTTTTCGAGGATGTAACTAGTAGCGTGGATAAGGGAGAACCAGTGGATGTGGTATATCTGGACTTCCAGAAGGCTTTCGACAAGGTCCCACATAAGAGATTAGTATACAAACTTAAAGCATACGGTATTAGGGGTTCAGTATTGATGTGGATAGAGAACTGGCTGGCAAACAGGAAGCAAAGAGTAGGAGTAAACGGGTCCTTTTCACAATGGCAGGCAGTAACTAGTGGGGTACCGCAGGGCTCAGTGCTGGGACCCCAGCTATTTACAATATATATTAATGATCTGGATGAGGGAATTGAAGGCAATATCTCCAAGTTTGCGGATGACACTAAGCTGGGGGGCAGTGTTCGCTGTGAGGAGGATGCTAGGAGACTGCAAGGTGACTTGGATAGGCTGGGTGAGTGGGCAAATGTTTGGCAGATGCAGTATAATGTGGATAAATGTGAGGTTATCCACTTTGGTGGCAAAAACAGGAAATCAGACTATTATTTAAATGGTGGCCGATTAGGAAAAGGGGAGATGCAGCGAAACCTGGGTGTCATGGTACACCAGTCATTGAAAGTAGGCATGCAGGTGCAGCAGGCAGTGAAAAAAAGCGAATGGTATGTTAGCTTTCATAGCAAAAGGATTTGAGTACAGGAGCAGGGAGGTTCTACTTCAATTGTACAGGGTCTTGGTGAGACCACACCTGGAGTATTGCGTACAGTTTTGGTCTCCAAATCTGAGGAAGGACATTATTGCCATAGAGGGAGTGCAGAGAAGGTTCACCAGACTGATTCCTGGGATGTCAGGACTGTCTTATGAAGAAAGACTGGATAGACTTGGCTTGTACTCGCTAGAATTTAGAAGACTGAGGGGGGATCTTATAGAAACGTACAAAATTCTTAAGGGGTTGGACAGGCTAGATGCAGGAAGATTGTTCCTGATGTTGGGGAAGTCCAGGACAAGGGGTCACAGCTTAAGGATAAGGGGGAAATCCTTTAAGACCGAGATGAGAAAGACTTTTTTCACACAGAGAGTGGTGAGTCTCTGGAACTCTCTGCCACAGAGGGTAGTTGAGGCCAGTTCATTGGCTATATTTAAGAGTGAGTTGGATGTGGCCCTTGTGGCTAGGGGGATCAGAGGGTATGGAGAGAAGGCAGGTACGGGATACTGAGTTGGATGATCAGCCATGATCATATTGAATGGCGGTGCAGGCTCGAAGGGCTGAATGGCCTACTCCTGCACCTAATTTCTATGTTTCTATGTATTTTGAAGTATATCTAATGGACGTTTCTTGGATGCGGCCTTATTAGATTACAGCTAACTTAATGTGACATTCCAACATGAAAAGGTTCCCCACCCCTCGTCTGAGGGTTAGCAATGAGGAAGATAATAGTTCAGGACCGCTCACTAGTTGTTGGTAGAATGGTTCAGTTGCCTGATAATAGCTGGGAAGAAACTGTATCTTAATCTGGAGGTGCGCGTTTTCACATTTCTATACCTTTTGTCCGATGGGAGAAGGGAGAAGATGGAGTGGCCAGGCTGCAACTCATCCTTGATGATGCTGCTGGCCTTGTCGAGGCAGCGTGAGGTGTAAATGGAGTCAATGGAAGGGAGGTTGGTTTGTGTGATGGTCTGGGCTGCGTCCAAATCTCTCTGCAAATTCTTTCAAAATTAAAATAAAACCACCCTTGATGATTAATGATTAAGGGTGTCAGGGGTTATGGGGAGAAGGCAGAAGAATGGGGTTGAGAGGGAAAGATAGATCAGCCATGACTGAATGGTGGAGTAGACCTGATGGGCTGAACGGTCTAATTAATTCTGCTCCAATAACTGATGGACGTGAAAAGTTTAGACCCAGCCTCACCGGGCATGTGATTATGAGAGTTTCTTCATGAGAATGATGAGGAGAAATTGTTTCCGTTGGCAAAGAATGTAGCTCCAAGGTATTCCGGAAAAGAGGGAAGGTTTAAATTAGGATAATTTATGTTTAAATCAGTAAATTATTACAATCTGGAGTGCACTAACTGGAAGAATGGTAGATAGTGACACAGATAGAGGATAGGGTAACACTGTGGTGCAGCTGGTGGAGTTTAGTTTATGTTTAGAGAAACAGTGCAGAAACAGGCACTTCAGCACACTGAGTCCATGACAGCCAGCGATCACCCTGTACACTGGCACTCTCCTACACACTAGGGGGCAATTTACAATTTAGAGAAGCCATTTTAACCTGCAAACCTGCACTGCTTTGGAGTATTAGAAGAAAGCGGAGCACCAGGAGAAAACCCACAGGAGAACGTACACTCTCCGCACAGGCAGCACCCGTAGGCAGGATTAAACCCGGGTCTCTGGCGCTGTAAGGCAGCAACTCTTTCACTGTGCCTCTGTGGTCACCTTCATGCAAGGGAAGCTGTAAATGCATTGGAAGTTCAGAGGTTTATTGGACTAATATCTAGAATGGGTGGGTTACCTTGTAAGGAATGGCCGGACTGTCTAGACTGGCATTTGCCGAAGTTTAGAAGAGTGACCACGAACTTCAATCTCAGTTTTTAAAATGCCCAATGACTTGGCCTCTACCGTTATCTGCGGCTCCATTCATTTCAAGGAGACAAATGGCTGCAAAAATGATAGAATAACCTTCAGATAATTTACATATTTTGAATTAATTGAGTTAATTTAAAAGTAATTAATCGAGAACCTAAAATAATTCAAATTTTTTAAAGCGTTTCCTAACATTTTATAATATTTTAATATTCCTAAAATAATAACATAAAAATGTTCAATAAAGTTTTTAATTTTTTAATAGTATTTTTAATGGCATGATTAATATTTAATAGGTTTTGAAGATTTTTCAGTGTTTGTTAATGTCAGGGACAGACGTAATCTTTCGGCAGTTTTGACAGCGGATGAGTTTGGGGACATGGCTTAACCAGCTGTCAACACTTTCCTGGTGACCAAGCTCTCTATTTATGATGGGAAGACTGCTCACCGATCAGGAGAGTGGGTGGAAGGAGACGGTGTCAGTGGCAGACGCTGAACAAAGGGCTCGGTGAGAGGAACCAGGGGGGTCTTACCTTCCACGCTCTCGAGGTCAGCTGTGCGAGGCACCCCTCAAGGAATGAAGGCTGAAGAGGTGCGTGGAAACAGGCCATTGTTAGCTGTTTGTTGGGTGAAAACGGGAAGCTAGTGCGACTTGGTTAGGGGAGGGATGGAGAGAGAGAGAATGTCGGGGTCACCTGAAGTTAGAGAAATCAATATTCATACCACTGGGCTGTAATTTGCTCAAGCAAAATATGACATGCTTTTTCTCCAATTTGTGTTTGCAGAATTTACAGAAGGCTGAAGAGGGCCGGGCGTGAAGAGGGAGGATGGTTTACGAGATGACCCAAATGGAGGAGATGGCTGCAATGGGCCTTTGTGGTCAGCTGCAGCTGGGGCGGTCAAATGGCACCAAAATGGCACCTCTTGCAAATGTAGGCTGCAATGTGTATTCTGCACTAACTGGGGAGATTGTGTTCATGTATGGGGATAGTATTGCTGAGCTGTATGCAAAAAAGATGTAATTCACTGCACCCGGTACACGTGACACTAAAGAAACCATTGACCATTGACCATGGATCGAGTCGTCACTGCATCAGACAGGGGCAGCGTGGATCTCCACTCAAGAGTCTGATTGTATGAACACACGTCACTAACCCTACATGGGTAAGAAGGAACTGCAAGCGCTGGTTTACACGCAAGGTAGATACAGAATGCTGGAGTAACTCAGCCGGCAGGCAGCGTCTCTGGAGAAAAAGAGGAGGCGATGATTCGGGTCGAGACCATTTTTCATGAGACTGAAGCCTGATGAAGGAAGTCTGGTGAAGGGTCTTGAGCCAAAACGCCGCCTATTCCTTTTCTCCAGAGATGCTGCCTGACCCACTGAGTTGCTCCAGCTTTTGGTGTCTTTCTTCACTGACCCTATATGTTTAGTTTAGTTTAGTTTATTGTCACGTGTAGCAAGGTACAGTGAAAAGCTTTTTGTTTGGTGCTATCCAGTCAGCAGAAAGACTATACATGATTACAATCAAGTCATTCACAGTGTACAGATATAGGATAGAGGGAATAATGTTTAGTGCAAGGTAAAGTCCAGTGAAGTCAAAGATAGTCCAAAGGTATTGTACTTATTTATGGCAATAATCTTACTGACCTATATGCAATTTTTATTTTTTGCTGTACCTTGGTACACATGAAAATGAAGAAATAATTGAACCATTGAATAAGGCCATTTGGCCATTGAGTCTGCTCCGCCTTACTCCGTCTTCCCATCTGAACGCCATTCTCCTGCCGTCTCCCCATAACCTTTGACACCCTCACTAATCAAGTAACTATCAATCTCAGCTTTAAAAATGCCCAATGGCTTGGCCTCCGCAGCCGTCTGTGGCAATTAATTCCACAGATTCACTGGCTAAAGAACTCCCTCCTCATCTTCTTTCTAAAGGGCCCGTCCCACTTTCACGGAGTAACTCACGAATTCTCCCGAGTTTTCCCCTCGTTCCAAACTCGCAGAATGTTCGTAACGAGTCCGTAGGAGGCCGTAGGAGTTCGTAGATATATGGTAGCGGCTCGTAATGCCAGCCGTGGGTACACGTGGCATCAGGTAAGTCGGGACGTTTTTTCCAGCCCGATAAAAAATGTCCACGAGTAAAGAAATGGTCGGGATAAAAGAAATTGCAACTTTTTACTCTTGAGGAGGACATCGAAATAGTCGTGGGAATTCGTACACATACTCGTAGGAGTTCGTAAGAGTTTGTGAACATAGTGGTGGAAGGTCGTAGGAGTTCGTAGATTACCACAATCTTGATTTTTTTTAAAAAGTCCTTTAAACTCGGCAGTGGTTTTGAATTAAGTCGTGAAAGTGGGACAGGACCTTAAAGGTGCCTCCTTTTATTCTGAGGCCATGGTCCCTGGTCCCAGACTCACCCACTGGTGGAAACATCCTCTTGATATGCAATCTATCCAGGCAATAATGTTTCCTACTGGATCAAAGTTGACTCCAAGTAATGACACCCATGGAGAGGCTATGTTGTACCTGCACACTCCTCACCTGTTATTCCATTTAATCTCTAACCCAATTTTACTAATATGTGGAATTTGGCATTCCATAAATACACCAAAGAATTTGGAAATAATGCAAAAATCAATAACAAGCTTCCAGTCTAAGGAGCCATCTCTTTCTATCGGTCAGTGAAAATCATGAATAGATTTCACAGAACGGTAAGGCGTATGGTGAAGGCACAAGATGAAGACACAAGATTCATGCAGATGCTGGAATCTTGTGTAGAACGTGAAGTGCTGGAGTAACTCAACGGGTTTGGCAGTATTTAGTTTAGTTTAGTTTAGTTTAGTTTAGAGATACAGCTCAAACACAGACCCTTAGGCCCACCGAGTCCGTGCCGACCAGCGATCCCCATACACTAGCACTATCCCACACACTCATTTACAATCTTTTACCAAAGCCTATTAACCTACAAACTTTGGAGTGCGGGAGAAATCCGGAGCACCCGAGGAAAATCCACACCTTCACAGGAGAACGTACAAACTCCATACAGACGGCACCTGAGGCCAGGATCGAACCGGGGCCTCCAGCGCTGCACCACCGTGTCGCGGAGGACGTTTCAGGTCAGGACCCTTCTTGAGGCCATTTGGCCCATCCTGACTGTGCCATCTCTTTGTACGAGCCATCCCATGAAACCATTTCCCACCCATTACCTGCAAATGCTTTCCCTTTGGGTTTTCATGGCAGGCAGATCAAAGGGAGTCGATGAGAGGAATCTTCCCGCAATTATCTCCCGGTACACATGCCTGTATCTGGGAAAATCCCCAGTGGATGCAGTGGCGTAGAACTTCCCTCAGCTGAATACTCTTGGGGATCACCTCATCAAGTCTAAGGAGACAGCAAGACTCTGTGTGGGAGAGAGGGGTGCCGGGGAGTAAGGTATTTTACTTCATTTAATTTAGTTTAAATGTTCTCAATTGCTTGTGAGTTTGCACAAATGTTTGCCTGTGTTTTTATTTCTCAACATATGCGTTGCCCTCCTGATTAAATATTACTGATGTATGCCTCGTTGTCACCTTCCCCTCAGCTAACAGTGAACCATTCTACATTTCCTTGATCATCCTCCCCTTTGATCTGTGTTTTCACACCTTACCCATCCATTCTCTGTGTCTCCCTCCCCCCTCACTCTCGCTGAAGAAGGGTTTCGACCCAAAACGTCACCCATTCCTTTTCTCCAGAGATGCTGCCTGTCCCGCTGAGTTACTCCAGCATTTTGCGTCTATCTTCAGTGTAAACCAACATCTGCAGTTCCTTCCTACACATTTTATATGTTTTAGTTTAGTTTAGTTTAGTTTAGTTTAGTTTAGAGATACAGTGCGAAAACAGGCCCTTCAGTCCACCGGGTCTGTGACGACTAACACTATTCTACGCACTAGGGATAATTTACAATTTTACCAAGCCAATTAACCAACAAAACCTGTACGTCTTTGGACTGTGAGCGGAAACCGGAGCATCTGGTGAAAACCTACGTGCACATGGGGAGAACGTACAAACTCTTTATAGACAAGCACCTGTACACAAGATCATTTTTATTAGTTTTTTTTATAACAGATCACCAATAAATGAAGCAAGAATTTCATTGTTCTGTTCTGATCCCGATGCCTACCACACTCTCGATACGCTAATCTGAATGTCAAAAACCCATGGAGTCCAGGGTCAGGGCCACATAGTGTCGGAGGGTCATGCAGCACGGAAACTGGCCGTTCGGCCCAACTCGTCCATTCCGACCAAGATGCCAATCTAAGCTGCTCCCACCTGCCCGCCTTTGGCCTAAATCCCTCTAAATCTTTTCTACCGATTTACCCATCCAAATGTCCGTTAAATGTTGTTCGAGTACTTGCCTCAACTACCTCCTTTACTTTAGACTTTAGGCTTTAGAGATACATCGTGAAAGCAGGCCTTTTGGCCCACCGAGTCAGTGCCGACCAGCGATCACCCCTCACACTAACACTATCCAACACAATAGGTACAATTTTACTGAAGCCAATTAACCTACAAACCTGTACGACTTTGGAATGTGGGAGGAAATCAGAACAGAGAACGGAGCAGAGAAAACCCACGTGGCCACAGGGAGAACGTGCAAGCTCCATACAGTTAGCATCTGTAGTCAGGATTGAACCTGGGTCACTGGCGCTGTAAGGCAGGGACTCTACCACTGCGCCACTGTACCATTCCTCTGGCAGATTGTTTCCTATACCCACTGTCCGCTGTGAGAAACTGTTGCCCCTAAAGTTCCAATTCTATCTTTCCCCTCTCGTCTTAAAACTCCATCTGCTAGTTCTTGTACCCCTACCCTGAAGAAATGCATTCACACTATCGATCCTCCTCATGATTTTAAACACCTCAACCAGATTTCCCCTTAAGGGCCTGTCCCACTTGGCCATCATTTGCACGTAATTTACACGACATCATTCATGCGTCACGACGCACGACGCACGCGTCGTGACGCGCATTACGTGCGCATGGTGCGTGGTGACGTAGGCAGTGACGCGCGGTCGCGCACGGCGCCCAAGGGATTTGGCGATGTACAAAATCTTTGCGCGCCATCTGCGTGACGTGCCAATGACGCCCAAGTGGGACAGGCCCTTTAGTCTCCTGCACTACGAGGAATAAAGTTCTAGTCTGCCCAACCTCCCAATACCTCAAGCCCTCATGTCCTGGCAACTTCCTCGTAAATCTCCACTGCACGTTCAATATCATCCCTCATAGCAGAGTGCCCAAAACGGAACACAATATTCCAAATGCAGCCTCACTAACACCTTGTGTGACTGTAATATAATGTCCTAACCTCCATACTCTCAATACCCAAGTCCATAGTCTCTCTGGATGAAATAGATACCCTTTGGGATCCAATTAGATCTCACCATAAACCTGTCCTCTGGTTTTTGATTTCACTACCTTGGATAAAAGGCTGTGCATTCACCCTATGTATTCCCTGCATGATTTTATACACCTCTATAAGATCACCACTCATCTTCCTGTGCTCCAAGGCATAAAGTCCGAGTCTACCCAACCTCGCCCTACAGCTCAGGCCCTCCAGTTCTGAATGCTACTCGTGAGGCCAATTCTACATTATTCAAGCATGAAAAAGGACATAAAATATCTGATAAATTCACCTTCACAAGTTTTGGTAGTAGAATTAGGCCATTCAGCCCATCGACTCTACTTCGCCATCCAATCATGGCTGATCTCTGTTACCTAATCCTATTTTCCTGTCTTCTCCCCATAACCTCTGACATCCGTACTAATCAAGAATCTATCTATTTCTGCCTTAAAAATATCCACTGACTTGGCCTCCACAGCCTTCTGTGGCAAATAATTCCACAGATTCACCACCCTCTGACTAAAGAAATTCCTCCTCATCTCTTTCCTACAAGAACATCCTTCAATTCAGAGGTTATGACCTCTAGTCCTAGACTCTCCCACAAAATATCTCCAGCTCCACGCGATCCAAGCCTTTCACTATACTGTATGTTTCAACAAAGTCCCCCCTAATCCTTCTAAACTCCAGCGAGTAGGCCCAGTGCCGTCAAACGCTCATCATATGTTATTCTTCTGCTGCGTTGAAGATCCTTGAGCTGCTGGGATACTCAGGAAGTCTGGTTTTCAGACAGTAAGGACCACAATGAGTGGCTGTGGATGGAGAGGGTGTTCTGTTTGTCCAGGATCAAATGGTACAGGGAAGATCCATGAGAATATTGGCAGGACTGGAGGGCCTGAGCTATAGGGAGAGGTTGAGCAGGCTAGGACTTTACACTTTGGAGCGCAGGAGGATGAGGGGTGGCCTTGGGGAGCTGTAACACATCATTGATTAGATCAGAACTGTAATACATCAATGATTAGATCAGAACCAGAAATATATGGATATAATACCAAAACTACAACGAATAAAATATCTCTATACGCAGATGACATCTTAATTTATATTACAAAACCGGAGATTAGTATTCCCAATCTATTTAATGTTATAACTAAGTTTAGTACATTTTCTGGGTATAGAATTAATTGGAATAAAAGTGAAATTATGCCTATAACTGGAATAAAATTAAATATATTAGAACAATTCCCACTTAAAATAGTCACGGACAAACTCAAATATCTAGGAATTAATGTATCTAAGTCCTATAACTGTCTATTTAAATATAATTACCCTCAATTATTAAATAAACTTAAAAAAATATTACCTATATATCAAAAACACTACCTATATCAATGATCGGTAGAATAAATGCTATAAAAATGATTTTTTTGCCACAATTGTTATATTTATTTCAAGCCATCCCTTTATATCTCCCTAAAATGTTTTTTAAAAAATTAGATACTTTGGTTAATAGTTTTATTTGGGACTATAAAAATCATCGAATAAGTAAAAAACATCTATGTAAATCTAAAATAAATGGTGGACTAGCACTGCCAAATTTCTTATATTATTTCTGGGCAGTTCAGATTAAGAATATGAATTTTTGGTTGGTAAATTTAGATCATGAACCAAGCTGGCTAAACATGGAAAAGGAAGACTGTTTGCCTTTTGATGTGGGTTCGATTATTTTTGCGCCATGGGAAGTACAAAAAACACTTATGGTGACAACCCTATAATTTATAGCAATAGACGTATTTGGAAACAAATAGTTAAGACCCTACATATGGATAATTTGTCACTTTGTTTGCCAATTATGAATAATCCCTTGTTTAGGCCCTCTGTATTGGACAAGGGGTTTAGACACTGGAATGATTTAGGAATTAAAAGGATAGAACACCTTTACAAGAAAGGAAAATTTCTTCCATTTCAAGAGTTACAGGATATCTATGGATTGCAGTCAAATAACATATTTAGGTATTTACAAATTAGAAACTATATTAAGTCAAATACGCAAGACTATAAAAATAGAAAACCAGGATTATTAGATGAATTGTTTAATAAACACCCAAATACAGAAAAATTAACAGCGTATAATATACAATACTATTTTGGATAGGGAAATCCCAACTTCGGAAATATATCAACAAACATGGGAAAATGAAATAGGTTTATCTATAACGAAGGAAACTTGGGAAGAAAGCCTACAACGTATACATCGTTGCTCATTAAATGCTAGACATATATTGATACAATTTAGGGTATTACACAGATTACATTATTCAAAAACAAAATTAAATAGAATTTATCCTAACATTTCTCCTATTTGTGATAAATGTCAGAACTTGGAAGCTAACTTAACGCATAGTTTTGTAACATGTATAAAACTCAATTATTATTGGACAGAAATCTTTAGAGTTATCTCTGAAGTTGTCAAAATTAAACTGGACCCAGATCCAAAATTAATAATATTAGGAGTTCCGGATTCAAATTTAATATTAACAGTAAACCAAAGAAATTTCTTGGATTACTGATTGATAATAGGGAAAAAATTAATATTGAAATTTTGGAAGGGAACATTATCCCCCACAATTAAAATGTGGACAGTGGAAATGTTGGAGACGTTGCATTTGGAAAGAATCAGATTTGGCCTAATGGACAAATACGAACTCTTTGAACAGATATGGTCTCCATATACAGAATATTTGAAGGGGTAGCTGTTCTTGGCATCACAACTCAATGGGTACCCGGCAGGATTAGATGAAAATAACTCTCTGTTTTTTTTTGATTTGTATACATTTTTCTATTGATATCGCAATTTGAAATTGTGTTATTCACTATTAAGGTGTATACTATAATCTCTTTTTTTAATATATATATAATACTTTGTTTTAATTAAATATATATAACAAGAATATATACATTTTTTTTTCTCTCTTCTCTTTCTCTCTCTATATAATCAAAATTATTACTTAATCACTATTCTTATTGATTAAAATCTATTCTTTTATTTTTCTACTTTCTAAAAAAATAGAAGTTTATAAGAATTATTCGTAACATTCGTATAAAAATAGAAGTTTATAAGAATTATTCGTAACATTCGTATACTTATTGAAATAAGTTGGTTGTGTATTTGAACAGTTGTTATACCGTTGTTATGACGGATTACTTCTAATAAAAATATTATTACAAAAAAAATGGTGCAGGGAAGATCCATGAGAATGTTGGCAGGACTGGAGGGCCTGAGCTACAGGGAGAGGTTGAGCAGGCTAGGACTTTACACCTTGGAGCGCAGGAGGATGAGGGGTTGCCTTGGGGAGCTGTAACACATCATGAGAGGAATAGATAGGGTAAGTGCACGGTCTTTTATCCAAGATAGGGGAACCATGACCCAGAGGACAGGTTTAAGGTGAGAGGGGCTAGATATACCTTTTGATACCAAAGGGTATCTCCTGAGAGTGGTGGGACTATGGAATTGGGTATAGAGAGTGGAGGGTATTGGGTATGGAGGTTAGGACAGTAGTACAAGGCGTTAGTGAGGCTGCAGTTGGAATATTGTGTTCACTTTTGGACACCCTGCTACGAGGCAGGGGCCGCGGAACGTTTTTAAATGTCGGGGGGGGGGGCTGAGCGAACACTGATCACCGGCCTCGGGGGTACCCGATGAGGGAGCGGAGCGACCGAGCAGGGGGAGGGTGTGGGACGGTGGCACAATTATTATTTTTTGTTGTTGCGCGACCTCCAAAAAACTGGGGGATAATACAGGCCATCCCCCAACTCAAATAGTGGGGGGATATATTCCCCCCCCCCCCCCCCTCACTCTCTCTCTCTCTCTCGTGGCCGACTCTCTCCCTCCCTCCCTCCCTCTCCCTCGGGGTGTGACTGGCCGTTGGGCGGATGGGAGGGAGGGTTTTTGGGGGGGGGGGGCAGTCAGTTTCCGCCACAGCTGATCGTGGTTTTGCCGCGCTCACTGTGCCGCTTGTTCTGAGATTCTGGATGTCGGAGGTCCTCAGAAGAAGAGAAAAATACGCCTGCGGGCCGGATAATTTCGGATTATGAAGCATGTCTCGCCAAAAATTAGGAGGGGCAGCAGACACCCCCCCCCGGTTCCGCGGCCCGCGAGAGGAATGATGTTGAGTGAATGACCACGTAGAGGTGTATAACATCATGAGAGGAATAGATAGGGTGAATGCACAGAGTCTATTACCCAGAGAAGGGGAATCGAGAACCAGAGGGCGTATGTTTAAGGTGAGGGGAAACGATTTAATAGGAACCTGAGGGCAACATTTTTACACAAAGGGTGGTAGGTGAACGGAACAAGCTGCCAGAGGAGGTAGTTGAGGCAGGTACTATAACAAATTTCAGAAACATTTAGGCAGGTACATGGATTGGACAGGTTTAGATGAATATGGGCCCAATGCAGGCAGGTGAGACTAGTGCAGATGGGGCAAGTTGGTTGGTGTGGGCAAGTTGGGCCGAAGACCGGGGTTACAGTAAAGGGCCTGTCCCACTGTACGAGGTAATTCAAGAGTTCTCCCGAGTTCTCCCCTGATTCGAGCGCGTGTAATGTACGTAGCGGCTCGTGGATATCATTTAGCGGCTCGTACGAGTAACGGAAGGTACTCGGGAAATCCGGTAAATTCATGACGTTTTTTTCAACACTGTGAAAAATGTCCACGAGTAAAAAAATACTCGTGATGAAAATTGTTTACTTTTTATTCATACGAGCCGCTACGTACCCGCTACGTACATTACACGAGCTCGAATCAGGGGAGAACTCGGGAGAACTCTTGAATTACCTCGTAAAGTGGGACAGGCCCTTAAGGACGGAGACTCTTTGCTGGGTAGTTCATTTAAAAAAGGACTTTGGTACCACTTGTTGAAAGCCTCGAAGAATGTAAAGCATTGACAGCTTTTGTTGTAATAACTAGCCTGCAGAGCTGCTGCCTTACAGTGCCAGAGATCCGCGTTCCATCCTGACCTTGGGTGCTGTCTGTGTGGAGTTTGCACGTTCTCCCTGTGACCACGTGGGTTTCCTCGGGTTTCCACCCGCACCTCAAAGATTTGCGAGTTTGCAGGTTAATTGGCCTCAGTCAGTGAGGATTGGATGAGAAAGTGTGTGAGAAATATGAGAACTAGTGTAAACGGGTGATCGATGGTCGGCTGGGTCTCAGTGGGTCGAAACGCCTGTTGCTATGCGGCATAAACCAAAATGCCAGCGCATAAACTAAACCAAACACCACACGTTTAACGAATAAACATAAACTAGACAAACACTACACAGGGCGGTCACGAGGGCGCAACGGTAGAGTTGCTGCCTTACAGCGAATGCAGCGCCGGAGACCCAGGTTCGATCCTGACTACGGGTGCTGTCAGTACGGAGTTTGTATGTTCTCCCCGTGATCTGCGTCTGCTTTCTCTGAGATCTTCGGTTTCCTCCCACACTCCAAAGACGTCGGTTAATTGGCTTGGTAAATGTAAAAATTGGCCCCAGTGGGTGTTGATGTGCGGGGATCGCTGGTCGGCGCAGACCCGGTGGGCCAAAGGGCCTGTTTCCGCGCTGTATCTCTAAACTAAACTAAACTACTCTGCACGAACATTACTCACTCGATCTGTTCTGCATTATTCTGGCTTGAGAAGGATATAAATGCCTGATAAATTCAGACAGTTGCAAGACCACTCATGCATATAACAATTGATCTCTGGTGGCATTGCAGAGCGGAGGAATGAAGGCCAAGCGTAGCCTCCATATCAGGTGGGGGATAATTGGTCCAGGGTGTGCAGATGTAATTCAGACCGAGGGCTCGATGCATACGGACAACGACACATAAGTAGTCTCCACTGCAGATGTAAACATTTATTATGTGGGAAGGCGACAGGGAATGCATGCAAACCTTAGATTTATTAAATACTATTTATAGATTGAAACTGTAAAGGTAGGAAGCAGAATATCAGAAACTCTCATATTTTTGAATGGGATTAAAGTATTCCTTTTCTAAAAGAACGGCACGGTGGCGCAGTGGTAAACTTGCCGTCTTACAGCGCTAGAGACCCAGGTTCGATCCTGACTAAGAATGCTGTCTGTATGGAGTTTATACGTTCTCCCTGTGTCCGCTTGGGTTTTCTCCGGGCGCTCTGGTTTCCTCCCACACTCCAAAGATGTACAGGATTGTAGGTTAATTGACATCGACAAACTTTAAATTGTCCCGAGTGTGTAGGGTAGTGCTAGTGTACGGGGTGATCACTGGTCAGCCTGGACTCGGTGGGCCGAAGGGCCTTTTTCAACACTGTATCTCTAAAGTAAAGTCTAAAGTCATGGTCTGAAGAAGGGTCTCGACCCGAAACGTCACCCATTCCTCTCCAGAGATGCTGCCTGACCCGCTGAGTTACTCCAGCTTTTTGTGTCTATCTTCGGTGTAAACCAGCATCTGCAGTTCCTCCTACACTCCAAAGTAAAGGTGACGTCTCAACATAGGATTACGGAGATAGCTATTGAACATTATACAACAAGAGATCAAGAACTCTCACTTGTACATGTTAGAATCATTCCAACACAGGAGGCCATTCGGCCCATTGAGATGACACCAGCATTTACCTTCCTTCCGAGGGGAGTCAGGAGATAATCACATTGAAGTGGGTCTGACTGACATAAAGGCCAAGGACGAGAGCAACAACGGCGGATTTACATCTCTGAATGACATTGATGAATCAAATAGTTTCACGACCACTGTCACTAATATTGACTTCTTAATTCCAGATTTATTTAATTGAATGAACTTAAATTCCCAACTGGCTGGTGAGGTTTAAACTCACGTCTCCGAATCAATCATTCTAACAATGGATACTAGTTTAGCAATCAAACCACTGTGATAATCTACTGGCTCAATATTGCCATTAAAGGGTGATTAGAGTACGAATACACCAGTGGGCTTCAACCCAGAGCCTATATCCTGTGACTGTACAATTGCAGAAGGACCTCTTTACTCCTATACTCAAATCCTCTTGTTATGAAGGCCAACAGGCCTTTAACTTTCTTCAGTGCCTGCTGTACCTGCATGTTTACTTTCAGTGACTGGTGTACAAGGACACCCAGGTTTCATTGCACTTCCCTTTTTCCTAACCTGACACCATTGAAATGATAATCTGCCTCCTAGTTCTTGCTGACAAAGTGGATAACCTCACATTTATCTACATTATACTGCACCTGCCCACTCACTCAACCTGTCCAATCGTATCACCTCTCACTCAATCTTATAAAACCCCTCTAAGATTCTCCTGTGCTCCAAGGAATAAAAGGAGGTACTTCTTATTTTAAGAATAAGGAGTAAGCCATTTAGAACGGAGACGAGGAAACACTTTTTCTCACAGAGAGTGGTGAGTCTGTAGGAATTCTCTGCCTCAGAAGGCGGTGGAGGCAGGTTCTCTAGAAGCTTTCAAGAGAGCGCTAGATAGGGCTCTTAACAATAGCGGAGTCAGGGGGTATGGGGAGAAGGCAGGAACGGGGTACTGATTGGGGATGATCAGCCATGATCACATTGAATGGCGGTGCTGGCTCGAAGGGCCAAATGGCCTACTCCTGCACCTATTGTCTATTGTCTATTGTCTATTAAACTAAAGATAGACACAAAAAGCTAGGGTAAGACCGCGAGTCAGACAGCACCTCTGGAGAAAAGGAATGGGTGACTTTTTGGGTCGAGACCCTTCTTCAGACCCTTTCTATGTGAAGCCTGAAGTCTGAAGAAGGGTCTCGACCTGAAACATCACCTATTCCTTTTCTCCAGAGATGCTGCCTGACCCATTGAGTTACTCCAGTTTTTTGTGTCTATCTTCAGTACTTTCCTAGGGGTGAAGATTGCAACCTTCACGTGGTACGTCCTGTTTCGGCTAATGCAATTAACTCGACGTGCGCAAACAGAAGATCAAATAGAACAAGTTGCCCAACAACTTTAGGTTGTGCACGCCACACGACAGAAGAAGAAGTACTTTCCTACACATTAAACTAGCTGGTTTCATTTACTCCATGAGCGCTTTGCAGAACTTGTCAACATATTGTAGCGATCAAAAACGACTTCCAGAAGCTGGTAACATGCCCAGCTGTATTGGAGCGTTCCCTTTACACCGCCCCAGTTAGTCTTGGCTCCAAACAATATGAAAAAGATTCGGGATTACTCAGAACTTTTCAGGTCGTTTACAAGTGCATCTGAACCACGTTCTGCTAAAGTATTGTCACTAATTTAATGTACAGCACAGTGGCGCAGCAGTAGAGTTACGGCCCTACAGCTCCAGAGACCTGGGTTTGAATCTGACTACGGCTGCTGTCTGTACGGACCTCGTGGGTTTTCTCTGGGTGCTCCGATTTCCACCCACAGTCCAAAGACGTGCAGATTTGTAGGTTAATTGGCTTCAGTAAATTGTCACTAGTTTGTTGGTCACAGGCCCTTTAGCCCACCGAGCCCGCGCCGACCAGCGATCCCAGTACACCAGCACTATCCTGCACACTAGCGATAATTTACCATTTTTACCCAAGCCAAATTAAACTATAAACTGTACGTCTTCCCCCCCCCCCCCCTCCCCCCCCCCACCCCCCCCACCACCATCCCCCCCCCCCCCCCCCCCCCCCCCCGTTATGTACTATGTTTACATATTCTGTTGCGTTACAGCAAGTAAGAATTTCATTGTCCTTTCTGGGACATATGACAATAAAACACTCTTGACTCTTGCCTTTAGTGTGTGGGAGACAATAGACAATAGGTGCAGGAGTAGGCCATTCGGCCCTTCGAGCCAGCACCGCCATTCAATGTGATCATGTCTGATCATCCCTAATCAGTACCCCGTTCCTGCCTTCTCCCCATATCCCCTGACTCGCTATTTTTAAGAGCCCTATCTAGCTCTCTCTTGAAAGCATCCAGAGAACCTGCCTCCACCGCCCTCTGAGGCAGAGAATTCCACGGACTCACCACTCTCTGTAAGAAAAAGTGTTTCCTCGTCTCTGTTCTAAATGGCTTCTTATTCTTAAACCGTGGCCCCTGGTTCTGGACTCCCCCAACATCGGGAACATGTTTCCTGCCTCTAGCGTGTCTAAGACCTTACCAATCTTATATGGCACACTCGGGGAAAACCTAAGCGGTCAGAGGGAGAATGTATGAACTCTGCGCAGACCCATGGTCAGGATCGAACCCGGGACTCTGGCGCTGGAAGGCAGCATCTCTACCACTGCGCCACCACCACGCCTTTGTACTTAATCTAAGATTATGTTTATGTACAGTAATACGTTGACTCAGCTATAGGCAAAAAAAGGAACTTCACTGCAACTCGGGACATGTGACAATAAAGTTGAAACATTGAGTTGAGCTAAATTTTTTTGCTCAAATCCCTCAAGTGGGAATTGGATCCTAAATTTTCTTTTAATTGTTTTCTGATCCTACGCTCCTTGAGGTCTCTGGAACGACATTCCTCAAATTTAGGGTTGATTTTTTTAGCAACAGTTTATTCAACTGTGAAGCATTAATCATTTTGCCGTACATCTCTGTTCAGTCAGACAAGGAGAAGCAGATGCTATCAACATGGGCTTGTTGAGACCGAACCCTTAGGGTAATGAAACGCCCAGCAATATTCCACACTGTCCCAGCCATTACTGAGAGGTTAAGGGATAATCCCTGTTATTACATAACGCTGCATCCTGCGTTTAAAATAACAACATTACAATGGAAGATTGATAATTTCAAATAAAATAAGCTGCCAAATCATATTTTGACACCTTTAGTGGTGTGATTGGAATGTGTAATTGCAATTCCCTGCTGTTGTTCGCACTAATTTCACCTCATGAAGTCTGTTACGATCTGAACAGTAGGGTTCCAAATCACACTCTGTTTGAAATATTTTTTTTTGTGAGTGAACATTGCGGAGAAAAGAGCTGCCTTTTCTGGGGGAACTCAACTGTGGCATCAGGCACTCCCAGATTAAAAGAAGCTGTAAGGACACTCTGCAAAATATTTACATTTATTCTTTGGAGCTTTACACAAAGTGCTGGAGTAACTCAGCAGGTCAGGCAGCATCTCTGGAGAAAAGGAATAGGTGGCGTTTCGGGTCGAGACCCTTCTTCAGACTGAGCGGGATCTTCTGACTGAGAAGAAGGGTCTCGACCTGAAACATCACCTATTCCTTTTCTCCAGAGATGACAGCTAAAGCTCTGTATTTCTTTGACTCTGTGGCGAGTCAAGGGACGGAATGGAAAGTTTCAACATTTAGTCTCCTCAGCAGCAAGCAAGTAGGCAAGGGTGAGGGGGTAGCCCCCAACAACGGGCAGCACGGTGGCGCAGCGGTAGAGTTGCTGCCTTACAGCGCTTGCAGCGCCGGAGACCCGGGTTCGATCCCGACTACGGGCGCTGTCTGTACAGAGTTTGCACATTCTCCACGTGACCTGCGTGGGTTTTCTCCGAGATCTTCGGTTTCCTCCCACACTCCAAAGACGTACAGGTTTGTAGGTAAATTGGCTCGGTAAATGTAAAAAATATCCTTAGTGTGTGTTTGATAGTGTTAATGTGTGGGGATCGCTGGTCAGCGCGGACTCGGTGGGCCGAAGGGCCTGTTTCTGCGCTGAATCTCTAAACTAAACAAGAATTCTTATGGAGGTCCCTGACTCTGGAGCAGGTACTGATGATCCCATTTATCTCATAAGTTTGTGTTAGTTTAGAGATACAGCGTGGAAACAGGCCCTTCGAACGAACGAATCTGCATCGACCAGCGATCCCCGCACAGTAACACTATCCTACACACATTAGGGACAATTTTACATAAATGCCAACCTAATTACCCTACAAACCGGTACGTCTTTGGTGTGAGGGAGGAAACCGAAGATCTCAGAGAAAACCCGCGCAGGTCACGAGGAGAACGTTCAAACTCCATACAGACAGCACCTGTAGTTGGAATCGAACCCGGGTCTCTGCTGCTGAAAGCGCTGTGAGGCCCTTGTCCCACTTAGGAGACCTAAACAGCAACCTCTGGTGACCTTGCCCGCCACCCAAGGTTTCCATGAGGTCACCGGAGGTTTTTGTCACTCTCCCTAATGGTCGAAAGTGGTTTCCGTGCGGTCGAGGCTTCATCTAGGTTGCTGCTATTTTTTCATCATAAAATCGGCCTTGACTAAAAATAGGTTGCCGTTTTAAAAATCAATAATTTTTTAGTCGAAGCCAGTATTCTTCATAGTCGAGGAAGGTTTTCAACATATGCGTGGGAGGTGGTAGGAGGTTGCAGGTCACCTCCACCTTGATTTTTTTTTTGGGTGGTGGGCAAGGTCACCAGAGGTTGCTGTTTAGGTCTCCTAAGTGGGACAGGGGCTTAAGGCCGCAACTCCTCCACTGTTCCACGTGCCGCCCTTAAGTTATAGGAGGTGAGTTAGGCCATTTGGCCCACAAAGTCTTAAAATCATGGCTGATTAATCTCTCCCTCTCAACCCCATTCTCCTGTCTTCGCCCCATAACCCCTGACATCCTTGTTAAGCAAGAGCCTGTCAATCTCCCCCTTAAAAATATCCATTGACTTGGCCGCCACAGCAGTGTGTGGCAATGAATTTCACAGATTCACTACCCTCAGACAAAGTAAAATCCTCCTCATCTGCTTTCTTACGGTACATTATTTTATTCTGGAGCTGTGGGTCTGGTCCTAGACTCTCCCACCAGTGGAAACATTCTCTTCACATCCACTTTGATCAGGCCTTTCACTATTCGGTAAGTTTCAATGAGGTTCCCCCTTCATCTTTCTAAACTCCAGCGAGTACAGGCCTAGTGGCCTCAAACGCTCATCATATGTTAATGAACTAATTCCTGGGATAATTCTCGTAAACCTCCTCTGGGCCGTCTCCAATGCCAGCACATCCTTTCTCGGCCCAAACTGCTCACCTTCCTCCAAAAGCGATCTGACCGGTGCCCTATAAAGCCTCAGCATTACATCCCTCGTTTCATATTCTAGTCCTCTCGAAATAAATGCTCGCATTGCATTTGCCTTCTCATGGAGAAACGTGCCTCTTCTCCCCCAGCCGAGAGCTGCTCGCCTCTGAGTGAACTCAGATGTGCAAACGAATGTTGCACAGTAGTCACGCATATTCAATTCACAAACGCAGAGGACACAGAACACATTTTGAAAACTATGCAACCAAGTGATTGCATTATGTGATTGCATCCTAGATTAAGTTCCTTTGAGATGCCACATTCAATGCGCGCCACAAAGGAATTTCCCACGCTTGCAAACGACATATTCCGCTCAAATCTGGACACCAGGAATTAATTTCTGATTGGAGCTCTCTTTCAGGTGGGCTGCACGGTGGCGCAGGTAGAGTTGCTGACTCACAGCGCCAGAGTCCCGGTTTCAATCCTGACAACGGGCGCTGTCTGTACGGCGTGTAGCTTCACCCCGTGACCGCCAGGGTTTTCTCCGGGCGCTCCGGTTTCCTCCCACTCTCCAAAGACGTACAGGTGTGTAGGTTAATTGGCTTTGGACAAAATTATAAATTGTCTACAGTGCATAGGATGGTGCTGGGGATCGCTGGTCAACCTGGACTCGGTGGGCCGAAGGGCCTGTTTCCACGCCATCTTTTTAAATTCTACACTAAACTTTAAACTCTCCCTGTTCACTGATATTTTGGTCTCAACCCACAGGAATGGAATTGCATTACTGCCATTGGAGTGCAAGGCTGCCATTGCTTTGAATGAAAAAGTGAAAGATTGTACAGCCATTGACGATGAGTCTTGTCGGTACATTCTCTCTGTGACCTGCGCGGGTTTTCTCTGAGATCTTCCATTTTCTTCCACACTCCAAAGACGTGCAGGTTTATAAGAAAAAGGCAAGTGATTGTTGGCTGTACACAGCGCCTTCAACAGAACAAATGAACGCAAACTTATCCCCTGGGCAAAGGATTCTAAACTAGAGTGCCCCCCCCCCCCCACACACACACTGGGTCCCCCTTTGTCTCCCACTGTCCTGTGCAACGGTCTCCCCACGTCAGCTCCTCCATTGTTCTTCATGGTAGTCCCCCCACACTGAGTCCCCATTGTCTTCCCCTCCCCCCCTCATGCTCATCAACCATTGATCCTGGGTCAATCGTGAGGCCCCACCGCTGCCGAGGCCCCCCCTCCACCTGGGCTCCTGTTGCCATCGAGGCTCCCATCATCACCTCCGCTGAGGCTCCTTCGGCCCAGGCAGGCCTCACCGCTCGGCTTCTCCCCAGTCCCCTGGGAGGCCAGTGGGGTGAGTCGGTCTTACTGGGGCGCGTTCCGGTCGGCGCATCGGTCGTTCGGTGGATGGACCGGGCCCACGCGGCTCCCCGGGCCACTCCCACTAGTGTGTGTAGGATAGTGTGAGTGTGCAGGGACCGTTGGTCAGAGCGGACTCGGTGGGCCGAAGGGCCTGTTACCGCGCCTTATCTCTAAAACTAAAAACTAAAAAACATATTTGGGAATGGAGCACGGTGTACAATTCTGGTCGTTCTGCTTTGGGAAGGACCTCCAGAAATATCGCAAGGAAACAGGCCCTTCAGCCCACCAAGTCCACACCGACCATTAGTTCTATGTCATCCCAGTTTTGCATCCACTCCCAACACACCAAGGAGAATGTACAGTGGGCCAATTAACCCGCAAACCGGCGCGTATTGGGATGTGGGAGGAAACTGGAGTACCCAGTGGAAACCCACGCGATCACAGGGAGCACATGCAAAGACTACCTGACAACACCCAAGATCAGGTTTGAAGATTTGTTTAATTTAATGTCACGTCTACCAAGGAACAATAAAAGGCTTTTGTTGCGTGCTAACCAGTCAGCGGAAAGACTATAGATGATTACAATCGATCCATCCACAGTGTACGGATCCATGATAAAGGGAATAACGTGAATAATGTTTCGTGCAAGATAATGTCAAGTAAAGTCCGATCAAAGATAGTCCGAGGGTCTCCAATGAAGTAGATAGTGACTCAGGACCGCTCTCCAGTTTTTGGTAGGATGGTTCAGTTGCCTGATAACAGCTGGGAAGAAATTGTCCCTGAAGCTGGAGGTGCGTGTTTTCAGACTTCTATTGTTTTGCCCGATGGGAGAGGGGAGAAGAGGGGGTGGCGGGGGGGGGGGGGGGCTACTCATTCTTGATCACACTGCTGGCCTTGCCGTGGCAGCATGAGGAATAAATAGAGTCAATGGAAGAGAGGTCGGTTCGCGTGACGGTCTGGGCTGCGTCCACGATTCTCTGCAATTTCTTGCGGTCTTAGATGGAGCTGTTCCCAAACCAGGCTGTGATGCATCCCGACAAATGCTTTCTACAGCGCATCTGTGGAAGTTGGTGAGAGTTGTTTGGGACGTGCCGAATTTCCTATAGGGCCTGTCCCACTATACGAGTTTACCCAAGAGCTCTCTCGAGTTTAAAAAAATATCAAACTCGTGGTAGGTACGTAGAATGTACGTAGCGGGTACGTCGGAGCTCAGGACGTCTCTTAGCGGCTCGTAACGCTAACGACAGGTACTCGGGAAACGCGGTAAACTCGTGAAGTTTTTTCAACTCGTTGAAAAATGTCCACGAGAGCCCCGAGTACCTACGAGCCTCCGAAGGATGTAGAGGCATTGGTGTACTCCGGGTCTCTGGCGCTGTGAGGCAGCAGCTCTACCCGCTGTGCCACTGTGCTGCACAACAATATTGCTGAGACGATGAAGACCATTTTAAGCTTGACGAGCGGCTTACGTCGGCAAATTTCCAGATCAAACACAGTAAGTGAAGGATAAAGAGAGGCAGAGATTTTAGTTCCTAATATATACAGTCAGGAGTTGATGATGCTGTAATAACTTAATGTCAGCCAAATTGGGGTGGCAATTTAATTTCCTCCAAAATCAGACATTATTTCCAGCTTTATTTCTTTCCGAAGCCAAACATCTGATAAGGAGAGGATCGAGAATCCAAATCCCCTTTGCTGTCAACTAATGCCATAAATCACCTCATTACAGTCAAGTCTTGTTAAAACGTATAAGCAGCACATTTTCACCTCTTGACCTGGGCCTGTAACCGCAGTCTGTTGTAATGCAGCTAATCTGAGGCGCTGCTAAATGTCAGACCCAGTGACATCCCCTACTTAACCTGAACTTAATACAATAATACATTGAAATCTTTTCACCCACTCAAATTGTAAATCAGATCATCAATTATCTCAATGGACCATCAGCTCATGAACCATTTTAACCTGCAATTAAAATTGTACGCCCTATCTTTCTGAAATTGAAATTCTTTTACCCGTTCTTGTGTTTGCTGTCTTTTTGGACTACAGCTGGCCGATAGGATTTTTATTTGTGCAGATGTTGGTTTACACGGAAGACAGACGCAAAATGCTGGGGTAACTCAGCTGGTCAGGCAGCATCTCGGGAGAGGAGGAATGGGTGCCGTTTCGGGTCGAGACCACTACTTCAGACTGAGAGTCAGGGGAAAGGGGAGCGTGAGATATAGACGGTACTTAGGACAAAAAAAAATGGAAGTTATGCAGAAAGCAACGATAATCAAGAACATATAGAGCCCACAATGGTCCATTGTTGGCTGAGGGGTAGGTGATAACAAGTTAAAACAGACAGTGGAATTCAACAGGGTGAGTGAAACTAGTATGGGTTTTGGGTTCAGTGCCTTCTTTCTTATTGTTTTTTTTCTTTTGTTTCTGTTTCTGCGCCGTATCTCTAAACTAAACTACACTCATTTAATTGTTTATTGCCACTAGTACCGAGATCGTGAAAAGTTTTTTGTTGCGAGCTAACCAGTCAGCGGAAATACTGTACAATTAACATGATTATTCAATTGAAACTCCAATAGTTAAGACTAAAACTTTCAAGATAGCAATTATTTTATGTTATTATTTCACTTATTTGTTCATAGATTATTTTTTGTTCATAGGAGTTAGACATAGCTGGCAATACCAGCATGTATTGTCCATGCCTCAATGTAGAGGCAGTTAACGTTCCCACATTGTGGCTCCCACATGCAGGCCAGACCAGTTGTAGCAGATTTTGTCTCCAGAAGGATATTAAAAATCATTAGGACAGGTACAAAGATAGGAAAGGTTGAGAAGGATATGGGCCAAATGCAGGCAAATAGGTGTAGTATTGGATAGTGGGTCGCCTATGTACTGCGGCATCATCGATAACACAGTTTAGTTTATTGGCACCTTTCACTGAGGTAAAGCTTTTGTTGTATTCTAACCAGTCAGCAGAAAGACTACACATGATTACAATCGAGCCTCACAGTATGAAGATACATGATAAAGGGAATGACGTCTACTGCAAAATGAAGTCCAGTAAAGTCTGATTAAAGATAGTCCGAGGGTCTCCAATGAGGTAGATGTTAGCTCAGGACCGCTCTCTAGTTGTTGATAAGATGGTTCAGTCGGGAGACGGTTTTCCCCTTCACCAGGTCACCAAAGCTAATTATACAGCTTTGGTGTCAGTTCACACTGAGACCAGCTAACATGGTGGGCGTCATGGTGGCACTGTGGTAGAGTTGCTGCCTTACAGACCCGCACCAGTGACCCGGGTTGGATCTCGACTAGGGGTGCTGTCTGTGTGGAGCTTGTACCTTCTCCCCGTGACCGCGTGGATTTTCTTGGACATCTTTGGTTTCCTCCAACACTCCAAAGACGCACAGGTTTGTAGGTTAATTGGATTGGTATAAGTGTAAATTGTCCCTAGTGTGTGTAGGATAGTGTTAATGCGCGGGGATCGCTGGTCTGTGCGGACTCGTTGGGCCGAAGGGCCTGTTTCCGTGCTCTATCTCTAAACTAAACTAAACTTAACGCACCACAGACCGCCGCTGAGAGGGTTCACCCGACGCCGGAGTACCATCACCCGGCGAGAACGGCCGGGAACATCTGCCCTGTAGCAGCCACTGAGGAGGCCTCAATAGGCCCGACCATGGGTGGACATGGGGATGGGGACTGGACTTTGTGCCTTCCCCCAAGAGTGGGAACCATTGTGGGCGGATGTTTTTATGTTTTAATGTTAAACTTCTTTAATGCTATGTTGTATTTTTATGAGTGTGCTGCAAGGACATCTGAATTTCCCCTGAATAAGGGGATTAATAAAGTATTTATTATTATTATTATTATTATTATTATTATCATTATTATTATTATTATTATTATTATTATTATTATTATTATTAGATCAGACTTACCAGTTGGACTTCTCAACATCAGTTCATTTCGAGCATGTGCTGGATTTCCACCATCTCGAGGGCCAGTGGGAAACTAAAAGTCATTCACCTTAAAACATTGAACATTTCACAGCAGATGTGGGTAAGTGCTAATACACGAAGGACATTTACTGGCCTCACTTGTCAATGTTTGCAAGCTTCACGTGTTCCATTAGGCCTCCTCTTCTCAAAGTCTGCTTTGCATCATCCACATGGCTGGTAGATTGGGGGTGATACCCATCACTTAGTGCTGATAACTGCGCTGCTTGTGTTCTCAGGACATGTTTGGTGACCACTACAACCCACTTGAATTACAATAAGCATGACGGACACAAAGGTGAGATTAATCTTTTATCCAAAAGGTTGCAAGAAAAAAGCAAGTATAAAGCAAAGTGAGGATTTCTGGGGTTTTGCAAATCTGTGATTGTGCATACACTAGGAATATAGTTGAAAATATCCCAAACGGTATCAGACACGCAATTTCTCTAATTAAATAATGAATGAAGTACCAAGGTGCCCATACCTATCCGCTACTCTCTCAGTATTACAGTATCAGTATTACTCTCTGAGTATTACTCTCTGAGTATTACTCTCTCAGTATTACTCTCAGTATTACTCAGTATTAACTCTTCTCAGTATTACTCTCTCAGTATTACTCAGTATTACTCTCTCAGTATTACTCTCTCAGTATTACTCAGTATTACTCTCTCAGTATTACTCTCTCAGTATTACTCAGTATTACTCTCTCAGTATTACTCTCTCATTATTACTCTCATTACTATTTAATGAAAGTATTCTGGGTGCTGTCTGTACGGTATTTGTACGTTCTCCCCGTGACCGCGTGGGTTTTCTTGGGGTTTCCTCCCACATCCCAAAACCGTGCAGGTATGCAGCTTAATTGGCTCCGGTAAATTTGTTCATTTCCACTAGGGTGTAGGATAGTGATAGCGTACGGGGAGATCGCTGGTCGGCACGGACTCGGTGGGCCGAAGGGCCTGTTTCTGCTTACCTCTGAACTAAATAAAACTGAACTAAATCTGTAGGGAGTGGATGAGAAAATGTGATAACATAGAACTAGTGTGAACGGATGATGGATGGTCGGTGCGGACCTGGTGGGTCGAAGGGCCTGTTTCCATGCTGTATCTTTCAATCAATCAACATGCTATATTACTGTAACATAACATCCTGACCTCTAGACTCAATATGTGCAGGAAGGAACTGCAGATGCTGGCTTATGCCGAAGATAGACACAAAATGCTGGAGTAAAACTCAGTGGGTCAGGCAGCATCCCTGGAGAAACTAGTGACGTTTTGGGTCGTGTCCCCTCCCTCGACTGAAATGATGTGCAGAGCTCATAATACTAACTGATGAAGGCTTAGACAATATGAAAACAGATGGACACCCACAATGCAGATGACCCTGCCATGTCCTGCTCCACCAGTTTAGTTTAATTTGGTTTGGAGAAACAGCGCGGAAACTGGCCCTTCAGCCCACCGAGTCCGCAACGACCAGCGATCCCCGCACATTAACACTACCCTGCACAGTTTGACATCAGGGACAATTTTTATTTTTTTTACATTTATACATTTATACCAAGCCAGCCAACCTACAAACTTGTACGTCTTTGGAGTGTGGGAGGAAACCGAAGATCTCGGAGAAAACACACGCAGGATCACGGGGAGAACGTACAAACTCCACACAGACAGCACCCGTAGTCAGGATTGAACCCGGGTGTCTGGCGCTGTTAGGCAGTAGCTCTACCCCTACGCCACCGAGCCGCCCACGCATTTACTGAAAGAGCCAAGACAAGAATAAATCGAGTTCATCATCTCGATTCTGCCTTTGGATCGGCTCCATCTCCACCTCGTGCATTCTCGACTCATCAATTTGGACGGTCTCTGGTCTGATCCCTCACAGTCACAACTGTAGGCTGCAGCATTATTTAGTGTGATAGAGGCAGCATTACCGACAGACCCGACCTCACCTGACAAAGGGAACTGAGAAAAAGCCGAGTGCATTAACAAAGAGCTCAGATCGAAAAGTTATACCAATCTAAACTAACACCAGCGAGCTCAGAGGGAAAATACAATTATCATGTTGACGACTCCTGCTGTGAATCAGCTACTTATTCCAGATAGAACATTTGTGCGCAGATACTGTGACCAGGACTGAACATGTTTGTGACTCTAATATTATCCCTGCACAGTAGGTTATCGGGCAGAGCTTTACAAAACAGTTGATTTTGTTTTTGTTTCGATTTGCCCTTCACTCCAGGTGCCTGCCACGTACCTTCCCGAAGTATAATGACGCGATTATATGACAGAAACAGGTCGCTTGGCCCAACTGATCTGTGCCATAAATTAGGCTCTGTCTGAATAATCCACACGAGACGTGAGTTACTATCAAACTGTAGCTAATTTATTCCCAAAAACTTGTCAGACAAGGAGGACAGCCAAGCAAGAGACTGTTCTGCAGAGTCAAGGCATGCACCATTTTATACCATTTCTGATAGCATTTAGCAAGATTAGTCACGTACACTTATTTACAGGGTTATCCATTTAGTGTAGAGGTACAGTGTGGAAACAGGCCCTTCGGCCCACTGAGCCCGCACCGACCAACGATCCCCGCACACTCGCACTATCCTACACACACTAGGGACAATTGACAATTTCTACCGAAGCCAATTCACCTACAAACTTGTGCATCTTTGGAGTGTGGGAAGAAACTGGAGCAACACGAGGAAAGCTCACGTAGGTCACGGGGAGAAGGTACAGACTCCATACAGATAGCACCTGTGGTCAGGATCAAAGCCGAGCCTCTGGTGCTGTAAGGCAGCAACTCCACCGCTGCGCCACCGGGCCGCCCTACTGTGGCCCAGCATTCAGTAGGCACCATTTAAAAAGCAGGCTCCGTTATTTGCAAGGAAGATTAGGATGTCCATTAGGAGTGGTGGGTGTCTCGTACACATTAGTGATGTAAAGGCAGATACGATAGTGACATTTAGGAGACATGGTTAGATGTGTAGGGAATGGAGAGGCATAGACCACGCAGGCAGAGAGTTTAATTTAACTTGGCATCACATTTGGCATGAATATTGTGGGCTGAAGGGCCTGTTCTTGTGCTGTACTGTTCTGTATTCTGACATCCTACACTTCTGGCAGTGGCAATGATGCAGAGGAATCTTGGGGTCCAAGTACATGACTCCCTGGAAGTGGAAACAAAACCAGATAGAGTGGTAAAGAAGGCATATGGTATGCTTGCCTTCATAGGTCGGGGCATGGAGCATGAGTTCAGAAATCATGTTGCACCTTATAGGTCTTTGGTTAATCCTTATTTGTAGTATTGGGGGCAGTTCAGGTCACCCTGTTACAGGAGGATGTAGAAGCTTTGAAAAGGGTGCAATGGCGATTTACCTGAATGCTGAAGATAGACACAAAGTAAGAAAGAACTGCAGATGCTGGTTTAAATAGAAGGTAGACACACAATGCTGGAGTAACTCAGCGGGTCAGGCAACATCTCTGGATAAAAAGGATGGGCGACGTTTCGGCTGAAGACCCTTCTTCAGACTGAAGAAGGGTCTCGCCTGAAGGAGAAGTATGGATCTTCAGACTGAAGAAGGGTCTCAACCCGAAACGTCGCCCATTCCTTCTCTCCAGAGATGTTGCCTCACCCGCCGAGTTACTCCAGCATTTTGTGTCTACCTATTTAAACCAGCATCTGCAGTTCTTTTATACACAGCTTTCTGTATAAGGAGAGGTTGGATATACTTGCATTGTTTCCTCTGGATCGCTGGATATTGAAGGGGAGAACTGATACAGGTATATAAAGTTATGAAAGGCTCAGATAGGGATGTCAGTCAGAACCTTTTCCCAAAGGCGGATATGTCTAAGACTAGAGGGCAAAACCTTAAAGGGCCTGTCCCACCTTCACGAGTTATTCACAAATTCTCCCGAGTTTTCGCCTTGATTCAAACTCGCAGAATGTTTGTAACGAGTCCATAGGAGGCTGTAGGAGTTTGTAGATATATCGTAACGGCTCGTTATGCCAGCCATAGGTACTCGAGTCCACGAGTAATGTCCACAAGTAAACAAATGGTTGGGATGAAAGAAATTGCAACTATTTACTCGTAGGAGGGCATCGAAATAGTCGTGGGAATTCGTAGACATACTCGTAGGAGTTCGTAGGAGTTCGTGAGCATAGTCGTGGAAGGTTGTAGGAGTTCGTAGATTACCACGATCTTGATTATTTTTTAGGTCCTTTAAACTCGGCAGAGGTTTTGAATTAAGTCGTGAAAGTGGGACAGGCCCTTAAGTGAGAGGGGGCAAGTAAGAGGTGAGTCTCTGGAGTGCATTGCTTGGGATAATTGTAGAGGCAGAGGCAAGGGTGGCATTTAAAGGCTTTTGGACAGACAAATGGATCTGGAGGGAGTGGAGGGGTATGGATCATGTGCAGGCAGTGAAGATTAAATGAATGGCATCATGTTCTGTGCAGGCATTGTGGGTCAAAGTGCCTGTTCCTGCCTTGTACTCTTCCATGACAGTAAGACATTCTATGTCAGAAAGCACCAGCCTGCTCAGTCTGTCCTCACAGAGGCACAGAGTCATACAGCGTGGAAACAGGACCTTTATCTCAACTTGCCCACTCCGACAATATTTGATCAGCCGGCATGCATGACAATATAATGTTGGTAGACACAAAATGCTGGAGTAACTCAGCGGGACAGGCAGCATCTCAGGAGAGAAGGAACGGGTGAGGTTTCTAAATTCTGAAGCAGGGTCTCGACCCGAAACGTCACTCACTCCTTCTCTCCAGAGATGCTGCCTTCCCCGCTGAGTTATTCCAGCATTTTGTGTCTACCTTTGATTTAAACCAGCATCTGCAGTTCTTTCCTACACACAATATAATGTTTGTGTGCTTCAGAGGTCAAACATTAACTCGAACATCATCAACGCCATTGCCTTGGAAGATGTAACTAAGTTCTATCGAGGATTGAAGATGAAATGGGCAGTCACAGAGAGGGAACTCAACTGGAGAATACACTGAGTCAGACAGCATGGAGACAGGCCCTTCAGCCCATAGTTCATGCCAACCAACATGCCCCATCTACACCAGTCCCACCTGTCTGTGTTTTGTCATATCATTCTTAACCTGTTCTATCCATGTACCTGTCCAAATATCTCTAAAACGTTGTGCTAGTACCTGCCTCAACTACCTCCTCCGATAGCTCATTCCATATACCCACCACTCTTTGTGTGAAAAAGTTGCCTCAGGTTCCTATTAAATCTTTCACCCGTCACTTTAAACCTTTCGTCGGGTTCATGATTCCTCTACACTGGGTAAGAGACTGTGCATTTACCCTCTCTAATCCTCTCCTGATCTCATACACCTGTAAGAGATCACCTCGCATCTTCCTGCACTCCAAGGAATAAAGTACTAACCTGCTTAACCTCTCCCTTAACCTCTCTTAAACTCAGGCCCTCGAGTCCTGGCAAAGTCCTCCTAAATCTTCTCAACCGTGGCTCAACGGTAGTGTTGCTGCCTCACAGCGCTTTCAGAGCCAGAGACCCGGGTTCGATCCCAACTACGGGAGCTGTCTGTATGGAGTTTGTACGTTCTCCCCGTGACCTGCGAGGGTTTTCTCCGAGATCTTCGGTTTCCTCCCACACTCCAAAGACGTGCGGGTTTGCAGGTTAATTGACTTAGCATAAAAAATGTAAGATTGTCCATAATGCGTGTTGGGTAGTGTTAATGTGCGGGGATTGCTGGTCATCGCGGACTCGATGGGCCGAAGGGCCTGTTTCCGTGCTCTACCGCTAAACTAAACAGGTGCCCAAAACCGAACACAATACTCCAATTGTTGGCCTGACCTACAAGCAAAACCTTGCAGCACTGGTCTCATTTTGATAACATTAAATGTTGCACTTTCCTTCAAAGCCTTTTTATAGTGCAGGAATCAGAATTCTTCATAATACTCCAATTAAGATCTAACCCAGGTGCTTTACAAGTCATAACTTCCTTGCTTTTAATTCTATCATTCCCTCGCTAGGGTTTTGTTTGCTTATGTTATAAGCTCATTAACCTGTATCCCCAGAAACTCGCACCCCAGGGCACCTCTGTTCCACGAGCACAAAAATAGATGTTTATTTCCCACGGAGTTTGCAGATTCTTTATTCTTCCGACTGAAGTGGGTCGTTTCCACATTAATCTACCTTGGATGCATTTGCCGATTGCTCACTGATTTAATTTCCAACGGGAGAAAGCATCTGATTGTTGCATTCAGATCAAAAACCCTGAGCCAGCTACAATATCAAGCAAGTCACTGTGGAAACACTGTGGAAACAAAGAACGGCAGTTGCTGGTCAAGGCACAATGTTCTGGAGTAACTCAGCAGGTCCAGGCAGCATCTCGGGGGGGACATGGATAGGTGACCCTTCTTCAGACTTATTGTAGGGGGGAAGAGAGAAGAAAGCTGGAACAGAAGAGAGGCAGGACAGAGCGTGGCAGTAATAGGTCGACACAGGTGAGGGGGGTTTTAACAAGCTGACGTTGACACGGAAACAGGCCCTTCGGCCCCCCGGCTCCGCGGCGACCAGCGATCACCTCGTACACTCGCTCTCCCCCACACACATTAGTGGTCATTTACAATTTGTACCAAAGCCAAGTAACCTACAAACCTGTACGCCTTTGGAATATTGGAGGAAACTGGAGCGCCAGGGGAAAACACACGCGGTCATGGGGAGAACGTACAAAGTCCGTACAGGCAGCACCCGTTTTCAGGATCGAACCCGGGTCTCTGGCGCTGTGAGGCAGCAACTCTACCGCTGCGCCACCGTGCCGTATCATAAGATGGTTGGAACAAAGGCCAGAGATAAGAACAGACTTGTGCACAGTTTTGAAGGGTTGCTGATTGTAAAGCCAAGGGGAGGAAAGTAGCAAGGATGGGGAGAGTGACTGTGGTGAATTGTGCAGACAAAGTAAATCTCACCTTCACCAAGTTTTACATTTCATGAAATGGAATAAGACAATAAGACCAGGGCAACACAGTGGCGCAGCGGGGGAGTTGCAGCCTTACGGCGTTGGAGACCCAGGCTCGAGCCTAACGACAGGTTCTGTCCATGCGGAGTTAGTACGTACGTTCTCCCGGTGACCACGTGGGGTTTAGATTCAGTATCGTTTAGAGATACAGCGCGGAAACGGGCCCTTCAGCCCATCAAGTCTGCACCGACCTAGCAATCCCCACACACTAACACTATCCTACACACTAGGGACTATTTACAATTTGACCAATGCTAATCAACCTACAAACCTGGAGTGGGAGATTGCAACCTACACATGGTCCGCCCAGTTTCGACGAATACAATCAACCCGGCGTGCACAATCAAATAAGATCAAATAGAACGAGTTGTCCTACAACGTCAGGCTGTGCACGCCAGAGGCGAGACAATGCAGAACCTACAAACCTGAACGTCTTTGGAGTGAGGGAGGAAACCGAAGCTCCCGGAGAAAACCCACGCAATCACGGGGAGAATGTACTAACACTGTACAGACAACACCCATAGTCAGGATCGAACTGGGGTTGCTGGCGGTGTAACTCTAACTGCAACTCTAACGCTGTGCCAACATGCCGCTCTAACTTTCACCGAGTGCTCCCATTTCCTCCCACACTCCAAGAACATGTAGGTTAATTGGCTTCTGTAATTTGCCCATAGTGTGTAGGATAGAACTAGAGTCGGTGTGGGCTCGGTGGACCTAAGGGCTGGTTTCCGCATTGTATCTGTAAAGTCTAAAGCCTTTGTGGTCCCATTTGTGCTGGCTTGGGAGATTTCAGTCATTCCAGGAGATATTTTACCCGCACCAGATGGACACTTGTTGTTTGCTCAGCGGCTATGTTCCCCCTTGCACTTTTACAATAGATACAAGAGAGAAAGAAAATGGTGCAATCAACTTTCAGCCTAATTTCACTCACTCTACGACAATCGTGAGCTTGACGCCACACACGAAAAGCAATCGAATATTAGTAGCGTCGCTGGACGACAGTTTGTTTGTTCAACTAAAAGAAATGCCTTTGTGCTGCTCGGATTAATATCCACTATTGAGCTTTGAACGTCCTGGATAGATTTATAGGATGAGAGACTTCGGTAAGATTGAATCACGAAGATACTTCAGAAAGGAAAGTAAAAGTTTGATATAAAACTAGAATGTAGCGGCGCCTGCTGGCGCACGCTGGTATCGAACCCGGCGTTCGGAAGCCGCGGTCACGGGACTCGGGAGGGACAGCTATTTCCGCGCGGTTTCGCTTTCGCGCCACAGTTATGTTGCTGACCACCGTGTTTGCAGAGACCTGTAAGCCAGGGCGCTATTGTCTGAATAAATATGTTCGCAAAACTTGGTTGTTGCCTTTGCATCCGCCAATATGTCGTATTCTCCGATTGCCCTCTGGCAATCCACAAACAAAGGATTATGTTCAAAGTGGAATCATTTGTAATTTAGTTTGGTTTAGTTTATTTTGGTTTAGTTTAATTTGGAGATACAGCGCTGAAACAGGCCCTTTGTACCGACCAGTGGTCCCACACACTAATGGGCCTGTCCCACTTGGGCGATTTTTCCAGCGACTGTCAAGACACACACCGCGATGAACAGGAAGGTTGGCGCTGTTATTAAGACGGTGAAAGCACAGTGTACAGGAAGTGTCACGTAAGTCCTTTAAAAGAGGGGGAATGGGGGGAGGAAAGAGGGAGGGAGAAGGGGGAGAAGGAGCTGAGAAAACTTTTAAGAAGCCAGGGATACACGGCTGTGACGCTCGGCGGACATTTAACATTACCGGTCGGTTATCCTTGGTTATGAAAACTACTGCTTACGTTTTTTTCTTCCCAATAAGCCAATGAAATTCACCGGTCAGCACCGGCTACAACCTACGAGAACCTAAGAGAACCTTCGACCTCTTGGCAACCCACTAGGACCTCCTGGCGACCCACCTACGGCAGGAGAATTCTCGCTAATCTCCATGGCGGCTTCATTCTAAGCCCCACTAAGTTTTCAACATGTTGAAAAATTTGCGGCGACCATACTGAGACCGCGACTAGTTCCCAGAATGCGGGAACTCCTCACGACCATGAAGGCGACTCCACGGCAACCACCCGCGAACACGTGGCGACCTTGTGGCGACCGCAGAGTCGCCTACAGTCGCCTAAAAAGTTGCCTAAGTGGGACAGGCCCGTAACACTATCCTACACACACAAGGAACACTTTACAATTTTACCGAAGCCAATTAACCTACAAACCTGTACGTCTTTGGAGCGTGGGAGGAAACTGGAGCTGGTCACGGGAAGAACATACAAACTCCGTACAGACAAGCACCCGTAGTCAGGATCGAACCCGGGTCTCGAAGGCACCTGTTGCACACTGCAGTCTGCAGCATAGACCAAGGAACTTTCACACACAGAAGATAGCCATTTGGTCCAGCTTGTCCACCATTCCCTTAGAGCTGCACAGTGGCGCAGCGGTAGATCTGCTGCCTCACAGCGCAAGAGACCTGCATTGGGTGCTGTCGGTGTGGAGTTTGTACATTCTCCCTGTGACCACGTGGGTTTTCTCTCGGTACTCCCACATCTCAAAGACCCCTGGGCGTGTAGGTTAATTGGTTTCTGTAAGTTGCCCCTAGTGTGTAGGATGTGGATACAAAAGTGGGATGACATAGAACTAGTGTACAGGTGATCAACGGTCGGCATGGACCCCGTGGGCTTAAGGCCCTGTTTCCATGCTGTATCTTAAAACTAAACTAATCTCATCCGCCCCATTCACCCATCTTTTTCTGGTTGCCCCGCGATGTGATATCCTCTCAACTGCCTATCCCATTCCCAGTCGGAAATCTATTCCTCTGCTCCCAACACATTTGACCAATATTTTGGTGCAGGACTGACTCTTGGCCTAGAATAGCCTCCTGTAACTTCTCCACGGATTGTCACCTTATCGTGATGGAGAAGCTTGTGTGGTCCTGAGATCCTGAAAGCGATGCCGTCTGGAGCTATGCTCCTGGTATGGTCACCCATGGCGGTAAGATCGAGAGGGAGGTCTTTGACAAAGAGCAATCCAACCAAGACCTCAACGGTGGAACAGGCAGAGGATGATGGCTGACCTTAGTGGAGCGTCACAACGGCTGGGAAGGCGGATGAAGGCTGCAGCAGAAAAGGGTCTCCGGTCATCGTGGACTCCATGCCACTGGATCCTGACCCAGATCTGTCAAGGACCGTGGGGCGGCTGTCTGTGCACCAGTCTCCCCACGTTAAACAAAGTCACGCACAGGCGTTATCTTTGAGAGGACAGTCATACTCGTTCCGAGTGACCGCCGATGATGATGAATAAACCTAAACTCAAACATAAACCATTGCCATTTCATGTTGGTTCCTACTTTAGACTTAGACAGCAGAGTAAACAGGCCCTTTGGCCCACCGGGTCTGCTCCGACCTGTGATCATCCCATACACTCAACATCCCAACAAAGTCACACACAGGCGTCCTCCATATAGGGAATAACACCCTGGAGACACCCATGGCCAGCCATGACCGAAGGGGAGCTAAGAAGAAGTGTAGTAAACAGGCTGACTTGTTAATGTATCAAATAGAAATATGGCATTATCAATAATGGAGTCGTTATCAGATCATCGTTGTAGAACTAACCTATATTGTGTGTGGGATCAGGGCTAACAAAAGTACATTATTTCCATGATTTATGAATCAGCGTTGCTCATGTTCACAATTCTGCTGTGACTAACGAGAGGTAGGAAATAATAGGTCATGTGTGGTGCCCAAACAATGTTTTTGAACAGCTAATTAGACAAGTGGACGATGGTACATTTAAAGATACTCGCGCTCTCTGGAATGGGTGACAGCCTTGCTCCATTTCCCTCCCCCCCCGAGGACAAGGCATCTTGCCGGGGTCATGGCTATTCCAATCTCCACTTGGATTTTTCAGAAGACATGTTTTCGACGCCGCCTCATCGGAGAGACTGGCGGAACAGGCCATTGATTACCCAGGTGGACTGAAAATTGATTTCATTGCAAGATCTGAGGAGTGGAAAGAAGTGGGAAATGATTTATCTCGGAGTCGGCGGTTGCTCCAGGGGGATCTGCCTCGGGGGCCGGCCATTTGTGAGGTGTACGCCTGAGCGGCGATGTTAAAGAACTGGCTTAACACACAAAGCCAAGCAAGAAGATAAAACATAGCAGAAAGGCAAGTGCTACACAGATGGATTTGAACCAATTAAGCAAATATGCTGAGAGGTGAACTACAGACTTATATCTATATATATACATATAAACACACACGCACACAAATGTGTATGTACATATGTACAGGAAGTGTATATATATATATTCGGGAAGTGAGAGGGTGTGTGGAGGACTTTGAATGTGGCAGCTATTATACTATTACACATCTACCATGTAGGGTGGCACGGTGGCGCAGCGGTAGAGTTGCTGCCTTACAGCACCAGAGACCCGTATTCGATCCTGTACGGAGTTTGTACGTTCTCCCCGTGACCTGAGTGGGGTTTTTCCGGGTGCTTCGGTTTCCTCCCACACTCCAAAGGGCTAATTGGTTTGGTAAATTGTAAAGTGTCCCTTGTGTGTGTAGGATAGTTTAAATGTGCGGGGATCGCTGGTGAGCACGTGCTAGGTGGGCAGAAGGGCCTGTTTACGGGCTGTATCTCTGAACTAAATTAAACAAAAGGTGAACTACAGTCTTGGGCAATACAGACATGTGAATATATACCTAAAATGTGTAGGAAGGGACTGCAGATGATGGTTTACACCGAAAAATAGAACGTGTGAATGGGTCAGTATAGTCTAGGTGGGTGCAAGGGGCTGTTGCCATGATGTACCTCTAACCTAAACTAGACTAATATGAGGAATGGCTTCACGTTAACATGGTCACACTAAAGATCACAAGAGTAGAAGCAAGGAACTGCAGATGCTGGTTTACAAAGAGTGACACAAACTGCTGGAGTAACTAAGCTAAACTCACAGGTTTGATGGCTGGCGTGAACTAGGCAGGTGGAAGGGCCTGTTTCTATGCAGCATCTCTAAACTAAACTAAACTAAAACTAAATATAGACACAAAATCCTGGAGTAACTCAGCGGGTCAGGCAGCATCTCTGGAGAAAAGGAAAAGGTGACGTTTCGGGTCATGACCCTTCTTCAGACTGAGAGTCGGGGAGAGGGAAACTAGAGATATGAAAAGGTACAAAGAACAAATAAATGAAAGGTATTAACATTTGGGAGTGGCACGGTGGCAGCAGTAGAGTTGCTGCCTTACAGCGCCAGAGACCCGGGTTCGATCCTGACTACGGGTGCTTATCTGTACAATTTGTACGTTTACACCGTGACCAGCGTGGGTTTCGCTCCGAGATCTTATGTTTCCTCCAACGCTCCAAAGACATAAAGGTTAGTCGGTTAATTAGTTTTGGTAAAAAATGTAAATTATCCTTAGTATGTAGGATAGTGCTAGTGTACGGGGTGATTGCTGGGTAACGAGGGCTCGGTGGGCTGAAGGGCCTGTTTCCGCATTGCATCTCTCTAGGAAACTGAACTAAACTAAACTAAAGAACAAATCACAGAAGCCAGATGATCAAGGAATGGTGGAGCCCACAATGGTCCATTGTTGGCTGTGGAGAAGGTGATAACGAGTGGCTACAAACAGTGAAACTGAGCAGGCGGACTGTGAGCTATTGTGTAGAAAGTAAGTGCAGATGCTGGGTCACACGGAAGATAGACACTAAATGCTGCAAGGGTCTCGACCCGAAACGTCACCCATCGCTTCCCTCCAGAGATGCTGCTTGTCCCGCTGAGTTACTCCAGCATTTAGTGTCTATCGACAGTGAAAGTAGTAGGACAACTAGAAATAAACTGAATCTCCCATCTCTCTCCATCCTATAATGCTGCCGCCATCACCTTATACACGCTCCAGGGAAGCAAGGAATTCACGTGTGACAACGGAATTGCTGATCAGGTCAGCGGGGAGACAGGTTGCGATGCAAGGCATGCAGTTTTGGCCGCACTAACTCCAATATTATAGAGATGTATTGAGATGGGGTTTTACACTGTGGGGAAGACATGGGAAATAATATAGTTTGCAGAATAATGAAAAACATAGATAAGTCAGTGGGCAATTAAATTCAAAAAGTGAACACACAGAGGAACGATAAAAACGATGCAGTACAAGTAGCTAAGCACAAGATAATGAAAAAATACCAAGCACACTGTGCAACTTGCCATCCAAATACACCTTTAAAAGGGAGGTGGATTACATTTGGATGATGCTGATTAATCGATATTATTCATTCATATTTAAATGTTAGGCGCTTTAGAAAAAGGCAATGCAAATTTGGCCCTCAGATCAAAACCTGTGGAGATTGAGCACAGGGTATCCAACTGCTTAGATAGGCACTCGTCCATTTTACATCTCAAAAAGACTCGGCACTGTGGCGTAGGGGTAGAGCTGCTGCATTACAGCATGAGGGACCCGGGTTCGATCCTGACCACGGGTACTGTCTGCATGGAGTTTGTAGATTCTCCCTGTGACCTGCGTGGGTTCTCCCCGAGATCTTCGGTCAGTGTGGGCTCAGTGGGCCGAAGGGCCTGTTTCTGTGCTGTACCTCTAAACTAAACTAAACTAAAAATGCATGTGCACCATTCATTAATTTTGATTCAGGATATCAAGTTCAGACCAAAAATGAATCCCTGCGATACATTCTGCATTATATTTACAATGTCAATTTTTCATTTAGGTGGTATTAATGTTCATCCAAAACATTTCAGTTAGTAAATCAAATAACTTGGTTAGACATTAGGGCGACACGGTGGTGCAGCGGTAGAGTTGCTGCCTCACAGCGCCAGAGACCCGGGATCGATCCTGATCCTTAGTGCTGTTTGTACAGAGTTTGTATATTCTCCCTGTGACCGTGTGGGTTTTCTCTGGGTGCTCGGGTTTTCTCCCACATCCCATAGATGTACAGGTTTGTAGGTTAATTGACTTCTATAAATTGTCCCTAGTGTGTAAAGGGACTTCGGGACATAATTGGCGAGTTTAGAAGAGTTTAGGAGAGTTTGAAAAAATGTCTAGCTTCGGGAAAATTGGACACCGAATAATGGTGAGTGAAGATGACCTCCTTCGATCTCCTTCGACCTCCCTTCGACTATGATGAAGACTGTCTACGACTACCTACGACTAACATGCCGACCTACCACGACCTACTTCGACTAAACCTACGAGTAAAAAAAGTATCGATTTTTTCCATGGCGACCTTTTGTTACTCGCTGGCAATTTTTCAGCATGTTGCAAAATACGCCGCGACCTAGCTGAGGCCTCGAGTACGCGGGGACCACTCTCGCGCATGAAGGAGAGTTACAAACACCTCCTAGGACCTCGTGTCGCCATGCTGCGAGTTTGAGTCGAGGGCAAACTCGTCAGAAATCGCGGATTAGGTCGCCGCAGGGGGACAGCCCCTTAAGATGCGAAAAGTGGGATAACATAGAACTCGTGTAAAGGTGATCAATGGTCGGCATGGACTCAGTGGACCGAATGGGCTATTTCCGCACAGAATCGCTAAACTAAACTAAGATAAGCATTCGCCATTATATTTACAATATAAATGTTTAATTTAATGAAATTAATGTTGACCCAACACCTTTCTGAATAACCTACCATGGTAAGTCAGGCGTCTTGGATAGAAATTAGGCATCTAAGACTCAAATGGATAAGGTTCGATTATTTTCAGTCCGATGACTTCAATATGCTAGCTTATGGTCAATATTACAGTGTTAATGTGCAGGGACTCGGTGGGCGAAGGCCCGGTTTTCTAGATACAGCATGAAAACCAGCCCTTCGCCCACCGAGTCCCTGCACATTAACACTATCCTACACGCACAAGGGACAATTTACATTTATATCAAGCCAATTAACCAACAAACCAAAGATCCTATAACGAGCAAGATAGTCCACTCCTGCTAAATGCAATTGGCTGACGTGTAGTACGCATTGGAACGGAACGGAACGGAACGTGGGCCATTTCTACATCCTTTTCAGTAACCAGTCCCGACTTTGTATATCCCTCTCGTTGCAGGGGAACAGTTTGCGTGTGTGACATAGGGTTAGATTCATAATTCTGTTCAATCATAATTCTGTCAAATTTTGTTAAAGATTAATATGTTAACAAATTATGATTCTGTTCATTGTCTTTTTTAATGTTTTTTTAAAAAGCTTTTCTTTTTAAATGGCTCATGTGCTGTGTTTGAGTTGATTTTTGTATTACTCTGGTACTCTGTAATTCATCTAAACGCACTGCAGTATTTGGAAAAATAATAGCAATATGAAGATTCCAGTTGCTCTGCTCTTGGAATCTTGGAATGTTCCTTAATGTTCCTTAATGATTTTTTTTGTGTCTATGGAATTGTTTTTCAACAATAAAATGGGCCTGGTCTTCCCAATAGCCAGAGAGTGGAATGAGGTCTGTCTGTAATGGTGGGGTTGTCTAAATGAAGTATTTAACAAAATAAAATTAGTTTTGAGCTAGATTAAAAAACGATGTATAGCTTAAGGATGGTTTTATTCAGCGACCTTACAATTAATTAGATTGTGTAGGAAAGAACACACACACACACACACACATATATGAATGTGATATAGATGTATATAGTCCTATAACACACACATATATATTTCTCCAGATTTGTATATATAATATAAACTTTATTTCGGACACAAGGCCCAGACAAGGGACAACATTGCATAAAATACATTGCAAACTTCCCCACAACTTTACCCTGGCGTCCCAGACATGCTGATCGGGGCCAGACTTCACCACATGCTGTGGAAGGAACATGAGCATCTTTTTGCTTTTCATTGTGAGGCAGAGAGGCAGAAAGAAAATGAGGAGAAGATTTTTACCAAAGATGTTTGATTTTTACGAGAATGTTTCTGTAACCCACTTCCGTCTCGGCACTAGTATCATAGCTCCACTATGGTGGACAAAGATGGCGGAGACAGAAGCCGGTTACGGAAATGGGGCCGAAATTTACCCATGAATCTGCCCATGACCGTACTACGTCTTTCTCGTCGAGTGGACTATCTTGCTTGCTGTAGGACCTTTGCTACAAACCATTACATCTCTGGAGTGTGGGAGGAAACCAAAGATCTCGGAGAAAACCCATGTGGTCACGGGAGGAGAACGTACAAACTCCGTACAGACAGCGCCTGTAGTCAGGATCGAACCTGGGTCACTGGCGCTGTAAAACAGCAACTCTACCACAGCGCCACTGTGCCACTCCTGATTCTACCTTGAATATTAAACAAAGTAGAGGCCAAATAGAAATGCTTATAAGGGATGTTGATGATTCAATGGGCAAAAATCAGAGAGCTTGTACATCGTTACATTACAGGACTTCACACTGTGCAAGTTAATTATGATATTTACTAAATTACAAAACTCTTCAACCTCTCATTACTGTGGTTCAATGGTTCGATGGTTCTTTGTCATTTATGCACTGCAGAGTGAAATTATTTTTGCATTGCTTACACATGCATCAGTTGCCATATTTTGGCACCATTTATACAATGAAAAAGTCCAAAGTCCACATGCTGGATGTACTGGAGCTCCCACCCCCCAGATCCAGGTAAGCCCAGGTAAGCCCAGGTAAGCCCAGGTAAGGCTGCTGCAGGGCCTCCTCCGTCACCCTCGGCCAGCTCAGCCCACAAACTCACCCGACCTCCTCTGTGACCCGGGGGTGCCTCCTGCACCCGACCTTGATGTCGCTGGAGGCAATACCCCGGTCTGAGATTCATACATGCTTTAAAACTGCATAAATAATAAGTGCCCAAGAAGAGTAACGTCCATTCGTGGGTCCAGGCAGCGGGCAGTCGACGGCCGCACAGCAGTCGGCTGCCCGCCCCTTTTTCCGGGGTTACGTCCGTTCCCGTGTGTCCCTGGAGAGGGAACACGCGGTGTCCATGGGGACTCTGGAGGCCTTTCCGTGAACGCTGGTCACCGCGGGGGGTCGAATGTATTGTTGATAAAATTGTTAATATTTAAATTTGATAACTTTGTTTGTAAAATGCCAGTATAGGAAATCTTTGATGTTACTACTTTGTATTTTTGTTTGTTCTGAATAAAAGTTCATTTTGTAGGGAAAATAAAGAAGAGTAACGTGACAACATTCTGGCTAAAAACCTACAATCCCCAAATAAGCTCTGAACTATATAGACCTGGGACATTGTTTTTGTCTTTGCTCTATTAATGTTTCATTATATTTATATATATATACTGATTTTTGTTGTTGTTTATCATGGTGTTTACAGATTACCATTTTTAGTCATAGGGCGGTGAATCTGTGGAATTCTGCGCCACAGAAGGCTGTGGAGGCCAAGTCAGTGGAAATATTTAAGGCAGAGATAGATCAATTCTTGATTAGTTCAGGTGTCAGAGGTTATGGGGAGAAGGCAGGAGAATGAGGTTAGGAGGGAGAGATAGATCAGCCATGATTGAATGTTGGAGTAGACTTGATGGGCCGAATGGCCCAATTCTGCTCTTATCACTTATGATCTCATGTGTAACAAATACACTTTGTACCCTTCCATATCTTTAGCTTCCCTCTCCCCTGACTCTCAGTCTGAAGAAGGGTCATGACCTGAAACGTCACCTATTCCATCTCTCCAGAGATACTGCCTCTGAATTACTCCAGCATTTTATGTGTATCTTAACGGCCTGTCCCACTTTCATGACCTAATTCACGACCTCTGCCGAGTTTGCCCTTGACTCATACTCGCAGCATGGTCGTCACGAGGTCGTAGGAGGTCATAGGAGGTCGTAGGTAGGTCGTCGCGGGCCGTGATGCTAGTCGTAGGTACTCGTGGCATCAAGTAGGTCGGGGCGTGTTTCTAGCCTGATGAAAAATGTCCACGACTAAAAAAGGTTGTGAATTAGGTCGAGAAAGTGGGACAGGCCCTTTAGGTGTCAACCAGCATCTGCAGTTCCTTCCTACACGTGTTTACATATCTGCTGTGTTGCTGCAAGTAAGAATTTCATTGTTCCATTTTGGGACATGTGGCAATCAAACTCTCTTGAATCTTGTCTCATGAATTTGACGATACTTTAAAAGCTGATGAGGGTCCCAGGATAATAACCTCTCGTTAGATGTTATTTCCCAACCAAAGACCTGCGCCCAGTATAGACCACTATCAAGCTTCATCATCGTTGAAATCATCGACGGGCACAGCGCCTTACAATGCCGTGCACGGCAGCGATCGCAACTTCTACTGAAGTGTGGATGGCCGTTGGCTCGCTAGGAACTCAGTCGCCCTTTGACAGGTCTTGTTTTTGGTCCTGCTGGGGGTCCACAGCCCCCTCCTCACCTGGCAAACCAGGTGGGGGAGACGGTGTAGTGGCCGACTGTCCGACCATGGAGCAGGTAGCACGGGATTACATGGTACCTGTGGCGGGGGGAACTCCCCTTGACCTAACCGTTAAGAAAAGTTATGTTATTGTCCAAACACTTCTTTGCAACGTTACTTGTCACAATCCCTCACTTCAGCTCCAAATAACCTTCTGCTGTGTAGGAAGGAACTGCAGACGTTGGTTTAGACCGAATACAGGCACAAAATTCTGGAGGAACTCAGGCCGCATCTCTGGAGAGAAGGAATGGGTGACGTTTCGGGACAAGTCTGTTCTTCAGACAGGGAGTCAGGGGAGAGGAAAACTAAAGATATGGAAGGACAAGGTGTGAAAACGACAGATCAAAGCAGACAATAATCGAGGAAATGTAGAACGGTTCATTGTTGGGTGAGGGGAAGGTGACAACGAGGCGTACAGACAGTAAAATTAATCAGGAGGACGGTGAAACTAGTCGGAGAACTAGGATGGGGGAGGGACAGAGAGAGAGGGAAAGCAAGGATACTTGAAGTTAGATAAATCAATATGCATAACACTGGGTTGTAAGCTGCCCAAGTGTCATGTGAGGTGCTGTTCCTCCAATTCCGCCACTCAAATCTTCTGCTGGAGTGGTTCTAAACTACCGTGACACCTCCATTGAGAACCACGGTCACCTCGCCCTCAATGGTCCTGCTTGCAACACATGTTTTCTGAGGCCACGGTCCAGGATTTAATCCATTCAATAATTTATTAATGTCGCTGTGGCGTGGGCCCTACATTCAACAATGGTGGTGTCAGGCTGAAAAGGTTACAGAGAAGATTGACGAGGGTGTTGCCAGGACCCGAGGGCCTGAGCTATAGCCAGAGGTTGAGCAGGCTAGGACTTTATTCCTCGGAGGGCAGGAGGACGAGGGTTGATCTTATAGACGCATACAAGATCATGAGAGGATTAGATCGGGTAAGTGCGATCAGTATTTTACCCAGAGTAGGGGAATCAAGAACCAGAGGACAGAGGTTTAAATGAGGGGGGGAAGATCGAATAGAAGCCTGAGGGGCAACTTTTGTTAACAAAGGATGGTAGGTATATAGACAATAGACAATAGGTGCAGGAGTAGGTCATTCGGCCTTCGAGCCAGCACCACCATTCTATGTGATCATGGCTGATCATCCCCGTTCCTGCCTTCTCCCCATATCCCCTGACTCCACTATCTTTAAGAGCCCTATCTAGCTCTCTCTTGAATGTATCCAGAGAACCTGCCTCCACCGCCCTCTGAGGCACCGCCCACAGCACCATAGACAGATGGAACGAGCTGACAGAGGAGGTAGCTGAGGTTGGTACTATCACGATGTTTAAGGAACATTTGGACAGGTACATGGATGTTACATTCTCCCCACAACCTTTGACGCACGTACTAATCAAAAACTTATTAATCTCCGATTTTAAAATGCCCAATGACTAGTTCGGCACGATATTGTGGGCCGAAGGGCCAGTTAGTGTGTTCTATGTTAAAACAATTTTTTGTTCTATGTTAAAACAATTAGATGAGCATTTCACTGCACTGGGCCTGTACTCGCTGGAGTTTAGAAGAGTGAGGGGGGACCTCATTGAAACTTACCGAATAGTGAAAGGCCTGGATAGAGTGGATGTGGAGACGATGTTTCCACTGGTGGGAGAGTCTAGGACCAGAGGGCACAGCCTCAGAATAAAAGGGCATACCTTTAGAAAGGAGATTAGGAGAAATTTCTTTAGTCAGAGGGTGGTGAATCTGTGGAATTCACTGCCACAGACGGCTGTGGAGGCCAAGTCAGTGGATATTTTTAAGGCAGAGATTGACAGATTCTTGATTAGTACGGGTGTCAGGAGTTATGGGGAGAAGGCAGGAGAATGGGGTCGAGAGGGAAAGATAGATCAGCCATGATCAAATGGCGGAATAGACTTGGTGGGCCGAATGGCTTAATTCTGCTCCTATAACTTATAAACATGAATTAGCTCTGAGTGACAGAGGCATGCTCTGAAGCTGTGAAACACGTTATATGAAGGCAAGTCCTTTTGATTTAGTTTTAGTTTGTGCAAAGTCTGGAACGTGGGATTCTTATTCAGCTTACACAAGTAGCTAGCAACTAAGTACAGCAACCAAAAGAAAATCTTAGATTGACACAAAACTTGTAACTTTGGGTTTTTTGCTCTTAGAAATAAGGTCGTTAATTATTTCCAGCGGAGACCAGCACTCAACGTTCACCGCACTCTGAAAGTTTTTATTAGTATCTTCTCCAGTTTAGTTCAATATTTGCGTAACCTAAACAGATTTTTAATAAGAGATGGGGGACTCTATGGAGAATAACTTGAGGGTGATTACAAGGCAGAAATACAATTACAATGTTCCAATGAAGTCATAAACCGGGAGATCAAAATTTGAGCACTTTGTCACTGTCATCTGATCCTCAAGATTAGATTTCAGCCTTGCTGTTATTCCCTTGTACCTTAATTATAACATTCACTGCTTTAAGTTGATGCGAGTTTTTTATTTGAAATTCTGTTCCAGAGGGTCTTAGTGTTAGGAATGGCTCTTTAAGCAGATACAAATTCACCGTGTACTACCTGACAGGGCATGGTGACATTCATGGATTGAGACTTCATTTGTGCAAGTGTTTTGCTCTACAGTTTGTAGTCATTGATCATCACATCATACCCGTCAGATGTGCCTTGTCCCCTTCTGCATACAGACCCTGCTAATGCATCACTGCAGCATTGAGGGTCGGCTGAACTGTCGGAAGTGTCACCTTTCGAGTGACCCTCTTGGCTGCCCCTTTCCGTGGGCGGATGGGAAATTATTCCATGCAGCCTGCCTGGAATAATTGCATGTCCTTCAAAGAAGGGCAGGGGAGTGCGGTATGACTTCATAGCCATGGAGACACTAGAGACTGCAGATGCTGGAACCTTGAGCACGATTGGGCGACACGGTGGCACGGCGGTAGAGTTCCAGAGTGTCTTACAGCGCCAGAGGCCCGGGTTCGATCCTGACTACAGCTGCTGTCCGTACCCAGTTTGTGCGTTCTCCTCCTGACCATGTGGGGTTTTCCCGGCTGCTCAGGTTTCCAACCACTCTCCAAAGACGTGGAGGTTTGGGGGTTAATTGGCTTTGGTAAAGATTGCAAATTGTCCCTAGTGTGTAGGATAGCACTAGTGTATGGGGATCGCTGGTGAGTGTGGACTCGGTGGGCCAAAGGTTCCTGTTTCCACGCTGAATCACTAAACTAAACTAAACTGCATGAACCCAGCAGGTCAGCCATAAGCAGCCTGGGGCTCAACTGGATCGGGCACCGTTCCATGAGACCAAGCGCGTGGACCGGTCGCGGCCTGCAGCGGCACGGAGCGATGGAGCAGTGGTGGAGAACGCCTACAACTTCACTTAGACCGACCCTGCAATGTTGCCGGGACAACGGGCCTTTACAGCCAGCAACTTTGACTTTGAAAATGGCGCCAAAATCCTGGCAACTCTTGTATATGGTCTCAATACACTATTTCTATACATTTTGTACTTAATCAGGGGGTGAGAGGGGAGTTAATCTCGGTCTATCCCATGATAGAAGGGAGAGGAGTTACACAGTTTGATAGCCACAAGGAAGAAGGATCTCCTGTGGCGTTCTGTGCTGCATCTTGGTGGAACCAGTCTGTTGCTGAAGGTGCTCCTCAGGTTGACCAGTGTGTCCAAGATTCTCCGCAGTTTGAGGAGCATCCTCCCCTCTGCAATTCAATCGGGGCCGATCTATTTTTCCCTCTCAACCTCATTCTCCTGCCTTCCCCCATAACCTTTGATGACCTAACTAATCAAAAAACTATCAATCTCCAATTTAACATTACCCGATACTTGGCCTCCACTGGACTCACCACCCTCTGACTAAAGAAATTCCTCCTCATCTTCATTCGAAAGGTACTTTCTCTTATTCTGAGGCTGTGCCCTCTGTTCCAAGACCAGTTTAGGTGAGTTTATTGTCACGTGTACCGAGGTATAATGAAAAGCTTTTGTTGCGTGCTAACCAGTCAGCAGAAAGACAATACATGATTACAGTCGAGCCATCCACAGTGTACAGATACATGGATAAGGGAATAACGTTTAGTGCAGGGTAAAGTTCACGAGGTTCAGTTCACGAGGTAAATTCCTGGGATGGCTGGATTGTCATATGTTGATAGAATGGAGTGGCTGGGCTTGAATACGCTGGAATTTGGAAGGATGAGAGGGGATCTTATTGAAACATATAAGGTTATTAAGGGATTGGACACGCTAGAGGAAGGAAACATGTTTCCGATGCTGGGGGAGTCCAGAACCAGGGGCCACAGTTTATGAATAAGGGGTAGGCCATTTAGAATGGAGATGAGGAAAAGCATTTTCTCACAGAGAGTTGTGAACCTGTGGAATTCTCTGCCTCAGAAGGCAGTGGAGGCCAATTCTCTGGATGCTTTCAGGAGAGAGTTAGCAGAGTCAGGGGATATGAGTAGGCAGGAACGGGCTACTGAATGTGGATGATCAGCCATGATCACAGTGAATGGCAATGCTTGCTCGAAGGGCCAAAGGCCCTACTCCTGCATCTATTATCTGTTGTCTATTGTCTATTAAAGCCAGTGGATAATCTCAGGGTCCACTAGATCAGGGATAGTCCGAGGGTCACCGATGAGGTAGATCCCACCACTGGAAACGTTCCAGCATAAGCACACATGTGCATGTACACACACATATCCACTCTCGCGTGCTCAAACACACACTTGCATGCACACACAATCTCTACAGATGCACACACATGTGCACGCATGCACACACGCATGTGCACGTGCACATCACGCATGCACACATGCACATTCTCACATTCCTTTTCAAATAATACCCTGGATATGTCCGCCTATCTAGAAGCTTTGTGTAAGAAGAGACTGCAGCTGCTGCTTTATGCAATAGATAGACACAAAGTGCTGGAGTAACTCAGCTGGTCAGGCAGCATCTCTGGAGAAAAGCAATAGGGGCATTTCGGGTCGGAACCCTTCTTCAGACTGAAAGTAGAGGTGGGGGGGAGGGAGGAAGGAGGGAGGAAGGAGGGTTTATTCCCCACCCCCCATCACCTTTACTCTCCGTCTGAAGAAGGGTTCCGACCCGCAACATCACCCATCCATTGTCTCCAGAGATGCTGCCGGGCCGACTGAGTTACTCCAGCACTTTGTGTCTGTCTGTCTGTCTGTCTTGAAGCTTTGCCAGACAGTGCCCACCTTGGGCACATGACATCTCATCCTACGGACTACTCCCCATCATTTATATGTCTATTGTTACACTGCATAATAAGACAGAGTGGGGAGAAGCACAGTTCATAACATAGATAAATCATCGCAGCCACTGTTCCATTGCGTAGTCTGAACTCACACAGGAATGCCTCTAATGAGTTCCCAAGGCTCACTGTACTATTTTACTTAGGAGCGGATGAAAAAGAAAACTGCTGTAGATTTGATGGCAGGGTGAGTGTGCTTCCTCTTTATACACAGCCATTCCCAAGGGAATAAAAACAATCAATTTTGAGCTTTGGAGGCTGATGTGTTTGGCTCAATATGATGCTGAGTACAATTGGACCAGCAAATTTGTACATTTTTCAGTGTTTAAAGCCAAAACACTGCCTGACATAACCTCCCTGATTTTCATCCATCAATTTGAGTGGCTTCAAATGGTAGATTCACCGCACTGCTTAGAAAATGCACGATGTGTCATGTTTGACACAAGGCGCTTCATTATTACAAGCGGACTGCATGGAGGCAGGCGCAGGGGTAATGTCTTCCACGGCATAACTTAACTAATGTCCCTCTTAAATGATCGGCTCTGCAGTTTCTGGAGATGGGATGAGGACAAGAGCGGAAAGGAAGATGACATGAAATTGATGATCCGTAGAGTTTTGACATTGCAATTGAGTGTTTGGGGGCAAAGTCTTAGCGTGAGATTCCTTACATTTGGAGTCCTGGCAAACGTTCTTGTACTTTATCTCTATTTGGTGTGTGTGTGCGTATGCGCTTGTGTGCTTGTGAGTGTGAGTGTGTAAGTGTGTGCGTGTGCTTGTGTGTGCGTTAGTGTGAGTGTGTAAGTGTGTGTGTGCATGCGAGTGTGTGTGTGTGAATGTCTGTGTGTAAGTGCATGTGGTATGCGTATGTGTGTGTTGTGTGTGTGTGTGTTGTGGTGTGTGTGTTTAAATGTCCGTGTGTAAGTATTTGTGGTGTGTGCATGTGTGTCTGTTGTGCAGTGTGAGTGGTGGTTGTGTGTTTGGGTGTGCTGTGTGTGTTTGGGTGTGCTGTGTATATATCGTGTGTTGTGTTTATGTGTGTAAGTGTGTGTGGTGCATATGTGTGTGTGTTGTCCGTATCTGCGTATGTGTATTGTGCATTGTGTGTGTGTGCATATGTGTGCATGTGTTTGTGTGTGCATTTATGAACATGTGTTTACATTTAGGTGTACATGCAAGTGTGTGTTTGCACACGTGAGTGTGAATATATGACTGTGTGTATGCAGAATATGTGCTTGTGTGCATATACATTCATGAGTGTGCATGAATGTGAGTGTGTTGGTGCATGTGTGTATGGGAACTTGAATATATCTAGGTGCGCATAGTTTGTTTGAAGAGGGGCAAGAAACCTAAGATAGGAGTACAAAATAAAAATAAATCCTTCAAAAATAAATCAGGAAGAGGATTTCTGAAGAAATCTATCAAGAAGCCTGAAGAAGAGTATGGCTGAAGAAAGGTTCCAACCTGAAACATCACCTATCCTTTTTCTCCAGAGATGCTGCCTGACACACTGAGTTACTATAAACCAGCATATACAGTTCCTTCCTACACAGAGTATTTCCATGGGTTGCTTGAAGAAGGCAATAGCCTTTATCACCACAGACGTTTGACAGAACTCTTGAGAAACACGGTTGGCCAGTGCCGGATTTACCTATAGGCTTGGTAGGCTGAAGCCTATGGTTTCAAAATCTAAGGGCCTCCGTCCAAGGTGTGTAACATTTTTGACTCTGTCAGAGGCCTTTCTTACATATACTGTCACAACACAGTGCAGTCCCTAAACAACCCTTCAGTAATTTTCCTTGCCCTCCATTTCAGAATAATACTGTTTTAAGCAGATAACTCGACACTAGCATTGGCAATAATTTTTTTTTTTTTAAAGCAGCTTTCCAGCTCCATATCTTATCGGCCACGCTCGGCTGCACACCGGTGTCAATCTGGTGGCACCAGGGTCTGGCAAACTTTCACACGTGCTCCAGTAAGCAGCGATGGCAGGTGCAGGGAACATCTTTGGATACTTGCAGGCTTCAAAAGTCAAACCTCAAGGGTAAGTAGGAAAACGCAAAGATAGTTGAACTACGACGTAGACCCTTCTTCAGAAGTTGAACTAGGAAGTTAGAGCTGATAATCGTTGCTGGAAACCTACTGTGTAGTGCTTTGTAAAATGTTTACAAAGTTCGGTTATAGCAAAAGTTTTTCACTGTGTTCATTTTAACATTTATGCATTTTTTTTTCGATCACTACAGTATTTAACAATAACATTTTATGTCCTTTAGAGAAGGAATGGCGAAGTGCGGAATTTTAAACACCCGTCATCATCCTTGGCTTTACTCAAATTATTTAAAACACTCTTCCATCTTCCTCTAGTTGTGGGGATGGGGGATTGGGAGGGGCCTCACGAGTGGAATAGCCTAGGGCCTCTCTTCATCTAAATCCGGCACTGACGATTGGGAGCAAAATTCATATTTGTCTCGGAAACTATTTGAAACTTAAAATGGGAATAAAATTTCATGGGAACAAGGAGAAATAAGCAGCAAGTTTACAAAACTAATGCTTTCAAAGAAGTGAATGTTAGCTGAATTGCCAATTTTTATAAAAATGTGCTTATTCCTGGGATGTTACGTTTATTAGCTGTTTTAGTCATAGAGTGATACAGTGTGGAAACAGGCCCTTCGGCCCAACTTGCCCACACCGGCCAACATGTCCCAGCTACACTAGTCCCACCTGCCTGTGCTTGGTCCATATCCCTCTAAACCCATCTGATCCATGTACTAGTCCAGCTCCTTCTTAAATGTTGGGATAGTCCCTGCATCAATAACCTAATCTGGCAACTTGTTCCGTACACCCACCACTCTTTGTGTGAAAAAGTTACCCCTCATACTAAATCTTTTCCCCTTCACCTGTTCCTAGAGGACATAGTAAAGGGATAGAGTCATAGAGTGATACAGTATGGAAACAGGCCCTTCGGCCCAACTCACCCACACTGGCCAACATGTCCCAGCGACACTAATCCCACCAGCCAGCATTTGGTCCATATTCCTCCTAACATGTCCTGTCTAACTGTTTCTTAAATGCTGGGATGATGGGCCTTCTCAGGAACCCTCTGTAGCTTGTGTGGTGGTCTTGTTCTAAGTTTACGCGGGGCAAAAGTGACCCTGGGTATTGATGTAAAGTTTGCGATTTTGAACTAACTCCATTTTATGTCACCTCAACCAAATAACATCACCGTCCGAAATCCCCTCGTATTCTATTACAATGGAATTAATTTAATTTTTGATCATTCACAAAATCTATAAAAATGTATATAAATGTGGAGAATCTGAACTTGGCCACTAAGGCCCGTTGCCCTGGTGACGTGGCATGGTCGGTCTGGCCAAGTGAAGTTGTTGGCATCCTCCACCACTGCTCTGTCAGCATCGATACTTTGTTGGTGGAGCCAGAGGCAGTAGATCCACTAGCGGCACGATGGTGTTAATGGCACGTTCAATACTTCAAACTTTAGACTTCAGAGAAACAACACAGAAACAGGCCCTTCGACCCACTGAGTCCGCGCCAACAAGCGATCACCCTGTATACTGGCCCACACACTAGGGAAAATCTTACAACTTATCGAAGCCTACAAACCCTCGACTTTAGACTTTAGAGATGCAGTGCGGAAACAGGCCCCTTCGTCCGCGCCAACAAGCGATCACCCTGTATACTGGCCCACACACTAGGGAAAATCTTACAATTTTACAACTTATTGAAGCCTTCAAACCTCGACCCACCGAATACGCGCACACAGTTTACAGGGACAGTTTACAATTTTACCGAAGCCAATTAACCGGCAAGCCTGTACGTCTTCGGGATGTGGGAGGAAACCGAAGCAACCGGAGAGAACCCACGCGGTCGCAGGGAGAATGTAAAAACTCCATACAGGCAGCACCCATAGTCAGGATTGAACCCAGGTCTCTGGTGCCGTAAGGTAGCAACTCTACCGCTGCACCACCGAGCCGTCCCCTATTACATTAAGACCTAATGAAAGCTGTAATGTATGAGACATTTTAAAGTCATGTTGAAGTGAGCCATCTGTCATTTCAGACTGCAGTTAATAATCAATTATATGTTCAGATCCACATATAGACCAAACCTGTAAGGATGGCAGATTTCCTTCCCTGCCTCACATACTGAAATAGTGGGTTTTTACAACAATCCAGTTGTTTCACGGACACTAGTACTGAAGCAAGCTATTTTATCCAAATGTATTAAACTGCTTGAATTTAAATCCCTCAGCTGTTCTGACAGGATTTACACTCATGTCTCCTCATATGTAACATAAACTGCTCTTCTTTAAGTTTACAGTTACAGCGCGGAAACAGGCCTTTCGGCCCACTGAGTCCATGCCGACCAGCGATCCCTGGCTGTGCACTAACACTATGCTACACACACTCGGGACAGAAGCCAATTAACCTATAAACCTGTATGTCTTTGGCGTGTGGGAGGAAACCTGAGCACTTGATTTTTGATTGGCAAGATTCTTGATTAGTAAGGGTGTCAGGCGTTATGGAGAGAAGGCAGGAGAATGGGGTTGAGACGGAGAGATAGATCAGCCATGATTGAATGTTGGAATAGTCTTGATGGGCCGAATGGCCTAATTCTGCTTCTAGAATGAATGAATGAATGAATAAGCTTATTGGCCAAGTATTCACATACAAGGAATTTGCCTTGGTGCAGAACTTAAAAACACCCAGAGAAAAACCACCTGGTCACAGGGGGAATGTACAAACACCGTACCGACATCACCCGTAGTCAGGATCGAACCTGGGTCTCTAGCGCTGTAAAGGGGCTGTTCCACTTGGGCGACCTAATCCGTGAGTCCAGAAGAGTTCAAGCTCGAGGGCACTCGCCTGGAAAGCCTTGAGCTGGAACGACCCTCCGCATGGAAACCGCGAGCTGGATCGACCGACCGCACACACACACACACACACACACACACACACACACATGCACACGCACGCACACACACACACACACACATCGCAAAGGCGGGGGCCAGAGAAAGCCGAGGAGCGGTGTCTGAAAGTCACACCCATGATAAAGAAGAAGGTAAAACTGCTGCGCAGTAACGGTAAGTCCTTTAGAGAGTGTGGGAGGGGGGCAGAAGGGGAAGGAAGGGGAGAGAGGGGGAAGAGGAGAGAGAAGCGGATAGAAGGGGAGAGAAGGAAGGGAGAAAGGGGGAGAAGGGGGGGAGAAGGAGTGGAGACACTTTTAAGAAGTTTAATAATGTTTAGCGGGTATTTTAGCGACATCTTCCTTGGTCCTGAAAACTCCAATGAGCCAATCAAAATGCTCGGTCAGCCTACGGCTGCCTGTAAGCAAATAGTGACTCCACTCCACTGCACATGGAGTTAAAAAGACCCATGCAGACCAATTTTACTTGTGGAAAATTTTTCAACACGCTGAAACATTTTCCGCGATCTAGCTGAGGCCACGGGTATTCGGGAACTTTCCTCGAGCATGAGGGAGAGTTCCAGCGACCTCATAGGACCTCCTAGGACCATGTGTCGACCATGCTGCGAGTTTGAAGGTCGAAGACACCCCCATAAACTCGCAGAGTAGGTCGCCCAAGTGGGACAGCCCCTTTAGGCAACAACTCTACTGCCGCGCCACCGTGCAGCCATCTGCATCCTCTACCCCTCACTTTAGGTCCCTTCCTAACTGATGTGACGTTGATGTTTGCCCCATCTCCTGAGCATTTATTTCAGCCCTTGCATTGTTTCTTCTCCAGTTGCTTCATTGTGATTTGTTAACCAGTTGAATTCCCTAAGGGCCCATATCCCTGATATCCTGTTGTCCTTAATGCGACAACTTCATGTGAGACTCATGCTAAATGGTGACCCATCCTACTTTAATGCACAATATGACCCCTTGCAGGAAGCACACATTCACTGACATTTATTGAGAAGGGAAGCGAATGGTAAACACCAGATATTCATGCACAGAGTGTTTGCATAAGGACAAAAAATAAACGTTGTGCAGGCAGTCTGGAAAGATTATCTGCAAATCCACAGGAAACGCTGGTATTCATCACAGGAGACAGTCCTAAAATAGCCTTGGTAGCAGGTTTTCACATCTGTTGGGTCTCGTGACTCGGGGAGGAAGAGAGGGAGGGCAGACGTGACAGGGATCCGTTGCATGAAAGATATTCATGGGTGAAAGATGCTTTAGCCTGGACAATAAAGAAGGTTATGTTTGATCTTCCTTAGCAAGGGCCTCTCAGTTAAGGTTGCCAACTTTCTCACTCCCAAATAAGGGACAAAAGGTCAAAATACGGGACAAATTCCCGACGGCAATTCGTTGACCGACTCGGCCGTGGCTGGGTGAATGATGAGTCGGCCCGGGCGCTGGACTGCACACGAAGCCCAGCCGGCGGGCCAGCTGACGGGTTTTGGCCCGGGCCCCGCGACGTCACGCACAAAGTCCGGCACCCCATCCAACTCATGAACCGATGATCAGCCATGAGAAGGAGGGGTGGTGATGTCGGCGGGTAAGCGAAGGTCCGAAGGTCGGACAGCTGGCCAGGCTGCCAACCGACAGGCCACGGGCGAGGCGCTGCTGCTGCTGCACTCCATGGGCTGCACTACGTCGGGACGGGTGAGGCGGGGCCGGATGCGGCGCTCCGACCCGACAGTCCCCTCGACCCGAGTAGTAGCAGTCAAATACGGGAACAAGGGCGGTACTGCATGGGACAAACCAATTTAGCCCAAAATATGGATGTCCCGGCTAATACGGGGCAGTTGGCGACCCCAGTCACAGCATAAACAACGCAATGTAGATGTGGCTGCAAGCAAGATAGGTCGTGGCACAGTGGTGCGGCTGGTAGAGCTGTTGTCTCACAGCGCTGGAGACCCGGGTTCAATTCTGACCTCGGGTGCTCTGTGATGTGGTATTGTGCCGTGACCACGTGGGTTTCCCCTGGGAGCTCTGGTTTCTGCCCACATTGATGCACAGAGTCTCGTGCCCAGTGTGGGGGAATCGAGGACCAGAGGACATTGGTTCAAGATGAAGGGGAAAAGATTTAATAGGAATCCGAGGGGTAACATTTTCACACAAAGGGTGGTGGGTGTATGGAATGAGCTGCCGGAGGGGGTAGTTGAAGCTGGGACTATCCCATCATTTAAGAGTTAGACAGGTACATGGATACGACAGGTTTGGAAGGATATGGGCCAAGTGCAGGCAGATGGGACTAGTGTAGCTGGGACGTGTTGGCCGGGGTGGGCAAGTTGGGCTGAAGGGCCTGTTTCCACACTGTATCACTCTATGGGACTATGACTATCCCAAAGATGTACAGGTTTGTAGGTTAATTGGCCAGTAAAATTTGTAAATTGTCCCTCGTGTGTAGGATAACGCTAGTGTGCGTGGATCGCTGGTCGGCACGGACTCGGTTGGCCTGTTTCCGCGCAGTATCTCTAAAAACTAAAAACAAATAATAAAAAACAATTGAAGAGTGTTCCGACATTCTCCTGACCTGCGTCTGGTAGACAGTGTAAATATCTTCTAGAAGTCAAAGAGTACCCGGCCTCCGAACTGTTGCCATAGGAACAGCACAACTGTGGCCGGCCCTGTTATGTTCTTGACTACTGAAAAACACAAGAAAAGTACAGATGCCAGTAATCTAAAAAAAAAAGCAGAGAATGCTCAGTAGGCCAGGCAGCGTCTGATAAAAGTTCACTAACCTGCAATGTTACTTGACTCTCTCAAATATTGAAACAAAGAACAGTAGATTTAGCCTTGCACAAAAGTGCACAAAGGGCTGGAGTAACTCAGCGGGTCAGGCAGCACTCACATTGTGAGGAAGGCTCCCGACCCGAAACGTCACCTATCTATGTTCTCCAGAGATGCTGCCTGTCCTGCTGAGTCACTCCAGCACTTTTGTCCTTTTCTCTCAGATGTTGAATGGTTTATCGAGTATATCCAGCACTTTCAGTTTTTTTTATGTAATTCCTTTGGTGATGCTCTTTTAAATATTCTTTCCATCATTTGTTATTGTTGAGAGCCACGATTCTTCACGCTGCCTCGGCAAGGCCAGCAACACAAACACGGATGAGTCACACCCCGATCACTTCCTCTTCTCCACCTCTCCCCTCAGGCAAGAGTTGTAGAAGTGTGAGATTCTATCTCAGGGGTTTGGGCAGTCGATAGCAGGAGATGTCGCGGGAGAGTACATTTGTCAGGTTTAATAAGAATTGAAAATTCCCTACATAAAACAGACGGCATACACTGGCGGCATTCACGGAAAACAGGGAATCTGGAAGGTCAAAGAGAGTGGGAATCTCAGTGCTCTTGTTGGAACTGCTGCCTCATAGCGCCAGAGACCCGGGTTCGACCTTGATCTAAGGGGTGCTGTCGGCATTGCGTTTGTACCTTCTCCCTGTGACCGTGTGGGTTTTCTCTGGGTGCTACAGCTTCTTCCCACATCCTAAAGATGTACAGGTCTGTAGGTTAATTTGCCTCTTGTAAAAATTGCCCCTAGAGTGAAGTAGTGGTTGAGAAGATTTGATGGCATTAAACTTGCGTGAATGGGTAATCGATGGTCGGTGTGGACTCGGTGAGTTGAAGGGCCTGTTTTCATGCTGTATCTTTAAACTTTATATGGTCTTGGAGCTGCATTTGCTGTGTAGATGGTGGCTGCTTGCTTCCCCTATTGGAGGAGTCCAGAACTAGGCTCAGAAGAAGGGATTACCCATTTAAGATGGAGATAAGGAGGAATTTTTCCTCTGAGAAGATTACAAGTCTTCGGAAACATCCACTCTGGAGAGAGCAGCGATGACGGAGTCATTGACTAGAAGCTGAAAGAGGGAGGTTCTTGACCAGAGATTTCACTTTATACTTGAGTGATACAGCACGGAAACACGCCCTTCGGCCCACCGAGTCCGAACCGACCAGCGATCACACCGTACACTCGCACTATCCTACAGGCTAGGAACAACCTGCAATTTTACTGAAGCCAATTAATCTACAAACCTGCACGTCTTTGGAGCGTGGGGGGAAACCAGAGCGCCTGGAGCAAACCCAGCGCAGGGAGAACAAACAGACTCCGTACAGACGGCACCCAGAGTCAGGATCGAACTGGGCTCTCTGGTGCTGTAAGGCAGTAGCTCTACCTCTGGGCCACCGTGCCGTGCTGTGGGAACGATAGTGGAGTCATCACCGAGAGCAAGCAGGAAATTGGAGTTGAGGCCAAGATCGGAACAGCTATGGTTTAATTGAAGTTTGGAGCGGACTCAGGGGACTTTTGATCCTATTTCTTATATTTAATGTTCAAGAAAGTTGTATCTTGGAACAATTGACCCTGGGTGTGTGCTCCTGACTCCACTGTGGTTCTGAGGTTCAATTCTTCCACATGGGAATTACACATGACATTGAATTTTATCACAAAGATATACAGTAGTCTATTTGGCCTAAAGTCCATATCCTAATATTAGTATTCTGTATAGTTATCTTTGTACTTCATCTTCCTTTTAACATTTCCTCCTATAGACGCGAGACTTTAGAGCTGTAGCGTGGCAGCAGGCCCTTCGGCCCACCGAGTCCATGCCGACCAGCGAACACCCCATACGCTATCACGATCCTATTCTACACACTAGGGACAATTTACAATTTCACCAAAGCCAATTAAACTGCACAAATGTATGTCTAAGGAGTGTGGGAGGAAACCGGAGCACCCGGAGAGAACGCATGCACTCTCAGGACTCTGCACAGACAGCACCCATAGTTGGGATCGAACCTGGTCTCTGGCGCTGTGAGGCAGCAACTCTACGTTGCGCCACCAGGCCGCCCTGTGACGACCATAGGGGAGCCTTCATTGAGAATAAGCAGGATAGTGGAGTGAAGGTCATAAGTCATAAGGTCATAAGGAATAGGAGTAGAATTAGGCCATTCAGCCCATCAAGTCTACTCCATTCACTCATTCATCTCTCCCTCCTAACCCCATTCTCCTGCCTTCTCCCCATAACCTCTGACACTTGTAATAATCAAGAATCTATCTATCTCTGCCTTCTGTGGCAAAGAATTCCACAGATTCATCACCTTCAGACTAAAGAAATGTCTCCTCATCTCCTTCCTAAAATAATGTCCTTTAATTCTGAGGCTATGACCTCTAGTCCTAGACACTCTCACTAGTGGAAACATCCTCTACACATCCACTATATCCATGTTGAGGCCAAGATCGGATCAGCCACGGTTTAATTGGAGTTTGGAGCCGACTCAAGAGACCTCTGATCTTTATTTCTTATATTTTATGTTCAGGAATGTTGAATCTTGGAACAATTGACCCTGGATCTGCGCTCCTGACTCCACTGCGGTACTTAGGCCCGATTCTTCCCCACATGAATTACACATTATATTGAATTTTATAGCGTAGATATAGACTATTTGGCCTAAGGGCTACATACTAATATTAGTGTTCTGCATAGTTATCTTTCCACTTCATCGTCCTTTTAACATTTCCTCCTCTTTATCCATCCTCCCTGGAAGCCTGCGTGCTCTTTGACTCAGCCGTTTAATGAACTCCCAATAAAAAGGAAGAGGGAAAATAGTCTATTGGGCCAAATAAATATTTCTTCAGACTTTTGTAATTACTTCTGCGAAATTGAGAGTAATAACTTTGTAATCAGATCTCCTTACCTCACTGGAGAGCAAGAAATTAAGGCAAACTTACGGAGGCACCTCTCGCGCCTCAGCAGTCAAACAAAGTGGACACGAGGAACTGCAGATGCTGGTTGATCCAAAAAGACACAATGTGCTGGAGTACTTCAGCGGGTTGGGCTGCATCTCTGGAGAACATGGATAGGTGACGTTTTGGGTCGGGACCCTTCTTCAGGTGAAAATGTAGGGAGTTTACTGGGGCAACAGGTGAGATGAAGGAAGTCACGTTATTGCAATACCTGTCATGCAGAACAGAAATGTCATCTTACACAGCACATTTGGCACTGCAAATACAAGGCAACATTTATTTGCTTGGTTTAGTTTAGTTTAGTTCATTGTTATTGTCACATGTACCAAGGTGGGCGGCACTGTGGAGCAGCGGTAGAGTTGCTGCCTGACAGCGTCAGAGACCCGGGTTCGATCCTGACCACGGCAGTCTGTACGTTCTCCCTGTGACCTGCGTGGGTTTTCTCTGGAAGCTCCGGTTTCCTCCCACACTCCAAAGGCGTAGAGGTTCGCAGGCTAGTTGGCTTGGTGTAATTATAAATTGTCCCCAGTGTGTGTAGGATAGGGTTAGTGTGCGGGGGTCGCTGGTCGGCCCAAACCCGGTGGACTGATGGCCTTTTCCGCGCTGTATCTCTAAACTAAACTAAACTATAAAAAGGTATAGTGAAAAAGCTTTTTTATTGCGTGCTATCCAGTCAGGGTAAAGACTACACATGATTACAATCAAACCGCCCACAGTGGACGGATACAGGATAAAGGGTGTAATGTTGAGCGCAAGGTAAAGTCCGATAAAAGATAGTCCAAAGGTCACCAATGAGGTAGGTGGGAGGTCGATGAGATTTCTTTTTACAGTGGCAACAGGGGATTGTTTTCATTTTCTCTTGCTCGAAGTGTACTATCCAGTCAGTAAAATTACAATCTAGCCATCAACAATCTAGCACGTAGATAAAGGCTTAAAAGAATGGAGTGTTTGTAATTACCAATAGCAGATCTCTTTCTAGGACCAGCGCGCCCAAAGAGTGGCCTTTGCTTCAGCGCCATCTTGCTTGCGTGAAAACAAATTATCCGATTCCTATTTTAGGCCAGATGACCAACAGTTGGCTGAAAAAAACACTATAAGAAGCATCTTCAAAGAATTGGATGAAATCGAGTGGGTGAGGAGACAACCCCAGAGCTCTGTGTCTTGATAGCTGAAGACCAGGTTGCCAGTGGTTTTAGTTTTAGAGATTCAGCGCGGTAACGGGCCTTTCTGCCCACCGAGTCCGTGCCGACTAGCGATTACCCCGTGCACTAGCACTATCTTACACACAAGGTTATTTAATACCAAAGCCAATTAACCTACAAACCTGTATGTCTTTGGAGAGTTGAAGAAAGCAGAGCCACTAAGTCACAACTTGCGCGGTGACATGAAGAAGGTACAAACTATGTATAGGCAGCGCTCGTAGTTAGGATCGAACCCAGGTCCCTGGCGCTGTGAAGCAGCAACTCTACCACGGCACCACCGTGCCCCCCTGGCGGAGTTTTTAACTTAAGGGGCGGTCGCGAGAACAGAGCTGATGGAGAGAGCAGATCTCAAAGGGTAATGGGGCTGAAGGAGGGGCAAGAAAAGCAAGGGATTTGGATGATGCGAATTTAAAAAAGCAGGATTGTATTGGGGTATCAGACCACAAGGGAGGCACGGTGATGCAGCGGTAGAGTTGCTGCCTTACAGCGCCAGAGACCTGAGCTATCCCGATTACGGGTGCTGCCTGGACAGAACCTGTACGTTCTCCCCGTGACCGTGTGGGTTTCCTCCGGGTGCTCTGGTTTCCTCCCACACGCCAAAGATGTGCAGGTTCGTAGGTTAATCGGCTTCTGAAAATTGTCCCTAGTCTGTAGGATAGAACTAGTGGTGATCGCTGGTCGGCGTGGACTGGGTGGGCCGAAGGGCCTGTTTCTACACTGTATCTCCAAACATTAAGGCTCCAGTGACAGTCTAAACCCCTCGTCTTTTGTTGCATTCCTGATGCAAATCGTTTGCTCTGAGTTCACCAAGTAGCACATTTCCACTATGTTCCCATTTTGTTTACCATATTCCTCTCAATTTTATTTCACTTTTCTGCCTCAAACTGGAGATGTACGTATATCACATTCGTATGTCACCAGCAGGTGAAGAATTTTACTTTTGAAACAGTTAATGCTAAATGTACACAGCACATATGTTAAATCTCTCAAACGCATGTGTTTTGAGAAATGGAACCAATTATTTTAATTGAAAATGCATGTCTTTCACAGTTTATGCACACAGGACAGCTCATTATTTACTGTTAAGATCAAAATCAATTATGTATAAAACATTACACCCACAAAGGGAAGGTTGGTATAAATATATGCCAATGGGTTGAGTTATAGCCTTCTGTCTTTCAGGTTAGACAAACATGCCAAGGGATGCTAATATTTGCATACCTTCACTGATGCAAATACTCAGCCGGCCTGCAATATGCAACACACGTGAAAAGTTGACTACTTTTGGTTGAGAAGTCAAACAGAAAATAAAAAACCCGAAGGCCTGTCTCTCTCGGCAGATCTAAAGATCAAATGTCATTCTGTGACAGACCTGCACAAACTCATTCTGTGCCGAGACTGTTTATCTCAGCTGTGGCAGCAACAGAGTGCAACGCTTGACTCAAGAGTCAAGAGTCAGGAGTGTTTTATTGTCATGTGTCCCAGACAGAACATGGAGGGTCTCGCCCCGAAACGTCACCTATTCCTTCTCTCCAGAGATGCTGCCTGTCCCGCTCAATGAGATTCTTACTTGCTGCAGTACAGCATGAATACTAAACAATATGATACAGTACTCTGTAAATAATATAATACACAAAAAAAAATACACATATACATGAAGGAACTGCAGACGCTGGTTTAAACCAAAGATAGACACAAAGTGCTGGAGTAACCCAGCGGGACAGGCAGCATCACAGGAGAGAAGGAATGGGTGATGTTTTGGGTCGGATCTGAAGAAGGGTCTCGACCCGAAACATCATCCTTTCCTTCTCTCCAGAGATGCTGCCTGTCCTGCTGAGTTACTCCAGCATCTTGTGTCTATCTTATATATATAGACGTGTGCGTGTGTGTGTGTGTATACACACTTTCATACATTCACATATAAACAAACAAACAAACACTAATAGTACAAAAGGGCAAAACCAATATCCCCAAATGTAGCGAGAGATCCAGCATAGGGGCTGCTGAGAAGGCATTGGGCCTGTACTCGCTGGGGTTTAGAAGAATGAGGGGGGGAAATCCTCATTGAGACTTACCGAAAAGCGAAAGGGCTGGCTAGAGCAGATGTGGAGAGGATGTTTCCACTGGTGGGAGAGTCTAGGACCAGAGGTCATAGCCTCAGAATTAAAGGACATTCCTTTAGGAAGCAGATGAGGAAGAATTTATTTAGTCAGAGGGTGATGAAACTGTGGAATTCATTGCCACAGATGCCTGTGAGGGCCGTCAATGGATATGTTTAAGGCAGAGATAGATAGATTCTTGATTAGTACGGATTTCAGGGGTTATGAGGAGAAACCAGGAGAATGGGGTTCGGAGGGAGAGACAGATCAGCCATGATTGAATGGAGGAGCAGACTTGAAGGGCCAAATGGCCTAATTCTGCGCCTATCACTTCTGAAGAGGGACCATTGGGACTACATTGACAACTTTGTAACTTTGTCAGCACTCTATATGTTGCCACTATTTGCATACTTTCTGTGGTGTACACAAAACAAAGAATTTCTCTGTGGCATGTCACATGTGATAATAAAGTATCACTCACTCATTAATTCATGCAGTTCAGATCTTATTTGAGGTTGTGGTGTTTAATAGCCTAGTGGCTGTAGGGAAGAAGCTGTTCCTGAACCTGGACGTTACAGTTTTCAGGCTCCTATAGCTTCTTCCCGATGATAGGGGTGAAATGGGTGTGTGGCCAGGGTGGTGTTGGTCTCCGATGATGCTGGCTGCCTGTTTGAGGCAGCGACTCCGGTAAACCCCTTTGATGGTGGGGAGGTCAGTACCCGTGATGGGTACTGGGCAGTGTTCACCACTTTTCGCCATCTTCTTCGCTCCTGGGCGTTCAAGTTGCTGAAACCAGTCCGTCATGCAACCAGTCAACATGTCTGACGAAGGGTCTCAATCCGAAACATCACCTATTCCTTGTCTCTGGAGATGCTGCCTGACCCGCTGAGTTACTCCAGAATTTTGTGTCTATCTTCAGTGTAAACCAATTCCTTCCTGCACTCACTCCACTCTCTGTAGAACTTTAAGAGAGTCATCTCTGACATACCGAATCTCCATAATCTTCTCAGGAAGTAGAGGCGTTGACGGGCTTTTGTTATCATTGCATCAGTGTGCATCGAGGAACCAGAAAAGGAATGAAGAATTGGTCCCATTGCTGATCACCATCCGATGTTAATTTCTTCAAGATGATTATATACGGACCTATGACAAGGACTCAACAGGGTTACCAGTGATATATGGGTGGGTTATAGGTCACTGGAGCCCAAATTTACATGGAAAAGTACCAGAAAGTGGTTTCTACCTTAAAAAGAGGACCGTTCCAGATTAAAATGTCTGGGAAGGAACTGCAGATGCTGGTTCATTCTGATGATAGACACAAGTAGCTCAACGGGTCAGGCAGCATCTCTGGAGAAAAGGAATAGGTGACGTTTCGGGTCAGAAGCCTTCTTTAGACTGAAGAGGATCTGAAGAAGGGTTCCAACCTGAAGCGTCACCTATTCCTTTTCTCCAGAGATGCTGCTTGATCCACTGAGTCACTCCAGCAGCTTGTGTCTATCTTCAGAAAAAAACAGCATTTTGTGTCTACCTCCAGATTAAAATGTCTTCATTCTGTTTAGTTTCATAAATTAGCATGCATGTGTGATATGCAATACCACTCATTTGAGGAACCTATTCAATTGTGTTTAATGATTGCATAATGTGAAAACCGTGGCATGACATTGGAATAATTAGTGAGGATGGCACATCGCACTCAATGATAATTATTTGCACAAGGAACTGCAGATGCTGGTTTGCAAAAAAAAACACAAAGTGCTGGATTAACAGCAGGTCATGCAGCATCTCTGGACAACACAGACAGGTGACGTTCCGGGTCGGGACCCTTCGTCAGAGTGCATTATAAATATCAAAGATATTAATAATTCACTCTGAAATTTAAATTAGAACTGAGGATCAAATATGAATCACAACATGGAATCCAAACCTTCAAGGAATGGACAATTCCAGGTTTACTTCTTCCAATCTATTTTGATTAATTTGTTGATCAATCTATTTGATTTTTGAATGGTTTTACACGGTTGCCAGTAGCAATAAGATGATTTATGGCCTTTGTTTTAAAGATGCAATTATTTTGGTCCAATAGGCATTAACCTTTTTGAGGGGAATAATCTATTAACCCATTGAGAATAATCTATTAATCTATTAATCCATGTGTAACAGGACCTGTGCAATTTTCAAGGCAATCTTGTACAAAAGTTTAGTTTATTGTTGGAATTATTTAGTTTAGTATAATTTAATTTAGTTTAGCTTAGTTTAATCTAAAGATACAGTAAGGAAACAGGCCCTTCCATTCACTCAAGTCCGCACTGACCAGCAATCACCCATACATTTGTTCTACCCTGCAAACTAGGGACAATTTACAGGGGTGGGAGATTGCAACCTTCATGTGGTCCACCATGTTTCGACGAATGCAATCAACTTGGCGTGCACAAACAGAAGATCAAACAGAACAAGTTGTCTCACAACTTTAGGCTGTGCACGCCATACGCAAGAGGAGGTTGGGACAATTTACAGAAGCTAATTAACATTCAAACCTGCACGCTCTTGGAATGTGGGAAGAGTAAATTCTCTAGAACTCCCGGAAAAAAACCCATGCGGTGACGGGGAGAATGTGCAAGCTCTGTACAAACAACACCCGTAGTCAGGATCGAACCCGGGTTCCTGGCGCTGTTCGGCAGCAGTTCTAACGCTGTTACCACTGTGCCACCCAAATGTTGTAGCAGGCAAGCCCCCTGTATCCTAACCTCACCTGAACCACACTCCCATCAGCTGGCAGTTCATCAGTCTATTTATACTGCGGACAGCTCGATTGTAATCATGTCCAGTATTGTCTTTCCACTGACTGGCTAGCATGCAACAAAAGCCTTTCACTGCACTCGGTACACGTGGCAATAAACTCAACTAAACTCAACTCCTCAATCTGCTGTTAAACGAGGAAATTTGAATGTTTAAGCTAGACAGTGGCTGTGAGCTGGTGATATTTTTCAGTCAGGGAGCCGGCTTTTGTTTCTCTCACTGTGACCCTTGCCTGAACAGGGCACATTGCTTATTCACTCCTCCGCACAGCATCCTGTGCTTTGAGGGAGAACTACAATACCTCAGCCGTGCACATGCAGAGGGGCTTGCACTGCCCTGCCCTTATGCACCTCATCTGTGTGCGATCTTCTGCTGAATTTTCATCTCGGAGATGACAGCTGAAATGCAGGGTTAAGCTGTCGCAGGAGAAAAGGTGCTAATAACAGCGTATCCAGAAAGAAACTTCTTTTTAAGAAAAAGATTGGAAGGAATTAAATGTGAAGTACGTCATCATATTTACCTTGTCACCTGCACACAATACTGAGAATTATTTATTGTCCATCTGAATCCATTAATTCCTACCTGCCGAAACATTATGCCTCTGGTAAATAAGAATTTAAAAAAAAAAAAAATTCTATGCCTCTAAAATACCAACCTACACTCTTGAATTATAAGGTTATGGTTTCTCTCCCAATTAATTTTAGAAAACCGTATCGTACATGGAACAGATTTCTCTGCCTCCAATGTCAACAAAAAAGTGCTGAGACAGTGGTGGGTAAAACTGCATGCAGACTGCTTCAATTAGTTATAATAGAATGGGCAGCACGGTGGCGCAGCGGTAGAGTTGCTGCCTCATAGCGCCAGAGACCCGGGTTCGATCCTAACCTCAGGTGCTGTCTGCACGGAGTTTGTACCCTCTCCCCGTGACCGCGTGGGTTTTCCCCAGGTGCTCCGGTTTCCTCCCACACTCCAAAGACGTGCGGGTTTTTTAGGTTAACTGGCTCGGTAAAAGATTGTACATTGTCCCTGGTGTGTGAGATTAATGTATGGGGATCGCCGGTCGGTGGGCCGAAGGTTCTGTTTCCGCGCTGTATCACCAAACTAAACTTAAATAAGATCTTTCAGCTGCACCCCTGTGCTGCCCAGAATGCTAAATCCCTCATGATATTAAATCAAGAGGACTTGACAAATATCAGGGCATCACTAGCAAACTTGGGGAACTGTGCCTCATATTCCGCTTGGGTATCTTACAACCCAATGGTATGAACATTGAATTCACCAATTTTAGGTAAGTAAGTACGTTTATTGGCCAAGTATTCACATACAAGGAATTTGCCTTGGTGCTCCGCCCACAGGTAACAACATGACATACAGTGACAGTTACGAATGACTCAGAAAACACTAAACATTAATAATAATAAAACATTAATGATAAAACTTCTAACAACGCCCCCCTCCACCCCTGTCTCCACATACCTCCCTTTCCCACCCCTCCCCTCATCTCCCCTGTTCCCCAACTAGACTCCCACCTAATTTTCCCCTCCCCTACATTCCTTCCTCTGGCTTCACAATTTGCAACTCTTCAATCCTGTCTCACATCTTCTGCTTTTATTTCTGGCCTTCGTTCCGACCATCTGCCTGTCAAACCTCGACTTGCCTGTGTCACGCTTTGTCCTGCCTCTCCTGTATCCTGATGTCTTCCCCACACCCTCTCCTGCAATTCTGAAGATGGGTCCTGACCAAAACATCACCTATCCAGGTATGAAAATGCACATAATAAATCAGAGCCACCACGGATGGTCAAAGTAATTTCAAGTAACTCTTGTATTCGCTCTATCTCCATCCCAAACACACAATAGTTGTCCTGCTGGTTTTACTGTTCGTTACCCCTCGTTATCACCTCCTCCGCAGCCAACAATGGACCATTGTGGGCTCTTTGGTCTGATTTGTTCTGTACCTTTTCATGCCTCTAGTTTCCTTCTCCCCTGACTCTCAGTCTGAAGAAGTGCCTCGACCTGAAACGTCACCTATTCCTTTTCTCCAGAGATGCTGCTTGACCCGCTGAGTTACTCCAGCATTTTGTGTCTTTCATGCATAGTCTTCTCGCTGACTCCACAACACGCGTCTAAAAAAGCTTCTCACTGTACCTCGTCACGTGACAATAATCTTCTTCTTGCGAATGAAACATAAACCAAAGGAATAGTTAGATCTCAAGCCGGGTGTTGAGCAGCCAGGTTGTTGTCAATGTCTGCCAGACCCTGAGCTCCATTTGGTGGGTGGTAGAGCGGGCACCCAGAGAGGACATGGTAGCCTGTTGAACAATAATAAATAAACTAAGCTAAAATGTCTACCAAGCGTTTCAAAGAGGCATTGGGACAGATCCATGATAGATCCAAAGATCCAATTGAAACATTTAAGATTATTAAAGGTTTGGACATGCGAGAGACAGGAAACATGTTCCTGATGTTGGGGGAGTCCAGAACCAGGGGCCACAGTTTAAGAATAAGGGATAAGCCATTTAGAACGGAGATGAGGAAAAACTTTTTCACACAGAGGGTTGTGAATCTGTGGAATTCTCTGCCTCAGAAGGCAGTGGAGGCCAATTCTCTGGATGCTTTCAAGAGAGAGTTGGATAGAGCTCCTAAAGATAGCAGAATCAAGGAATATGGGGAGATGGCAGGAACAGGGTACTGATTGTGGATGATCAGCCATGATCACAGTGAATGGCGGTACTGGCTCAAAGGGCCGAATGGTCTACTCCTGCCCCTAATGTCTATTGTCTGTTGTCAAAGATGGCAAATCACCTACACTTGAACCAAGCTGTTTTTCCCAGCATGGGCCTTTCTGAATGGTGACTGTCTTTGACACTTGGTGAAGCCCTTCCCCTGGGCTGCCAAAGCTATCACTGAAAGTCAGGTTCAAAAATCCCTGGGGAGTATCAAAAATGGAAAATAATACAATAGAACAACAGGGAGATTTGCCAATGTTACTCGGGAGGGTTTAGACTGGAGCGATAGAGAGGTGGGTTGCAGATCAGCAGATTGCAAGTGGAACAATTGATGTAGAGGTTATGTCGAGTATGTCTACAGGTGTACGATAGAGAGCATATTGACTGGTTGTATCACGGCCTGGTTCAGCAGCTCGAACATCCAAAATCAAAGGAGATGAAATACAGTGGTGAGCAGTGCCCAGTCCAACACGGGTACTGATCTTACCATCATTGAAGGGATCTAGAACAGGTCCTTTTTCAAAAAGGCTGCCAGCCTCATCAAGGATCATCAAGGACCCACACCATCCTGACCACTCTCTCATTTCACTCTTGCCATCGCGAAGAAGGTATAAGAGTCAGAAGACTGTGATGTGTTGGAAGGAACTGCAGATGTTGGTTTAAACCGAATATAGACACAAAAAGCTGGAGCAACTCAGCGGGTTATACAATGGGATGGGTGATGTTTCAGGTCGAGACACTGCTTCAGACTGAGTCAGAGGAAAGAGAAACATGAGATATAGACGGTGATGTAGAGAGATATAGAACAAATGAATGAAAGTTACGGAACAAATAATGATGACAAAGGAAACAGGCCATTGTTACCTGTTTGTTAGGTGAGAGCGACCATCAGACAAAGACGACTTTGAAGCTGGTGTGACTTGGGTGGGGGAGGGATGGCGAGAGAGGGGATGCAGGGTTGGTATTGACTGTCGGTGCCTGTAATCGGGGTGATGGTCTGTACTCGCTCTCACCTAACAAGCAGCTAACGATGGCCTTTCCTTCATCATCATTATTTGTTGCCTAACTTTCATTCATTTGTTCTATATTTCTCAACATCACCGCCTATATCTCTCCTTTCCCTTTCCCCTGATTCTCAGTCTGAAGAAGGGTCTCGACTTGGACTGTGATGCCCAGCTTCAGGAGCAGCTTCAACTATGAGGCTATTGAACACAACAGACTCCCACGAAACTTCGAACTACAAACTGCTTGGGCTGCAGTCCACCAGTTGTGGCCCTTCGGCCCACCCAGTCCAAGTTGACCATCAATCATCCGCTCACACTAGATCCATGTTATCCCACTTTCATTCACTCCCTGTACTTTGGGAGCAATTAACCCACAAATCCGCACACCTTTGCGATGATGGAGGAAACCAGAGCACCTGGAAGAAACCCACGTGGTTACGGGGAGAATGTGCAAACTCCACACAGACAGCATCCGAGGTCAGGATTGAATCCAGGACTCCAGTGTTGAATCCAGTGTTTTGAGGCAGTAGCACGATGCTGCCCACTATGTGAGGTAGTTGATGTGATGTGGTATACTTTCAATTTTTTGTTAAGCAAGCAGGTTGGCAAATATGCGTAGAGATAAGAGATGAAGAAAAGTAGGTCACTGCTTAGTCCAATAAATAAAGAAATGTAACATAGAACAGTACACCACACAAACAGGCCCTTTGGCCCACACTGTCAGTGCTGAACATGCTTTAGATTAGTTTAGAGATACAGTGCAGAACCAGGCCCTTCGGCCCATTGGATCCGCACCGACCAGCGGTTCACGCATCTTAACACGATTCTACACCCACTAGTCACAACTTTTACTTTCACCAAGCCAATGAACATACTAACCTGTACATCCTTGGAGTATGGGAGGAAACCAAAGATCTCGGAGAAAACCCACCAAGGTCACGGGGACAATGTACAAACTCCGTACAGACAGCACCCGTAGTCGGGATCGAACCTGGGTCTCCGGCGCTGTATTCGCTGTAAGCTAGCAACTCTACCGCCGCTGTGCCACCATGCTGTTTCCTGCATATCCATGTGGCAATCTAAAAGCTTCTTAAATGCCACTGTCGTATCTGCCTCCACCACCATCCCCGGCAGCGTGTTCCAGGCACTCACCACCCTCTGTGTAAAACACTTGCCCCACACATCTCCTTTAAACGTTGCCCCTTGCACCTCAAAGCCATACACTCTAATATTTGATTTTTCCACCCTGGCGAAAAACGTTCTGACCCTATTTAGGGCGCCTCATAATTTTGTAGGCTTCTATCAGTTCTCCCTGCAGACTTCGGCATTCCAGAGAAAGCAATCCAAGTCTGTCCAACCTCTCCCTGTAGCTAATATCCCGTAATCCAGGCAATATTCTGGTAAACCTCCCGGGCACCCTTTCTAAAGCCTCCCACATCCTTCCTGTAATGGGGTGATCAGAACTGCAGGCAATATTTCAAAATGTGGCCTCACCAAAGCCCTATAAAGCTGCATCATGACATTCTGACTCTTTAACTCAGTGCCCCAGCCTATGAAAGCAAGCATACCATGTTCCTTCTTTCCCACTCTGCTTGGGTTGGAACTTTCAAGAAGTGATGAGATCACTCTATACATCAAAGCTGTTGAGAGTCATGCCCTTACATGGATATTTCCGGCTAATTTTTGGTAACTTCTCTTGAAACACGTGGAAAGTTACCAGTTATGGCTCTTGTACACGAGCAAGACCTCTCCCATCACCAAACTACCCACTCCGAAGAAGGGTGTCGACCCGAAACGTCACCCATTCCATCTCACCAGAGATGCTGCCTGTCCCGCTGAGTTACTCCAGCATTTTGTGTCTATCTTCCACTCAAATACACCGCTGGCTGTTGAACACTTTGGAGTGCATAGAACGGATGATAAAAATATCTAGTAATTCCACGCTTTCAACAGGGAATTGCTCTCATGGTAACTGGTGTGGGGATGGAGTTGTGGTCAAGCAAATCTTTCTTTTCAGCTTTTTAAATGTAATGTTTTTGACTCTTTGTCCAGAAACACTTGTCATCATGAGATGATGAAAGAACAGCAAACTTTCAGTATTATACACAAATCCACGGGAAAATGTGGTGCAGCCTTGGAAATGCTTAACGTGTGATCACATTAGCTGCCCTGAAATACTATCCATCCATCTGAGATTTCATATTTCCACCTCAATCCTATCCAATTCTCTTTCATAGAAACATAGAAAATAGGTGCAGGAGTAGGCCATTTGGCCCTTCGAGCCTGCACCGCCATTCAATATGATCATCCAATTCAGTATCCTGTACCTGCCTTCTCTCCATACCCCCTGATCCCTTTAGCCACAAGGGCCACTCCCTCTTAAATATAGCTAATGAACTGGCCTCAACTACCTTCTGTGGCAGAGAATTCCACAGATTCACCACTCTCTGTGCAAATTTTTTTTTTCTCATCTCGGTCATAAAAGACTTCCCCCTTATCCTTAAACTGTGACCCCTTGTTCTGGACTTCCCCAACATCAGGAACAATCTTCCTGCATCTAACCTGTCCAACCCCTTAATAATTTTATACATTTCTATAAGATCCCCCCTCAATCTTCTAAATTCTAGTGAGTACAAGCCAAGTCTATCCAGTCTTTCTTCATATGAAAGTCCTGCCATCCCAGGAATCAGTCTGGTGAACCTTCTCTGTACTCCCTCTATGGCAAGAATGTCTTTCCTCAGATTAGGAGACCAAAACTGTACACAATACTCCAGGTGTGGTCTCACCAAGGCCCTGTACAACTGCAGAAGAACCTCCCTGCTCATATACTCAAATCCCTTTGCTATGAATGCTAACATACCATTCGCTTTCTTCACTGCCTGCTGCACCTGTATGCCTACTTTCAATGACTGGTGCACCATGACACCCAGGTCTCGTTGCGTCTCCCCTTTTCTTAATCGGCCACCATTCAGATAATAGTCTACTTTCCTGTTCTTGCCACCCAAATGGATAACCTCACATTTATCCACATTATACTGCATCTGCCATGCATTTGCCCACTCACCCAACCTATCCAAGTCACCTAGCAGCCTCCTAGCATTCTCCTCATAGCTAACACTCGTTTAACCTTGTTTAACCATCGGCTCATAGCGTGTAGGATGGAACTGCCGATGCTGGTTTATACCGAAGATAGAAACAAAATGCTGGAGTAACTTGGGTAACTGGAGAAAAGGCGATGTTTCGGGTCTGAAGAAAGGTTCTCCAGAGATGCTGCCTGACTCATCGAGTTATTCCAGAATTTTGTTTCTATCCTCATAGCTATATTTTTGACAAATCCTTTGGTCATCTTTCCTAGTGTCTCCCGAGGGGGCTTGGTGGCAAATTTCTTTACTTGAAACATTATTTTTTAGCTTTTATCATTATCGTCATGTGTACCAAGCTTTTTGGTGAGTGCTATCCTGTCAGTGAAAAGACTATACATGATTACAATCAAGCTTCCCACACTGTATAGATACAGGATAAAGGGAATAACGTTTAGTCCGACAAAGTCCGATTAAAGTTAGTTCGAAGGTCTCCAATTAAGTAGATGGGAGGTCAGGACTGCTCCCCAGTTGGTGAGAGGATGGACCAGCTGGGTAGAATTTGGCAGTATGTGTTTTCAAACTTCTGTACCTCTTCACAGCTCTCTGCAATTTCTTACGGTCTTGGGTGGAGCAGTTCCCAAACCATGTTGTGATGCATCTTGATATAATTTGCATAAATGGGATATAGAGTACAATATAAATGGGGTTTAAAGTATTATGTGTACCTCATGTGCTGCACTCGATGCTCTGTGGTCTCCTTTTCATCAGTGAGACCATGCGTAGTTTAGGCAACCGTTTGGCCAAACACCTGCACCCGGTCCACCAAGGACTGCTGGGTCTTCCGTTTTAACTCCCCTTCCCCTTCCCATTCCCGTACTGACCTTTCTATCCTGGGCCTCCTCCATTGCTAGAGTGAGGCCACACGCAAACTGTAGGAACTGCACCTCATATTCTGCTTAACAGTAAGAACATTGAATTCTCCATTTTAAGTAATATTCCCTTATTCCTGTGTTCAGTTCAGTTTAGGGGGTACACAAAAAGCTGGAGAAACTCAGCGGGTGCAGCAGCATCTAAGGAGCGAAGGAGATAGGCGACGTTTCGAGTCGAGACCATTCTTCAGTTCAGTTTAGTTCGTTGTCACATGCACCAAGGAACAGGGAAAAGCTTTCCTCTAGTGAAAGGTATCTTCTACCACCTGGGTGTGCACCCATTTCTCCCACTAACTCTCTTCTCTTAACTCTCCTACTCTGCCCCCCTTAGGGTTGCCAACTTTCTCACTCCCAAATAAGGGACAAAAGGCCACGGGCAAGGTGCTGCTGCTACTGCTGCTGCACTCCATGGGCTGCACTACGTCGGGACGGGCGAGGTGAGGCCGGACACGGCGCTCCGACCCGACAGTCCCCTCGACCCGAGTAATGACAGTCAAATACGGGACAAGGGCGGGTCTGTATGGGACAAACCAACTTAGCCCAATATACGGATGTCCCAGCTAATACGGGACAGTTGGCAACACTAGTCCCCATCCACCTATATCGCACCCTTCTGCTTCACATTGCACTAAACTTCATATATGGCACCCTTTTCATAAGATCATAAGTGATGGGAGTAGAATGAGGCCATTCAACCCATCTAGTCTACTCCGCCATTCAATCATGGCTGATCTACAGTATCTCTCCCTCCTAATCCCATTCTCCTGCCTTCTCCCTTATGATGGCAGGTGTAAATATGCAAAAGGTATTTCACAGTGCAGTGGAACATGTGACCAATAAGACATAATTGAATAAAGCACTATTCGGTGACGTTTCGGGTCTTCAGACCATTTGCTTTCCACGCAAGGTGCCATCGTCTGCAGTTCCTTGGGTCCGCACCGTACTGGATGAATCCACACTGGATTAAACCCACACATTACCAAACACCTGCTGGGATCCTTCCACTTATTTCCATGGAATTTGAATTATTGAAGCAATAAACAATAACATCAGTTTTGATCCTAAAATCTATAAAACAGAAACAATATAGAATAATGGGCCTCGGAGGGACTGTTTTGTTCAGGCTGTGTATTTTGATATAAAATGTTGTACGACTAATTTATACACATTTCTAGCAGTTGTCCCAATTCTAGATTTGAGCCTAATTAACAAAATAAATCGCAGACCTACACACGGCTTTGCACGCTGAAATTTCACAGCTGATTGACAAGAACATACGATAACGTTAACCCCCTCAGAATCACATGTAAGGGGATTAGCCCTGTTTTAGAAAGGTTTCTTACAGCCCAACTAAGGCAAATGTTGATTGCTTAATATATTTCATTGTGAAGGTCAATAATGGATATTGTATTCCCCACTCTCCACTGGTGACTGATGACATGCCCAGTAGCCCCCTCGGCAACTCCTTCACCTGAGGCAAAGACATTCATTAAACAGCTAAAATGCAGCAAATTAGCAAGTTGGGACCCTGAAAGATTGTGGAGGTTTTATTAAGCTATACGTCAGAGATGCCAGCACTTAGTGGAGGCACCACAGTACCAAGCAAAAGCCCGACGGCTCGGTCTCCTGCCAGGGTCGGTGATCTTCCATTGAATGGTGAGTGGAAGGGGGAACCGTTTCATGTCGATTGCCACGGTATATTTGCAGCGGAGTTCTTTTGCAATGAATCACACCTTCTGCTGACCCTCAACCAAAGCAGGACTCTAGTGCGGGCAAGTTGAGCCGAAGGGCCTGTTTCCACGCTGTACGACTACAGAGCAGTCATGGCCCACCATCTACCTCACTGGAGACCCTCGGACTATCTTTAATCGAACTTTACTGGACTTTATCTTGCACTAAACGTTACAAAATTCCCCTTCAAATGTAGCGACTATTGATGTTTTAAGCAACGTCACAGCAAATCCAAGAGAATTTCCTCAATTTGTTTGAAAGGAGATTCGATAGAGACAATCGTGATAACCTTGTAATTGAAGTGTAACGCTGGATGGGGAGATCACTGCAAAAGTCAACAAACTTATGTATTCCAGCCGTTAGCTGAAAATATTCCGCAGGTGTAGAAATCTCCAGCTTAGAAACAAGAGCTTCTGGAGTTTAAGTTTCATTCAAGCTGATCTGAAAGTTATTTAGATACAAAAGCTTTCTGCCAGACAATTTTATGCATCGAACTGACAGCTTTGTTCTCTCGCACAGGCTCACAAGCTGGTTAGACGACCACATCACCAGCTATTACCAGATTACGATTCAGACCAGAAGGTTGACTCACATCACTAGCAAGAACGCCTGTAATTGTCAGAAGTCATGCGCCTGACCTTATCTTTCAGCACCAGATCCTCTGGGCCAGGCACATCTTCACGAAACTGAATTATCAGACAATCAAAGGAAAGGAAGGTTTAAACAGTAAAAGCCCCGAGGAACACTGCAGGAGTGATTAGTGATGTCGATAACATCGAGGTTAACGTTTGAAGTGCCACCCAGGGCAGAGGCAGGGGCAAACAGTGCCTGTGTGTGGTTGGTTGACCAATAATGTATCATAGTCATAGTCTTTACATCATTTTACTTTAGAGATACAGAGCGGAAACAGAGCCTTTGGCCCACCAGGTCTGCGCCGACTCGCGATCACCCCGTACACTAGCACTATCCTACATACACAAGGGGCAATTTACAGATTGTCAATGAAAAGACATACCTTTAGAATGGAGATGAGGAGGAATATCTTTAGAGGGTGGTAGGGTTGTGGAGATAAGGTTGAAAACTGTCCCATATTAGCTGGGACATCCCATATCTATATAATTAAAAGTCTCATCTTGACCATTTCCTGTGTGCATTGCATATTGATTTTAGAAAAATTGCTGTCATATATCACTTTGAATTTTTGCCATCTTACTCACAGGCCTCCTCTGCTGAACAGGCCCTGATGATTTTTCCCTTCGATAAAAAATAAAAAAAGCTATGAGTGTTTAAAAACCCTTGAGATCCTCACGCCTGTCAATCACCGCGATGAAGGTAATGCCCCTTCCGTGGGGGGGGGGGGGGGTGGGCAGGACTATAAAACCTCGGATGCCTGAACATGACTCAGTCACTCTGCAAGATCAAGAGAGAGAGGTCATGACTCTCATTCTAGGCTGTGAATCAACTGGAGTCTGCAATGCACTTGCAATAAATGATTTGTTAGCCAATGAAAATGAAATTAGTTGAGTGGCCTGCCCTGTGCTTGAAACTGCAATGGCAATGGAAGTGAAGTGAAAGTGCAATCAGCTGTTTGGCTTGGCCTGCCCTGTGCTTGAAACTGCAATGGCAATGGAAGTGAAGTGAAAGTGCAATCAGCTGTTTGGCTTGGCCTGCCCTGTGCTTGAAATGTCAATGGCAATAGAAAGTGAAGTGAAAGTGCAATCAGCTGTTTGGTCTGCCCTGTGCTTGAAACTGCAATGGCAATGGAAGTGAAATGAAAGTGCATTGAGCTGTTTGGTTTCACATGCCCTGCGCTTGAAACTGCAATGGCAATGGAAGTGAAGTGAAAGTGCAATCAGCTGTTTGGCCTGCCATGTACTTGAAACTGCAATGGAAGTGAAGTGAAATTGTAATGAGCTCTTTGGCTTGGCCTGCCCTGTGCTTGAAACTGCAATGGCAATGGAGATGAAGTGAACGTATAATGAGCTGTTTGGCTTTGCCTGCCCTGTGCTTGAAACTGCAATGGCAATGGAAGTGAAATGAAAGTACAATGAGCTCTTTGGCTTGGCCTGTCCTGTGCTTGAAATTGTAATGGCAATGGAAGTGAAGTGAAAGTACAATGAGCTCTTTGGCTTGGCCTGTCCTGTGCTTGAAATTGTAATGGCAATGGAAGTGAAGTGAATGTGCAATCAGCTGTTTGGCTTGGCCTGCCCTGTGCTTGAAACTGCAATGGCAATGGAAGTGAAGTGAAATTGCAATCAGCTATTGGCTTGACCTGCCCTGTGCCTGAAACTGCAATGGCAATGGAAGTGAAATGAAAATGCAATCAGCTGTCTGGTCTGCCCTGTGCTTGAAACTGCAATGGCAATGGAAGTGAAATGAAAGTGCATTGAGCCGTTCGGCGTGCCCTTTGTTTGAATTAAAATGGAAATAAAACAAAATGAATTGTTTGGCCTGCCTGAAACTACTAATTTTGGCCCACAAGGCCCCTATTAGCCGAGAAACCCGTCCCTTTTTCCCAGTAATGCCCGTATTAGCCCAAGGAGGAGCGTTTTGGCCCAAAGGGTCTGTGCCAGGCCAGTAAAAGTCCAGAAAAAGTGCTTTTCACTAAGATTTCACTCAGATTGTTTTTAAAGAGCCCATCAGGGTGCACTAGCCCAAAAGGAGTCCCTTTGGCCCATCAGTAGGCATTCCCCCTGCAAGTATTAAACCTCCCCCCAGTATTTTTCTCCCTCCCTTCATTGGCTCCCAGGCCAGGATAGACTTTCCTCCTTCATTGCTGTGATCTGCAGAAAAATATAACAAATGTCTAAAATTGATTCTCCCCCCTCTCCCCCTTTTCTCTCACAGAGTCTCTCTCCTTTAGGTTGAATTTCTGGCAGTTTCTGAGCTGCCGTGGCTGAGTGACTAAGCTGCCAGCCCAACCCGAAACGTCACCTATTCCTTCGGTCCATAGGTGCTGCCTCACCCGCTTAGTTTCTCCAGCATTTTTGTGTTCCTTCGATTTTTCCAGCGTCTGCAGTTCTTTCTTAAACAACTGAAACTGTAGTTGTGCGTTTTCACACTTCTGTGCCTTTTGCCCGATGGGAGAGCAGTGAAGAGGGAGCGGCCGCAGTTCGACTCATGCTGGATTATGCTGGTGGCTTTGCCCAGGCAGCGTGAAGTGTAAATGCAGTTTGTTGCCAGAGCATCAAAAGTATTGAATTCTTCAACTCCCTTCATCCCCTTTCTTTTTGCAAAAGATGTTGCTGCCAGTTTTTGGCAATGTCATCAACTAATCACCACTTATTGTTCAATCACAGGGCCACAAAGGCAGATTGATTATCTTAACCAAGTCAAAGTCAAAGTCAAAAGAGTTTATTGTCATGTGTCCCTGACAGGACAATGAAATTATTTCTTTGCTTAGCACAACAGAAAATAGTAGGCATTGACTACAAAACAGATCAGTGTGTCCATATACCATTATATATGTAAATACAGACATGAATAAATAAATTGATAAAGTGCAAATAACAGATAAACGGGTATTAATGTTTAGAGTTTTGACTGAGGCAGGTTTAATAGCCTGATGGCTGTGGGGAAGTAGCTATTCCTGAACCTGGTCGTTGCAGTCCTCAGGCTCCTGTACCTTCGACCTGAAGGTAGCAGGGAGATGAGTGTATGGCCAGGATGGTGTGGGTCCTTGATGATGCTGCCAGCCTTTTTGAGGCAGTGACTTCGGTAGATCCCCTCGATGGAAAGGAGGTCAGAGCCGATAATGGACTGGGCAGTGTTTACTACTTTTTGTAGTCTTTTCCTCTCCAGGGCGCTCAAGTTGCCGAACCAAGCCACAATGCAACCGGTCAGCATGCTCTCTACTGTGCATCTGTAGAAGTTAGAGAGAGTCCTCCTTGACAAACCGACTTTCCGTAATCTTCTCAGGAAGTAGAGGCGCTGATAAACTTTCTTAATAATTGCATCTGTGTTCTTGGACCAGGAAAGATCTTCAGACATGTGCATGACCCTTTCAACCATCGACCCATTGATATAAGACCCGAGTGAAGATCAAAAGAACCCACACTTCAAAAATGTATAGGTTTGTTGGTTAATTGGCTTCAGTAAAAAAATTGTAAATTGTCCCTAGTGAGTAGGATAGTGCTAGTGTGCAGGGATCGCAGTTTGGCACGGGCTTGGTAAGTAAGTAAGTACATTTTATTTATATAACATGTTTAAATTAACTCGCGTTGAAACCAAAGTGCTTTACATAGAATAAATAATTAAGTTTCCGTACATCGATAGAAACATTAAAAAAAAGGAAAATGACGCAACACATTATAGAAATCAACATGAACATCCCCCACAGCAGAATCAACATTTTCCACCGTGGGGAAAGGCACTAGAAAGTTTAGTCCTCTTCCTCTGTGATCACCCGAGGCCGGGGCCTATTTGTGGCCTCCGCAGCCATCCCGATGTTTTCAGGCCCTCTTTGCCGGGAAGTTGAAACTCCGGCGTTGAGTGGCTTGGAATGTCTGCAGTGGTGGTCTGTTTCCACGCTGTATCTCCAAACTATAGTAAACTAAGCTATCTATGTTCTCCACAGATACTGCCTAACCCACCAAATACCTCCAGCACCTTGCATTTTGCTCAAATCACAGTATAATTGTGTCTTCATCCAGCCAATTATGAGTGGGAGAGCACCCTGCTCCAAGGTATCTTTCCATTGCCAGCATTTGAATTGTGACTTGCTTTCAAAGAAAAATGTGAAGGTGAAAGATTGGGTAGGCGCACAGAGTCTCTTGCCCAGAGTGGGGGAATCAAGAACCAAAGGGCATGGGTTTAAGGTGTAGGGGGAAAGGATTATATAGGAACCTGTGGGGTTCCACGCAAAAGGTGGTGGGTGTTTGGAACGAGGAGGTAGTTGGGGCAGGAACTATCACAGCATTTAAGAAGCATGGTGCATGGATAGGACAGGTTTCGAGGGATATGGGCCAAATGCAGGTAAGTGGGACTAGTGTAGATGGGACATGTTGGCCGGTGTGGACAAGTTGGACCGAAGGGCCTGTTTCCACACTACATGAATATTAAACCAGCTTTACAATGACCTATTTTTACTAAAAAATTTCCATTGCCAATTGGGATAATACTGCAAATTAGACAGAATGAAATAAATTGTGAGTTGGACACTGAGAAATATAATTAGCTCACAGTCAATTGGTTTCTTGACATCAGGTAAATGGATTATTGACATATGCAAATATATGTTACATTGCCTTTATTCAATTTGTTAACACGTATTAAAAATTACAAGTCAATAAACCTATCACGGATCTGTGAGTTTTGATAAACTCTGAACATTAATTATATTAATAGTGTTATATTAACAGCTTAGACTTGGGAGCATTGGAAACCAGTTCAAAAATGTGGAGCTAATTGTAGAGTCCTTCTAGACTCTCAAACTCGATTGTAGAATTAATTTCTTCATCCAACTGTATTTTGGAATCCTTCTGTTAAAGTTTGTACTTGGAAAAAAAGATGGAATGCTTTGACTGATACTATCAGGGAATCATGGAAAACTGGTGGATAACGGGATAACCAACTCTCAACCAGGTGATTTCAAAAAGTGCACAGATTTCAGACACACACATGCTCAGATGCATACACATACACATGGACACACACACACATGTGCGCACATGCACACACATATTCACACGCATGCACACACATATACAAATACACACACACATGCGGACACACACACACAACCACATAGATGCACGCATATAAACACACATATACAAACACGCATATGCGAACACACACCAGAGAACCGGGTTCCATCATGACTTTGGCTATTGTCTGTGTGGAGGCAGGTGGTGCCGCAGTGGCTGCCTCGCCAACAGTCTGTCTCATCCTTTTCCTTCTTTGTTATTTTTTAGTATGTGTTAAATTTATGTTTTAGTGTTCTTCAGCTTGTTTTATGTGGGGGGTGGGGTTTGAGGGAAACATTTTTTTTAAATCTCTAACCTCGAAGGAGATCCGATTTCTTTCCTTATCGTTTCTCCGTCCGCACTGCGGCCTAATATCGTGGAGCTGGCGGCCTCTGCTGGAGTCCGACCTTAGAAGCTGCCACTGCTGGAGCCTACGAACTTTAACATCGAGGAGCTCGTGGTCCCTTGATTAGGGACCGACTTCGGGAGCTCCAAACTGCAGGAGCTTCGACCGCCTCGACACAGGAGCTTTGATCTCCCCAATGTGGGAGCTTCGATCGCCGGCTGCGGTAGCTTCGATTACCCTGACTGCGGATGGTTCGACTGCCCCGTCCGCGGGAGAATAAAGAGGAAAGAAGATCAGACTTTATTGCCTTCCATCACAGTGAGGAATGTGGGGAATCCGCTGTGGTGGATGTTTATGGTAACTTTTATGTAGTTGTGTGTCTTGTTGCTTTTTTTTCTGTATGGTAAATCGAGTATCGCTGCACCTTAATTGGTAAACGTGATAATAGAATACCTTTGAACCTTTGAACCCCTTTGGAGTTTGCACGTATTCCCTGTGACCGTGCAGGCTACCTCCGGGTGCTCCGGTTTCCTCCCACATCGCAAAGATGTGCGGGCCTGTCCCGAACAATGAATTCCTCACTTTCAGCAGCACAACGAATACAGTATATATATATATATATATATATATATATATATATATATATTTATATATATATATATATATATATTTATTACCCATATCACACATCTGAGGTATGCTTTTACAAAATTGTATTCCCTTCGTTTTTACTGCCAGCAGGGGTATCAGGGGAATATTTTCTTGTATTCCCCTTTCTTGCGAACGCCTATGGACTTTACCTGTTAAAACAGCGGGGAATATAGTCTTATATTCCCCTGGTCTCACATCCGGGAACTTGGCAACGTGACGCTGCGTGGGAAATTTAGAATATTCAAACGGCAGACAGGAAGACTGCCGCGTCCATTTTGGTTAAATTTTACGTGGAAGTCCGCCGAGCTGAGATGTTGAGATTTTCCTCTAGATGTCTGATATGGGTAATAATAACAATATTGACTGTCCTCTTTCGGGGGATACGACATATATTGCCCTCACTAGATCCATATTGCCCTCGTCTTCGACTCGGGCAATATGAATCTACTTCAGGCAATATATGTCGTATCCCCCTCAAGGCCAGTCAATATTCTATTAATATATATATATATATATATATATATATATATATATAAATATATGTGTGTGTGCGTGTGTGTGTGTGTGTGTATATATAAATATGAGTGTGTGTGTATATATATATATAATATATATATATATATATATATATGTATATTGATAGATAGATAGATAGATAGATAGATAGATAGATAGATAGATAGATAGATAGATAGATAGATAGATAGATAGATAGATAGATAGATATGTGTGTGTTTGTGTGTATATCTCATCACACATATATATATATCTATATCTATATCTATATATATATATTTACATACATACACACACATATATATATATATATATTATATATATATATATATATATATATATATGTGTGTGTGTGTGTGTGTGTGTGTGTGTGTGTGTGTGTATGTATATATATATATATATATATATATATATATATATATATATATATATATATATATATATATATATATATATATAAACGTAATTCTGAACGTATTTGGAGGTTGTGGTGTTTAATGGTTTGATGGATGTTGAGAAGAAGCTGTTCCTGAACCGGGACGTGACAGTTTTCAGGCCCCAATACCTGCTTCTCGGTTGGAGGAGAGAAATGAGTGTGTGTCCAGGGTGGTGTGGGTTTCTGATGACGCTGGCTGCCTTTTCCTGAGGCCCCATATCTGAGTAAGGATATGCTGGTGCTGGAGAGGGCCCAGAGGAGGCTTACGAGAAAGATCCCAGAAATAACTGGCTTAACAAATGATGAGCATTTGATGGCACTGGGCCTGTACTCGCTGGAGATTAGAAGGAGGAGAGGGGTCCTCATTGAAACATACCGAATAGTGAAAGGCCTGGATAGAGTGAATGTGGAGAGGATGTTTCCACTAGTGGGAGAGGCTAGGACCAGGTGTCATAGCTTCAGAATTAAAGGACGTTCCCTCAGGAAGGAGATGAGGAGGAATTTCTTCAGTCAGTGATGATTCATTGCCACAGAAGGTTGTGGAGGCCAAGTCAATGGATATTTTTAAGGCGGAAATAGATAGATTCTAGCTTAGTAATGGGTGGAACGGCGCAGTAGTGTTGCTGCTTTACAGCGCTTACAGTGCCGGAGACCCGTGTTCGATCCCGACTACAGGTGCTGTCTGTACACAGCAAGTACAGTTCTCCCCGTGACCGCATGGGTTTTCTCCGGGTGCTCAGGTTTCTTCCCACTTTGCAAAGATGTATGGGTTTGTAAGTTAATTGGCTTGGTCTAATTGTAAATTGTCCCTTGTGTGTGTGTGTGTGTGTGTGTGTGTGTAGGATAGAGCAAGTGTACTGATGGGCCAAAGGGCCTGTTACTCCGCCGTATCTCTAAACTAAACTAAACCGAAAGCAAAACTTTTTATTTGATAAAAACCGCAAATATAGCTTTTTTTTAAAACTACCTGGTGACTAATCATTAAACACTTGTTTGGTGTGTGCGGAACACCACGCGGTTCAGAAATTGCATTCGTTGATGGAACATAAAAGTAATATTGTCAAGTGATAGCATGTAAAGGTTCACAGCCAGCTATTAAATAGCACGAGCTCCCTTTTACAGGCCCTGGTTGGGTTGTTACATTTTAGTGATGCAAATTACTGAGAGTGAAACCGAGAGTCTTAAATGCCCACACACAAATTAAGGAAAACCTTATGTTAGGTTAGAACATTCCGCATTTTATTTCAGCTGGAGTACTGCCGTCTTCGAACACACTTAACTTCTCACACCTCTTTCAAGCCACGGAGCAGAGCAATTTAGACTCCTATTGGGACTCTTGCACAGGTTTACTCCAGCCAGAAGGCATTGTGTGCTTGATTTACACATACATATAGAGAGGCTTTATGGCTGCAAAGAGTTTTCACACACTCTTCAATTTTCTTTCAGTCTCCGCGAGGTTATAAATATTCATGGCGGAGTTGTTTTCCCTTCCACTCGGCGGCTCATTGTGTTTCTCCTGGTGGCTTGAAGGAAAGATTTCACACTGCCGTAGGTGAATGTTTCTGTACACCAGATGTGTGCAGAATTAAAATCTGCAGGCACTCAATTTATGCATCAACTGAATTCCCCCCCCCCCCCCCCCCCCCCCAGCACACCCCCTTGGCAATCCTTCCATGAAAATGTTTAAAGCATTTGAACTCAAACCTATAAAGTATATTGAAAATGCTGTCTATAAATAAGTTCCCGCCCATAAAATTATCAACCTTCACTTCAATTAACAATCTTCCACTGTTGGTTCCCTTTGCTAATTGCTGTGTAACCAATTCCTTGTGCAAAATCCCAACGGCAAGGATGTCAGGCAAGGACGCTATTCCCTGGAGCGTAGGAGGATGAGGGGTGATCTTGTCGATGTGTACACAATCATGGGATGAAGAGATCGGGTAGACCAAACAGAGTTTCTTGCCCAGGGTAGGGGAATCAAGAACTAGATGACATAGGTTTAAGGTGGGGGGGGGGGGGGGGAGATTAGATTGGAACCTGAGGGATGGTGGGTGTATAGAACGAGCTGCCAGAGGACATCCTCGTTATTTTTTTGCCAATCTTTCATTCATTGTTCTTTATCTGTCTACATCATCGTCTATATCTCTCATTTCCCTAATCCCTAACCAGTCTGAAGAAGGGTCTCAGCCTGAAACGCCACCCACTCTCCAGACATACTGCCTGTTCCGGTTGAGTTACTCCAGCGTTTTTGTGTCTATCTTCGGAGGAGTAGTTGGAGGATATGGGGAGACAGCAGGAACGAGGTACTGATTGGGGATGATCAGCCATGTTTACATCGAATGGCGGTGCTGGCTCGAAGGGCCGAATGGCCTACTCCTGCACCTATTGTCTATTGTCTATTGAGGCAGGGACTATCGCAATGTTTAAGAAACATTTGGACAGGTATATTGATAGGACTGGTTTAGAGGGAGGGTACACAAAAGGCTGGAGAAACTCAGCGGGTGCAGCAGCATCTAAGGAGCGAAGGAGATAGGCGACGTTTCGGGTCGAGACCCTTCTTCAGACTGGTCATGGTCTCGACCCGAAACGTCGCCTATCTCCTTCGCTCCTTAGATGCTGCTGCACCCGCTGAGTTTCTCCAGCCTTTTGTGTACCCTCGATTCTCCAGCATCTGCAGTTCCTTCTTTAACACTGGTTTAGAGGGATATGGGCCAAATACAGGCAGGTGGGACTAGTGTGGATGGGACATGTTGGTCGGTGTGGACAAGTTGGGCTGAAGGGCCTGTTTCCACACAGTATCACTGTAACTCTATGACTCTATAGCAACACTAAGGTTCAATATGCACAAACTGCCGATTCACAAGTGCCCTCTCACAAGGAGCTTGCACCAGGAGACACTCAGCAGGCAAAGGGTTTGTCGACGATTCGGGACTGGATTTGGGACCCTGCATCAACCCATGCCTCTCGTATATAATAACATAGCCTGCAAATTTACAACGAGGAAGGTGCCTATTATGTCCATGCTATCCAATGTCCATACTAGTCCAACCAGTGGCACGGTGGTGCAGCTGCAGAGTTGTTGCCTCACAGCGCCAGACACACAGGTTCGATCCTGACTACGGGCGCTGTCTGTATGGAATTTGTATGTTTTCTCTGTTACCGTGTGAGTTTTCTCCGGGAGCTCCGGTTTCCTCCCACATCCAAAGACGTACAGGTTTCGGTAAAATTGTAAATTGTCTCTTGTGTGTTTGATAGTTTGAGTGTTGGCACGGATTTGTTGGGCCGAAGGGCCAGTTTCCCGCCGTGTCTTGTCTAAAGAACGAAAATGTAATATAGAGCAACACAGAACAGGAGCAGGCCCTTCGGCCCACAACATCCCTGCGCGACATGATGCCAGGTTGTCCTCTGCCGGCACATGATCCATATCACTCCATTCTCTGCATATCCACATTCACTCTACAGGCCCACGAATTTATGATAATGCCACTTCTCAGTTCTCGGTCAGTTGGCTTGGTGATAAAGGATCTTTAGACTTTACAGAGTTCCCCCCCCCCCCCCCCACCCTATCTTCAAGTTGATGGCAGCCTCGCCAACAGTCTGTCTGTCTTTTCGTCTTTTTTTTGTTATTTTTAGTGTGTTTTAAAAGTTTGTGTTAATGTTCTCTGGTTTGTTTTATGTGGGGGGAGGGGGAGGGGGTCAGGGGAAACATTTTTTCAAGCTCTTACCTTGCCAGAGATGCGATTGCTTTCTGGGCAGTATCTCTGGTCGTTCTGCGGCCTAACATCATGGAGCTGGCTGCCTTGGTCGGGACTGACTTTGAGCCCCACCGCGGGGGGTGTGGACTTACCATGGGAGCCGATCCCTTGCCTGGGATCAACGCTCCAACCACGGCCTGCGGATTTCAACAACAAGCGGATTGTTGCCGCGGATTTCCCGCGGCAACAGCTGCGTCCGCTGGACTGGAGAGCGGCAGATTCGGCAGCTTCGACCGCCCCGGGCCGCGCAGTGGAACCGGCCCACTCGCGGAGCGCGGTTCACCCGCGGGGCTTATTTACATCACCCGATGTGGTCACAACATCAGAGGCCCGGGTCGCCTCAGCGCAGAGGAAGAGGAAGAGGAAGAAGGGAAGAGACAAAGACAAAATTTTTGCCTTCCACCACAGTGAGGAGGTGTCTGGTGAACTCACTGTGGTGGATGTTAAATAAGTGTTTATTGTGTGTTTTGTTATTTACTATATGTATGACTGCAGGCAACGAAATTTCGTTCAGACCACAAGGTCTGAATGACAATAAAGTTTTCCATTCTATTCCATTCCATTCCATTCCAAGGAGGTCACAGTCTCAGGTAGAGACCATAGGTGTCGGGAGCTCCAACGACGCAGAAGGTTTCGACCAGCCCCGACCAGGGGTTCTGCCGGCTACGGGAGCCAAGATCATCCCGTCAACGGAAGGCACGAAGCCCCCGACTGCGGGAGGACAAAGAAGGGAAGAGATTGAACTTTTATTTCGCCTTCCATCACAGTGAGGAATGTGGAAGAGTCACTGTGGTGGATGTTTATCTTAAAATATATTTTGTGTGTTCTGTTGTTTTTTGTTTATATGACTGTATGGCAAATTAAATTTCTCGTACATTGCAAAACATACTTGGCTAATAAAGTATTATTGTGAATGTGATTGATTGATTGTGATCAACCTTGAGGACCCCCTCTCTTTTCAATCAGTAGGATGACCATGCCAACACTGGGATGACCATGCCAACACTGGGATGACCATGCCAACACTGGGATGACCATGCCAACACTGGGATGACCATGCCAACACTGGGATGACCATGCCAACACTGGGATGACCATGCCAACACTGGGATGACCATGCCAACACTGGGATGACCATGCCAACACTGGGATGACCATGCCAACACTGGGATGACCATGCCAACACTGGGATGACCATGCCAACACTGGGATGACCATGCCAACACTGGGATGACCATGCCAACACTGGGATGACCATGCCAACACTGGGATGACCATGCCAACACTGGGATGACCATGCCAACACTGGGATGACCATGCCAACACTGGGATGACCATGACAACACTGGGATGACCATGCCAACACTGGGATGACCATGCCAACACTGGGATGACCATGCCAACACTGGGATGACCATGCCAACACTGGGATGACCATGACAACACTGGGATGACCATGCCAACACTGGGATGACCATGACAACACTGGGATGACCATGCCAACACTGGGATGTCCATGCCAACACTGGGATGACCATGCCAACACTGGGATGTCCATGCCAACACTGGGATGACCATGCCAACACTGGGATGACCATGCCAACACTGGGATGACCATTCCAACACTGGGATGACCATGCACTATGAGCTCCTTCAGTCTCCCTCGATAAACATCAGCATCCTGACTGCAGTTAAACCAGTTCTAACTCTGTTTGTTCGCCTCGGGCTAGGTTTCTGTTGCAACGGAAGGCGTCAGGAAATCTCCAGGCCTCTCCAGGGCCTCCCTAGGCTGTAAAAAGTCAGCTGCTGATAAAAACACCGTTTTAAAATAGACATTTTAATTTAGTTTAGTTTAGTTTACCGATACAGTGCGGAAACAGGCCCTTCAGCCCATCGAGTCCGCACCGACCAGCGATCACCCCATACACCAGCACTGTCCAACACACTAGGGACAATTTACAATCTTTACCAAAAGCCAAATAAGCCAACAAACCTGGGCGTCTTTGGAGTGTGGGAGGAAACCGGAGAACCCCATGGGGAAACCCACGCGGGTCAAGGGGAGAACTTACAAACTCCGATCAGACAGCACCCGTGGTCAGGATTGAACCCGGATCTCTGGCGCTGTAAGGCAGCAACTCTACCGCTGCCCAACCGTGCTCACCTGAAAGAAGGCCCTGGGAAACTGAAGCGACTCTTTGAATGATTGAACAGATTGGAACAGGCCCTCTGGCCCATCGAGTCCATGCCGACCATCGACCACCTATATTATTCTAGTTCTACGTTATCCCACTTTTCCGTCCACTCCTTACATACTCCGAATGATTTTAGGGACACAACTTAACCTGCAAACCGGTACGTCTTTGGGATGTGGGAGGAACCCGGAGCACCCAGCAGAAACCCACATGGTCATAGGGAAAGCCTGCAAACCCCACACAGACAGAGTCCGAAGTCAGGATTGAACCCAGATCTCTGATGCTGTGACGCAGCAGCTTTACCAGCTGCTGGGAATGTGGGAACAGAGAGGTTGCTGGGAGGGTAAGTGGGGAAATAAGATTGTTTGGGTTGCTGTGAGAGTCACTATAGACTGAATAGTATCCTATGTTGTCAGGAAACAACATGAAATATATGCTTAGGAAGGAACTTCAGATGCTGGTTTAAACCAAAGATAGACACAAAATGCTGGTGTAACTCAGCGGGACAGGCAGCATCTCTAGAGAGATGGAATGGGTGACGTTTCCGGTCAAGACTTCAGACTGAATAAATGTTGGTCATCCAAGATGGCGCCCACGCCAGGAGCCTCGTTGTGTGCTGGTCCCAGAAGTGGATCTGAAATCACTCATTACAATTGCTCCAATCTTTTAAATCTCTACTCCAACAGCAGCATTTCATCTTCCGTCCGGACGCGTCCTGACGGTCCGTGTTACCACCTGACGAGTGGAGCAGTCCCCAGTGGAGGTCTCTCTATAGAAGAGTCCTCCCCTTTACACCGGGGACCTGGGGTGGAGAGTGTTGCACAAAGGTGTGGCCTGTAACAGGTACTTGAGCCGGTTCACGGACTCGTCCGCCGCCTGTCACTTCCGCGGCGAGGAAGAGAGCGTGTTCCACATCTACATGCAGTGTGAGAGGTTGCAGCCCCTGTCCGACTATCTGAAGGGGCTGCTCCTCAAGAATTGGCTACATTTTAGCCCCACGCACCTGATATTTGGGCACCCTGTACAGAGGGGGGAGGGTCGGGAGGGAGGAGGGGGCTCCCTGTCGGTCTGATCCTGGGCCTGGTCAAGATGGCCATTCGCGGGTCCAGGCAGCGGGCAGTCGATGGCCGCACTGGGATCGGCTGCCTGCCCCTTTTCTGGGGTTAAGTCCGTGCCCGCGTGTCCCCGGAGATGGAACATGCGGTGTCCATGGAGACGTTGGAGACCTTCCGTGAACGCTGGTGGCCGCGGGAGTGTATTGTTGATAAAGTTGGCGATATATTAATTTGATGACCGTTTGTTTGTAAGCTGTCAATATAGGCAGCTTTTGATTGTGTTAATAATCTGTATGTTTATTTTAGTTTTTTTAAATAAAAGTATTCGTATAATTTAAAAAAAAAAACAGCAGCATTTCTGACTTTCCCTTTATCAGGCATCTGTACACTGTGGATGGCTCGGTCGCAATCGCGTTCCGTCATTCCACACAGACAGCACACAAGGTCGGTAAGGAACCTGGGTCTCTGGCGCCGTGAGGCAGTGACTCGAACACTGACGCAGAAACGGGAAGGGTCTGGTGGAATGTTGAGATCAGCGAGGGATTGGCATTGAAGCAAGGAATCAAAGCTGGATCAGAAGACGGGCAAAGACAGTCTGCCCTCTAATCCAAGAAATGTGTTTCCAGTCATAGAGTCATACAGCGAGGAAACAGACCCTTCAGCCCAACTTGCCCACACCGACCAACATGTCTCATCCACACTAGTCCCACCTGCCTGCATCTGGCCCATATCCCACTAAACCTGTCCTATCCATGTCCCTGTACAAATAGTGGGGGACTCTTGGATCAGGGGCCATAGCCTCAGAATAAAAGGGAGTACCTTTAGACAGGAGTTGAGGAGGAATTGATTTAGTCAGAGGGTGGTGAATCTGTGGAATTCAGACTGATGTAGAGGTTGTCAATTGATATTCTGAAGGCAGAGATTGATAGATTCTTAATCAGTACGGGTGTCAGGGATTATGGGGAGCAGCCAGGAGAATGGGGTTGAGATAATAGACAATAATAATAATAATAATAATAATAACTTTATTACGGACTCGTCCAGACAAGGGGCAACATTACATTAAAAATGCATTGCACCTCAAATATCATAAATATATATAAAATCATGGTAAATCACATAAAAACATCATAATTTATATATATTTTTAAAAAAAACCCCACAATACTTAAGTTAAAAAATCCAGAGTAAAAAATGATCAATGTCGTACAACGAGACAACGATACCAGAGTCTTCACAAGTGGGATTCGTAGCGTGTAGTGCTAACCCTTATGTTTGTCAAGGCCACAATAAGCACATTTTTAGAGTCATTTATCCTGCAAATGAATTTATACATGTGTTGTCTTAGGATAGCTTCTAGAGTACTGACTCCTGCAGCCACAAACATATTACTGGCACTACACCATCTTGGTTCCTTAGCAGTGTTCTCATGGCATTGTTATATGCAACCTTTAGTCTCTGCATACTTGTCTTTAAATAGTTCGACCACAGGTGCGCAGTGTAGAGGGGTGTGCAGTATGCGCTAAAATAGCGACATCTCACCACATCTGCACACGCACCAAATTTACGCAAGAGGATATTCGCCTGTATATACAGCATGCGTCATTGCCTATAAATATCCTCATCATCTGTCATTTGTTCGGTAATAATATGCCCTAGATATTTTATCTTATTACAGACACTAAGATTGTTGTCAGACAATTTAAAATCAGGATATTTTAGGCTTTTATCCTCTTTGGTTCTACAGACCATAACAGCACTCTTACTAGCATTATATTTAATGTCATGTTCCAAACCATACACGGAATAGACAATAGGCAATAGGTGCAGGAGTAGGCCATTCGGCCCTTCGAGCCAGCACGGCCATTCAATGTGATCATGGTGATCATCCCCAATCAGTACCCCGTTCCTGCCTTCTCCCCATATCCCCTGACTCCGCTATCTTTAAGAGCCCTATCTAACACTCTCTTGAAAGTATCCAGAGAACCTGCCTCCACCGCCCTCTGAGGCAGAGAATTCCACAGACTCAGAACTCTCTGTGAGAAAAAGTGTTTCCTCGTCTCCGTTCTAAATGGCTTACCCCTTATTCTTAAACTGGTTCTTGGTTCTGGACTCCCCCAACATCAGGAACATGTATCTTGCCTCAAGCATGTCCAAACCCTTAATAATCTTATTTGTATCAATAAGATCCCCTCTCATCCTCCTAAACTCCAGAGTGTACAAGCCCAGCCGCTCCATTCTCTCAGCATATGACAGTCCCGCCATCCCGAATTAACCTTGTAAACCTACGCTGCACTCCCTCAATAACAAAAATTTCTTCCTCAAATTAAGGGACCACAACTGCACACAATACTCCAGGTGTGGTCTCACTAGAGCCCTGTACAGCTGCAGAAGGACCTCTTTGCTCCTATACTCAGCTCCTCTTGTTATAAAGGCCAACATGCCATTCGCTTTCTTCATTGCCTGCTCTACCTGCATGCTTGCTTTCATAGACTGATGTAACAAGGACCCCCAGATCCCATTCTACTTCCCCTTTTCCCAACTTGACACCATTTAGATAGGGAAAGATGGATCAACAATAATTGAATGGGGGACTAGACTTGATGGGCCAAATGGCCTAATTCTGAGCCAATAACATGAACAAATGTTGTGATAGTACCTGTCTCAACTACAGTGCTTGCAAAAGTATTCATACCCCTTGAACTTTTCCACATTTTGTCATGTTACAACCACAAATGGAAATGTATTTTATTAGGATTTTATGTGATAGACCAACACAAAGTGGTGCATAATTGTTGTCTTTTTACAAATAAAAAACTGAAAAGTGTGGCGTGCAAAAGTATTCAGCCCCTTTACTCTGATGCCCCTAAATAAAATCCAGTGCAACCAATTGCCTTCAGAAGTCACCTAATTAGTAAATAGAGTCCACTTGTGTGTAATCTAATCTCAGTATAAATACAGCTGTTCTGTGAAGGCCTCAGAGGTTTTGTTAGAGAACATTAGTGAACAAACAATGTTCCTGGGGCATCATGAGGCCCATAAAGTTGTGGGGAAGTTTAAAGCAGGGTTAGGTTATAAAAAAATATCCCAAGCTTTGAACATCTCACTGAGCACTGTTCAATCCATCATCCGAAAATGGAAAGAGTATGGCACAACTGCAAACCTACCAAGACATGGCCGTCCACCTAAACTGACAGTCCGGGCAAGGAGAGCATTGATCAGAGAAGCAGCCAAGAGGCCCATGGTAACTCAGGAGGAGCTGCAGAGATCCACAGCTCAGATGGGAGATTCACAGGACAACTATTAGTCATGCACTCCACAAATCAGGCCTTCATGGAAGAGTGGCAAGAAGAAAGCCATTGTTGAAACAAAGACATAAGAAGTCCAGTTTGCAGTTTGCCACAAGCCATGTGGGGGACACAGCAAACATGTGGAGGAAGGTGCTCTGGTCTGATGAGACCAAAATTGAAATTTTTGGCATAACTGCTAAATGCTATGTGTGGTGGAAAACTAACACTGGACACACCATCCCCACTGTGAAACATGGTGGTGGCAGCATCATGCTGTGGGGATGCTTTTCTTCAGCAGGGACAGGGAAGCTGGTCAGAGTTAATGGGAAGATGGATGGAGCCAAATACAGGGCAATCTTGGAAGAAAACCTGTTAGAGTCTGCAAAAGACTTGAGACTGGGGCGGAGGTTCACCTTCCAGCAGGCAACCTGCCAGAGCTAGAATGGAATGATTTAGATCAAAGCATATCCATGTGTTAGAATGGCCCAGTCAAAGTCCAGACCTAAATCCAATTGAGAATCTCTGGCAAGACTTGAAAATTGCTATTCACAGACGCTCTCCATCCAATCCGACTGAGCTTGAGCTGCAAAGAAGAATGGGCCAGTCTCTAGCAAAGCTGGTAAGACATACCCAAAAGACTTGCAGCTGTAATTGCAGTGAAAGGTGGTTCTACCTCCGGGGGCTGACTTTTGCACGCCACACTTTTCAGTTTTTTATTTGTAATAAAATTTGGAAACCATGTATCATTTCCGTTCCACTTCACAATTATGCACCACTTTGTGTTGGTCTATCACATAAAATCCCAATAAAATACATTTACGTTTGTGGTTGTAATGTGACAAAATGTGGAAAAGTTCAAGGGGTATGAATACTTTTGCAAGCCACTGTACCTTCTCCAGCAACTCATTCCATACACCCACCACCCTTTGTGTAGAAAATGTTGCCCATCAATGTATCTGTGTTTCGTAGTGCTGAGGTCGGCTGAGGGAAGCCGCCCGAGTCATGGGGGCCATGCAGTGGTTGCTTGTGGGTCAAAGGGTCTGGACGACTGCGATGGTGGAGTGGATGCCCTGCAACTGGGCGGCACAGTGGTTGAGCTACTGCCCTACAGCGCCAGAGACCTGGGTTCGATCCAGGCTACGGGTGCTGTCTGCACGGAGCTTGTACCTTCACCCCGTGACCCGCGTGGGGTTTTTTTCCGAGATCTTCGTTTACCTCCCACACTCCAAAGACGTACAGGTTTGTAGGTTAACTGGTTTGGTATAAATGTAAAATTGTGTCCAGTGCGTGCAGGGTAGTGTTAAGGTGCGGGGATCGCTGGTCGGTGCGGACACGGTGGGCCGAAGGGCCTGTTTCCGCGTTGTGTCTCTAAGGTAAACCAAACAGCCTTGGGCTGATTGGACCAGGCGCCACTCGCAGTGGCCGAATCGCCGAACAGACGCGGTCTGCAGCGGCACAGAGTGTCGCAGCAGCGGTGGAGGACATAGGATCATAAAATCATCAGATAGGACCAGAATTAGGCCATTCAGCCCATCGAGTCTGCTCTACCATTCAATCATGGCTGATCTATTTATCCCTCTCAACCCCATTCTCCTACCTTCTCCCCATAACATTTGATGCCCTTAACTAATCAAGATACTAACAATCTCCGCTCTAAATATACCCAAAGACTTGGCCTCCTCCAACCTGTGGCAATTAATTCCACAGATTCGCCACCCTCTAGTTGCTGCCTTACAGCGACAGAGACCCGGCTTCAATCCTGACTACGGCTGCTGTCTGTACAGGGTTTGCACGTTCTCCCCGTGACCGTGTGGGTTTTCTCTGGGTGCTCCGGTTTCTTCCCACATTCCAAAGACATGCATGTTTGCAGGTTAATTGACTTCAGTAAATTGGGCATAGTGTGTAGGATGCAAAATTGGGACAACATAGAACTAGTGTGAATGGGTGGTCGGCACTGACTCGGTGGGCCGAAGGGCCTGTTTCCACACTGTATAGCAAAACTAAGCATGAAGGGGGACATAATGTGCAGGAAATGCGGCGATACCTGTGTATCACCTCCGTGTAATCTACCCTTCATACACAATTGTACTTGAGTATGACTATGCTATGCATTATAAGATTTTTACTGAACTGTAAGCAAAAAGGGATTTCATTTACCTCGGTAAATGAAAATAAAGCACCATTCAACTATCGCTAGCTATGCCAAGATATGGCAAGGGGGGTAGCTGAGAACAGCACATTATTTCAATGGCCTTCTACTGTATAATAGTTTGGTGACAATTCTTTTTTCTCCCGTTGTGTACTATGTTTACATATTCTGTTGTGCTGCAGCAATTAAGAATGTCATTGTTCTATCTGGGACATATTTACTAGAATGTTGCCTGGGTTCCAGCAACTAAGTTACAGAGAAAGGTTGAACAAGTTAGGTCTTTATTCTTTGGAGCGCAGAAGGTTAAGGGGGGACTTGATTGAGGTCTTTAAAATTATGAAAGGGATAGACAGAGTTGACGTGGATACGCTTTTCCCATTGAGGGTAGGGAAGATTCAAACAAGAGGGCATGACATGAGAATTAAGGGACAGAAGTTTAGCGGTAACGTGAGGGGGGACTTCTTTACTCAGAGAGTGGTGGCTGTGTGGAATGAGCTTCCAGCAGAAGTGGTGGAGGCAGGATCGATTTTAACATTTAAAAGTAAAGTGGATAGGTATATGGACGGGAAGGGAATGGAGGGGTATGGTCTGAGTGCAGGTAGATGGGACTAGGGGAAAATAAATGGTCGGCATGGACTGGAAGGGCTGAGAGAGCCTGTTTCCGTGCTGTAATTGTTATATGGTTATATGACAATAACACACTCTTGACTCTTGAATCTTTAATTCTCCACTCAACTATTCAAAAGCAAACAAATAAAGCCACAAAAATTTTGATCTTAAGATTTAATTTCATGGAGTCTTGAAAGTTGATTCTCAAAATCTGTTTATTCAATACTAAAAACAGGCAATGGGATTTTATGAATGCAGTTAAAATCCTCGCGATATTCTAATTTCCTCTGACATCTGTTTATCACGGAATGAGGTGACATCAAAAACTAAAATTGTTTGTGCAGGAAAGCAAAATAAATACGCAGATACTGCAAACCTGAGTTTGGATGGAGAAGGCTGGGTCACGCAGCAGGTCAGGTAGCATCCACAGATGGAGCAAAAGGAGCAAAAAGAGTTAATATTTCAGGCCAGTGGCCCTGTATCAGACCTTCTAAAGGCTGACCCAATACATTCACCTGACCTGCAACCACTGGACACGTACTCGATCATCGATGGGGCATTTCTCTTTACGTTTAGTCTCCTGCGTATCGGCGAGACCAAGCGCTGGCTCGGTATCAAAATTGACTTCTCTAACTTCAAGTAGCCCTTGCTTTACCTCTCTCTCCAGCCCCTCGCCCTTCCCGTTCCCCTACCAGTCTTACTGTCTCAAACTACATCTTATCTCTGTACCGCTCACTCCCTTGACATCAGTCTGAAGAAGGGTCTTGACACGAAACGTCACCCATTCCTTCTCTCCAGTGATGCTGCCTGTCCCGCTGAGTTACTCCAGCATTTTGTGCCTATCTTCTCTTTTAGTTTAATTTGGCTTTGTTTGGCTTGCCTTGGTTTGGCTTGGCTTGGTTTAGTTTGTTTCGTTTGGTTTAATTTGGTTTAATTTGGTTTAGTTTGGCTTGGCTTGGCATGGCTTGGCTTGGCGTGGCTTGGCTTGGCTTGGCTTGGCTTGGCATGGCTTGGCTTTGCTTAGTTTGTCACGTGCACTGAGGTACCGCAAAAAGCACGCTCGGGCTATCCTTGATCGGTCTTTGCTGGCTTAACCTTGCACTAAACACTATTCCCTTATTATGTATCTATACACAGTAATGGCTCGATTGCAATCGTGTATTGCCTTTCTGCCAACTGGATAGCACGCAACAAAAGCTTTTCACTGTACCTCGGTACACGTGACAATAAACTAAACTGAAACTGATCTTTTTAGTTGCATGCTATCCGGTCAGTGGAAAGACAATACATGATTACAATCAAACTATCCTTAGTGTACTAATACTGGATAAAGGGAATAATGTTTGGTAGAGTCCAGTAAAGTCTGAGTAAAGATAGCGCAAGGGTTTCCAGTGAGGTAGAAGGTAGGTCAGAACTGAACTCTAGTTGGTGATAGGACGAGTCAGAAGCCTGATGAAAATGGGAAGAAACGGTCCCTGAATCTGGAGGTGTGCGTTTTCACTTCTGTACCTGTTGCCTGATGGGAGAGGGGAGAAGAAGATGAGACTGGTCCTTGATTATGCTGGTGGTCTTGCCGAGGAGTCAATGGAAGGGAGTTTGGTGCTCTCCACATTGAACAAAGAAATATAAGCAAAGCCAGGCTGTAGCAGTGTTAATGCTGGCCAGATTGGAGAGGCTAGACTAAAATTGAGTGAAGGCTTCAGGGCTGCTGGGCCATTTGGTCAATTTGAAAGTGCTCTCTGTGGAACTGGGACAAGCTGCAGAGTGGTGCCAGTTTGTCTAGAGCCCAGATCTGAGCTGCAGGAAGAGACTGGGAACATCTGCAGACCCTGGTAATTAGGTGCAAAATGCATAGAATGGATTGGATGACTGCAAACCACACCTACATCTTGTAAATAATTGTAAATAATGTTGCAATGTTTTATGTTACTGAATGTTGATTGGATGAGGTATTGAGCCTCGTCTGTTTTCTTGCATATCAGGTTAAATGTTGCGAGGTTTGCTTCCTCAGAGAAACACTGTTTGAACACAATGTATTAGCCACTGTACTATTGGGTTATGTATGGGGTTAATCCATATCTGTAATTGGATTGTAAAGAGACCACCCCCATGTGGTTTGGCCTCTCTTCCCGGGACATATCTTCTGGGAGAGCGCTTAGGACTGCGTGACCTTCTGGAGTGTATCTGTTTGAGCAAGACCTAGAGGGTTTGATCAGGCAGATACGAGGATCGAACCTGCGGTGGTTAGCTACAGTAGTTTGGAACTGTAATTGTGTTTTGTCAAAATAAAGATTAGTTGTGCAAGTGCTTGATTCAGTGATGTTTGACTGAAACTAGGCTGGGGGGAAGTTAGAACGAGCAATTTACATTGGGGGCTCGTCTGGGATCTCAACAGACCCCCAAACACAAGTTTGCGATCAAGGGTGTTGAGCTGTTTCGATCGCGAGTGCAGAAATAGGGCCCACTGTGCGGTTTTTGCATTGAATTTCGGCACTTCGTTAGTCGGAGCAGATCGATCATTCACAGGCTGGGGGCCCATAAAACAAGGCGTGGAGTGGCACAAAACGTGGTCATAATTGGCAGGCTGCAGCTGCTTTAACGAGTGCCTCATTGGGCGAGGAGTGGCCCAAGGTTAGATTTGGTATCCAATTGGTGGGGTATTGAAACACAGGTCTGACCAACGTATTGATCTATCCTTGTCGGGAGGGCTGATTGGAAAGGTGCGTGCTGAAAATCGGCATCAACTGCCAGCGTGAAGAGGCTAGGCGCTGAACCCCCGGTGCCCAGCAGAGAGGAGTGTCTGCATGAAGATATCTGAGTCCCTCCCTGGAGTGACGGACGGGAAATCTCGTAAAGGTACTGGGCTCGGTAATCAGAGTATAGTTTGGCTGGAAATACTCTAGTCCATTTAATTTGGGGAATTTTAGATTGATTCGAGTGCCCGCATATGAGGAGGGATATGCACTAAAACTAGGAGTTTGAGAACGAGTCTAGATTTGCAGAGTCAAATTTCCAACTACAGAATTTCACATTGAAGTTCTGCCTGTAAGGTAGAATTCGAATTCTTGTAGATAGAACTTCGGAGTTGGTGCATGTCCGTGAGCGATTCCGAGTGGTGGCTGATCAACAGTGAATAGTAACCCTCTGGTCGATTGTTGATTAGTACCTGATAGCGAAGAGCACCTGAGAGACGGGAACCTGTTTTCTTGGTGAAAAGTAATCTGAATAGCGAAGGGTACCAATAATTCTGTCGAACTTAGAGAGGAGGGATAGAGGTCCCCCTATAGATGTCCAGTCTTAGCAGAGGGATAGTAACATTCAGGAGGGAAAGTAATCATTTAAGAAGTAGTACCCCTCAGCAAAGAGTAAACTAGGAAGGGGAAAATCTTCGGTATCAGAGGGAGAGGTTCACTGAGTGATAACAGCATGACGCGGTGTTGAGATCGAGTGTTCGTAAACAGTGCGCTAATGCTTTTAATCATTTTTGTAAATTGTAAAAGTCTAGCTTTCTGTATTGTTATCGGATCCAAACTGTGTAAATATTCTGTGTATGTAAATAAAGCTAGAGTGTATAAAGATTTAGAAGTAAGATTTAGAGTGTGTTAAGTTCGCGGACCACTGTTTGCATTGCTGCTTGTGTGAGTGTTTAAGGATTTAGATACTTGAAGTGGGGGTGTGTTTGAGTTAAATATTTGTAATTGTTTAGATCGTGGTGTTGTGAGAATCTGAGTTGTGGTTCGATCAGGGACTGTACTCGTTCGATCGCTGTGTCGGGGGAGGAGTCATTCCGCTGACTGATTGCGCCACGAGGAGGATTTATTAGAGTTTGTGATTTCTAATAAACTAATGTTTGTAGTTTATGTAGAAGTGTGGTTGTGCCTGATAGTAATAGGTAGCATGATATCCTGCTTGTTTACTGTGTTACTTGCATGTATGAAGATCATTTTCGGGTGTTTCGATTGAGGATTAAATGAGCGCGAGAATGTGTTTAATTTTGATTGGATGTGTTTGATTGTTCCCTGGGGTACTCTGATCTTTGAATGACTGAGGATTGAGAAAGTTGTAAGGTTGAAAGGGTGTGGACTTGTGGGAGATAGGAGGAGAATTTGAATAGGAGAGTAGAATTGGTGGAGCAAAGGAGCAAGGAGTTGCGGGGCTGCGAACACTTTGAACCATTAGCTATTGATTAAGAGCGAGTTTGATAAATTTGGGAATCAAAAGGAAATATTTAGGAATTCTGTTTTGGGCGTTCGGAAGCATGGGGAATAATGTAGATCTAGATGTGACAGAAGAGGAAAAGAGCCCATTGCAACTGATGTGTAATGAGTTCCCTCACAAGGCAGAGAATTAAGAAATTTATCAGGAGCGCTAAATAAGAAATTAGGAAACAAGCTATGACCGCCGGGGGGCATTAGAACAGTAAAGGGGATAAAATTCATAGAACAGATTATTTGGCAGCATAGTAATAACGAAAGTGCAAAAGAATTAATAGGGCTATGGAGAAAATATTATGAGAAACGGAAGGCGAATAAAGAGGTTAAAAGAATAGCTAGTTGGGAAAAAGCGATCCCTAAATTCGGAATAGAACTAAAAGAAGGTAAAGTAGATCGACCGCCAGGCAGCAGGAAGGACAGACGTGAAGATGAAGGGAAACACACAGAACAAGGGGAAGGCGGATCTCCTGGAAGGAGATTAGCCCCTGTAGAATTAAAGATTAGGAATCCGATGGTTAGTTCTGACTTCGAGGGGGAAGGAGATGAATATTTGGAAGAATGGACAAATGTTAATGCTAGTGGAAGTTGGCGGCTTCCACCATGTTCCTCTTGCATTTCCCAGGCTTCACTAGCACCGTGTATGACTTGTGTCCGTAATAAATATTTTAGATCTGCAGAATCTATAACAACTCCTGCAAATTCTACATCTGAACAGATTCTACCAACAGCAGATACTGGGGTACCAGGTTCTTCGATCCTATCCATGCCATCATTGATAGGTTGTCCAGTGGCTTATGGCACCCGGAGTAGAACGAAGAGGTTAGCTCCAGTGTTTAAAGAAAAGGAAGGTATGTTAGATATAGTGCAACCGCCAGAGTATTTCTGTGAGCCACAACCTAGACACATTACACGAGTTGTAAGAAAGAGGAACGATTTATTTGGGCAGTATCAGGAAATCCCCTAGCGAATGGGAAGATTCATCTGAATGTGAGTGAAGATACCGAGATGGATTTTGATGTAACCAAAAGTTTACAAATTAAACAGATATCCCAGAGGCAGTTCCCAGTAAGGAAAGGGCTGGGTACAGCGGATTTGACCAGTGCAGTAAGTATGAATAATCCCCGACGTCCATACTCCGTGGAAGTACTAAATGGCAGTACTAAACAGAATCCCCGATAGGAAGAAGTCACCTGCTGCCTTTATAGATTATTTAAGAACCACAATGCATTTATATCATGCAGATTCCCGGGGTATGTGGGAGACCATACAACAGATAATTACTCCAGCTGAAAATACCAAATTTCTAGTAGCCCGAGGACACCCAGCTTATGAAGCCTTGGGAAAGATAGTAATGGATGACAGTGCAAGAGAAGAGGCTGTTTTAACGGCCCTTGCACAAACGTTTCAGAAACTAGGCGATTTAAAACGAGTTCCGGAAATAAAACCAGAGAAGGGTGAAGGAGCAGACGAATATCTAGACGGTTTTTCAAAATTATATATGGACCAATTAGGGGATTTAGACTATCAGAATGGAGCAACTTCCCCTCAGAATTGTGCTATCTTGTTGAATTGTCTCCCCACTAAAGTAGCGGATTTAATTAAAACTGACAACAGGAACTGGTCTGAGAACCGAGTCGGTCAAATGGCCAGAGCTGTGAGGCACTATTGGAAGAAGGGTAGGAACCAGGAAAATTACCCTGTAACTGGAATAGAAAGTGAACGCATAGCCAAGAAAGAATTGCCAAGATCTAACTCTGAACCATGGATTCCCAGGGTACCAGCAAATTATGGATTGGGAGAAATTAGGGTTCCAGATTATTCAGACTATTATCACCACTACACTCCCAATTTAGAACCTATTCCAATGGAACCAAGAGGTAGAATAAGACCAACCATGTTGCCTAATCAATGCTATACTTGTGGGGGGATGGGACATTGGAGTCGGGCCTGTCCAACAAAGGAGTGAGTGAAAGAGAGGGGTCAAAGAAGGGATTTCCAGGATTACGAAGAAATTAGAGATACTCGGGAATATAGAAACATCCGAGATCAGAGGAATTATGGGAGGTCCTTTAATTCAAGAGACTACTGGGACCCAAGAGACCAGAGAGAGAGATGGCCCGAATGTCTGGAACTAAGAAGTCACACACCGTTCACTCAAGCTAACCCATTTTCACAGTCCTGACTTACAAACCCATCCAGGAATTGTGGATGTGGAGATATGACCCCTACTATAGAATTTACCAGAATGAACAAATTGGATGTACTATTGTAGTAAAAATTGAAAATCACATAGAAGAAGATTGTAAACCATCTTATGATTACCCCAGAAAACCCCTTAGAGCAAAGTAGATTGTAAATCAAGGAGCTTGTTACAACTGTACCCAATTAGGTAATTGGAGCAAGGAGTGCCCAGCGAGAAGACAGAATATAGCAGGTCAGAAGAAAAACCAAGGGGAAATAAAGAAAGTAAGAAAAGGAACATAGTAACTGATGAGAAGGAATGGTAACTAAAACCCCTGTCTCACTGTGCGAGTTGGCCCACGAGTGACCCCGAGTTTTCACTCGTGGTGATCACGTAGCGGGAACGTCGGAACTCGCACGAGCAACTTATCGACTCGTGGCGCTAACGGCAGGTACTCGGGTAACTTGTTAACTCGTGAAAAAAATCAAACATGTTTGATTTTTTCCACGAGTCAAATTAACTGTTCAAGTTAAAAATGGAAACATTTAAACTCGTTGTAATAACGTAGTGGCCCGTGCGTTTATCTTAGTGTCTCGTGAGTCTACCGTGGGAACTTTAATAATCTGTTCTTTTGCTCGAGTAAAGACTGAACCAAAGATAGACACAAAATGCTGGAGTAACTCAGCGGACCAGGCAGCATCTCTGGAGAGAAGGAATGGAGTCGAGACCCTTCTTCAGACTTACCCGAAATGCCACCCATTTCTTCTCTCCAGAGATGCGGCCTGTCCTGCTGAGTTACTCCAGCATTTTGTGTCTATCTTCGGCCTTTCTGCGATGATCTGCCACTTGTCCTTTATTACTGAGGCGCCTGCCCCGTGGCTTCGTATTCGTCACTCTGTCTCATGAAGACGCGGTTAAAGACCTGCCGAAGGGGCAAGTCTGGGGTGGTGGGTGGGATGTGTCCACGTGTGATGCTCTATCCACCCCCCGGGGCCGAGAGTGTGGGATTGGGAAGGAACTGCAGATGCTGGTTTACACCGGAGATAGACACACACAATGCTGGAGTAACTCCGAGGGACAGGCAGCATCTCTGGAGAGATGGGATGGGTGAGATTTCGGGTCGAGACTTTACTTCAGACTTCTCCAGAGATCCCGCTGAGCTTAGTCCAGTAGTTGGTGTCTATCCCGGTGGCGGGGAGCCCGGCTTGGCCGACCCGCCGCCTCTACTTGCTGATCAGTCCAGTGAGCATCGCCCTCCGCCCGGGATGCAGCGGAGGTTTCCATCCGGTGAGTTGTCCAGCGCTCACGGTGGACGACGGAGGACAGCAATAGGCCAGGTGAATGAATAGCTGCACATAAATGAGTCGACCTTTAATATTTCTTGATTTTATGTTTTAATTTACAAGCTGCTTCAAGCGAGGCAAGTTTTATTTTCAGTCCGAAGAAGGGTCTCGACCCGAAACGTCACCCATTCAACGAAAAAGCTGGAGTAACTCAGAGGGTCAGGCAGCAACTCTGGAGCGAAGGAATAGGTGACTTTTCGGGTCGAGATCCTTCTTCAGAAGACGAGCCCTTATCCAAAACGTCACCTTCTCCAGAGATGTTACCTGGCCCGCGTTGTTACTCCAGCTTGTTGCGTCTGCCTTCCGTCCAAAGCCTTGGGATCGTCGCCAACATGAAGACGGTGCGAAGCCCCCGTGCCCGGTGCAATGGACGGGGAGCTGGAGAGGGGAGGGAATGGGTCACACACATGGCCGGGAAGCAGAGGGGTGGGGGTGGGGTTGGTGACAGTCAGGGCCAACAATGAGATGGAGAAAGACAGAAACACCGATGTGCAAAGGAGACCTACAATAGCGCACGATATCTCTCGTGTTATGGCGGGTGATTGTCGCCTGCCCGCTGTTTCTGCCCCTAAAGCCTTGGGATCGTTGCCCTTTGTGTTGGCGTGGAGGGGGAGGGGGCTATTGTGCTGCTTGATTGCCCCCTGCTATCATAGGGACAGGGAGACACAGCGGCTTTTGAGACTGGTGGGCAATCACTACCAAAGTGTCTGCCCACACAGTCAGTACACCTCTCCTACACATGTCTCCCGCGCTAAGACCATCCCGCAGAGAATGATCCCAGCACCCAAGAGCCTTGTCTGTCACCGCCCACCCCCAACCACCCTCCACCTCAACTTACGCCTGGGCACCAAAGCAGCTCAGGAGGTGACCCCTGAGCTCCGTCTCCCAACAATCTGATGTGCAACTGATGTGAAAGAACAGCGACTGTGGCCGGCAGGCTGGCACCCGGCATGGACTTCTCACACCCTCACACACTTACCTTCATTCACGGTTGGCTCAAGAGTAACGGGAGAGGAACTTGGTAAATCGGGAGAGGAACTTGGAACATCGCAGCAATGACATACCCGTGGGAACTCGGTTCAACACTTGATCATAAACTTGAAATCTCGTACATAACCACGAGTCTGTTTTTTTTCTTTCACTTGGGGTCACTCGTGGGATGACTCGCACCGTGAGACAGGGCCATAAGGAATGGAAATGGCACTAGGGAGCGAAGAAACAAACTTATCGTGCAGGAGGTATGTGAGTGGGGAAATAAGTTATTATATTAACGTGTTACTGAGTTTATGCCTGCAGGACAGTATAATCGACAACATACTATCTGGGGAGTGAGGTAAAGATGACACAAACCCCTTGGGAACGGGCAGAAGACAGCAAAGGTAATGTAGCTCCCCAGAAACAGGAACCAATAAGCAGGAGGAAACGATCCAACCATGCCCCTTTAAGACAAATCTGGGAAGGCCAACTGATAGACAGAGCTTCTCAGTCCCTACTCCCTCGAAACCAACATCAGAGAAGAAGAAGAAAACCTACCCTATTGCCCAACTTTAACATCATCTAGCTTTTGAAGAAAGAAAGGGAAGGAAAATAAAGGACACTATCTAATCTTCCCCAAAGAGACAACACCGACAACTTGTAACGACTATTGGGACAAGCTCCTCTTTAAAGAACTGGATTTGAATAAAAAGAAATTCCTCTGTGGTTCGGGGCACATAAATTTAGTTATAAAAAAATTGATTTAAAGAGGGCTTATGGGATACAGTCTTAATAATTGTTAGAGAATTGACTGTTGGCATTCGTCTCTTGTCTCACCCATAGGAGGATAGTCGAAGATGGGACTGGACTATTTAGTTACTTTCAAGAAAGGATGCCCTAGCGGATATCAGGAATTAAGACATAGCCTGGAAACGTAAGGTGGTAGTATAAAATGATGAGGTAGACTGAAAATGTATGTTCCGCTCGGAAAGTCAATACTAACCATCCAGAAGGATTACTTAGCGATAAAAAGAACTAGTATATGCGAGAACCCCTAGACTGAGAACAGAGCCAACATAGTAAGGAGAAGTACCGGAGGAGAGACCTAGTGAACAAGAGGGAGAAACTTGAATGGGTGAAGGAATAGCAGAGCTGATGCATATTTAACCGATGGATCTAAATTGTTTGAACCCTTGATGGTAAACCGGCTTCTATTCTCAAGGTGGAGAGAAATTGTCCCTTGATTCGGCATTCTTAATTGGATTTATGATGAAATTGACAACTTATGGAAATTGATTGATTAAATTGAACAGCTGGGAATTCCACTGGAATTGGAATGGAATTGAGTTATCAGCCACAATGCTGTGGAATGGGATGAGATGGACACTGAAATTTAAAATAGTAAATTGAAGGCTGAGACTGAATTTGGTTGAATTGAAACATTGTTCATGGTTTGCTTTAAATTAGAGTCATGCCTGTAGGAAAATCTGGACTGAACCCAACTGAAAATTATATGACCCATCATCAGATATACATATTATAACATTGTGTGAATGTGAAGAGGGCTGATTAGTGTTGATCCTAGGATAGTAAAGAGTAGATTAGGGAATTTTATAGAGCAGAATATAATAAAGATAGTTATAGTGCAGTAGAACAGGGATAGTATTGCAGAATTAAAATGAATGTATGGGAAAGCATGGGTACATGATGGTAACTTGCTGAATGCTGAAAAGCCGGACCTCCAAGGTGGTTATCTCCGGTTTGCTTCCAGTTCCTCGTGCTGGCGAGAGCAGGAACAGGAAGATACGGGACCTGAATGTGTGGCTGAGGAACTGGTGCAGGGGGCAGGGATTTAGATTCTTAGATCACTGGGATCTTTTGGAGTAAGGGGGAACTGTACAAAAGGGACGGATTGCATCTTAACAGGTGGGGGACCAGCATTCTGGCAGGCAGGTTTGCCACTGCTACACGGGTGGTTTTAAACTGAATAAGGGGGGTGGGGTGTCAAATGAGATAGTCGAGGATGGAGTTAAAGGGAAAGAGAGTAAAGGGATGGTTAATGACCCAGAATTAATGGGAAAGGAAGCTCACAAAGGGATAGGAGAGTATGGCCAAGTGTAATAGGGATCGATGTGAAAGGTGAGATGCGTAAGGAATTAAAAGTATTGTATATGAATGCGCGAAGTATAAGAAGTAAAGTAGATGAGCTTGAGGCTCAGTTAGAGGTTGGTAGATATGACATTGTGGGGATTACTGAGACGTGGCTGCAGGAGGATCGGGCCTGGGAACTTAATATTCAGGGTTATACATCCTATAGAAAGGACAGGCAGGTGGGCAGAGGAGGGGGGTAGCTCTGCTGATGAGGGATGGAATTCAGTCCCTTGCGAGGGAAGACATAGGAACTGATGAGGTAGAGTCACTGTGGATTGAGTTGAGGAATTGGAAAGGCAAGAAGACACTAATTGGTGTTATTTACAGACCCCCAAATAGTAGCCTGGATGTAGGGTGTAAGTTGCAACGGGAGTTAAAACTGGCACGTAACAAAGGTAATGCCACTGTGGTGATGGGGGATTTCAATATGCAGGTAGACTGGGAAAATCAGGTTGGTTCAGGACCCCAAGAAAGAGAGTTTGCAGAGTGCCTCCGAGATGGATTCTTAGAGCAGCTTGTAATGGAGTCGACCAGAGAAAAGGCAATTCTGGATTTAGTGTTGTCCAATGAGCCAGATATGATAAGAGAACTCGACGTAAAGGAACCCTTGGAGGTAGTGATCATAAAATGATTAGTTTTAATCTGCAATTTGAGAAGGGGAACTGTAAATCGGAAGTGTCAGTGATGCAGTTGAACAAAGGGGACTATGAAAGCATGAGAGGGGAGCTGGCCAAGGTAGACTGGAAAGGGATCCTAGCAGGAATGACGGTTGAACAGCAATGGCAGGAATTTCTGGGCATAATCCAGAAAACGCAGGATCATTTCATTCCAAAAAGGAAGACAAATTCTAAGGGAAGTAGGAGGCAACTGTAGCTGACAAGAGAAGTTAGGGATAGAATAAAACTAAAAGAAAAGATGTATAACACAGCAAAGAGTAGCCGGAAGCCAGAGGATTGGGAAACTTTCATAGGACAACAGAAGGAAACAAAACGGGCAATATGGGCTGAAAAGATGAAGTATGAAGGGAAGCTGGCCAGGAATATAAAGAAGGACAGTAAAAGCTTCTTTAGATATGTTAAGGAAAAAAGAGTAGCAAAGTCAAATGTGGGTCTGTTGAAGGCAGACACGGGTGAAATTATTATGGGCAACAAGGAAATGGCAGAAGAGTTAAATAGGTACTTCGGATCTGTCTTCACTAAGGAAGACACAGCCAACCTCCCAGATGTACTGGAGGACAGAGGATCTAAGGGGGTAGAGGAACTGAAAGAAATGTTCATTAGGTGAGAAATAGTATTGGGTAGGCTAATAGGACTGAAGGATGATAAATCCCCTGGGCCTGATGATCTGCATCCCAGGGTCCTCAGGGAGGTGGCTCTAGAAATAGTGGATGCATTGGTGATCATTCTCCAATGTTCAATAGATTCAGGATCAGTTCCTATGGATTGGAGGATAGCTAATGCTATCCCACTTTTCAAGAAAGGAGCGAGAGAGAAAACGGGGAATTACAGACCAGTTAGCCTGACTTCGGTGGTGGGAAAGATGCTGGAGTCAATTATTAAAGAGGTAATAATGGGGCATTTGGATAGCAGTAAAAGGATTGGTCCAAGTCAACATGGATTTATGAAAGGGAAATCATGCTTGACTAATCTTCTGGAATTTTTTGAGGATGTGAAAAGTAAAATGGATGAAGGGGTGCCAGTGGATGTAGTGTATCTAGACTTTCAGGAAGCCTTTGATAAGGTCCTGCTTGATAATGGGAGACTGGTTACTAAAATTAGAGCACATGGTATTGGGGGTAGGGTGTTGACATGGATAGAAAATTGGTTGGCAGACCGGAAGCAAAGAGTAGGAGTGAACGGGTCCTTTTCAGAATGGCAGGCAGTGGCGAGTGGAGTGCCGCAAGGCTTGGTGTTGGGGCCGCAACTGTTTACCATACATATTAATGATTTGGAAGAGGGAATTAGGAGCAACACTAGCAAGTTTGCGGATGACACAAAGCTGGGTGGCAGTGTGAACTGTGAAGAGGATGTTAGGAAGTTGCAGGGTGACCTGGACAGGTTGAGTGAGTGGGCAGATGTGTGGCAGATGCAGTATAATATAGATAAATGTGAGGTTATCCACTTTGGCGGCAAAAACAAGGGGGCAGATTATTATCTCAATGTAGATGATATGTGTATACACCTTTAATTGATAGTAACAATGTCCATGCTAACCACCCCCACACCAGTTAGTATAATTGTAACCCACACGCCCCTAGCTCTCTCTCTGGTGATCGTGACAGACCACGTACAGCTAGGGCTATATGATGTATGATTAATAAAGTAGTGAAGACCTTAAGGTGTCTGTGTACCTTCTCTACATGGCGTCAGAAGTTCTTCTTCCTGCGTCTCCAGTCTATCGCGTTTTATTTTCTTAGTCCCAGTACCCCCTCCCTGTGCCGTGATGGCTTCTGCCTGTCGTAAACCTGACATCCTAGTCTTTGATGCAGACATCTCTCATCGCTGGAGTGTGTTCCGAAGTGACTTTGAGCATTATGTTACAATCGCTCACCCTGCTGTGGCCCCTGCGGTCAAGGCTTCCCTGCTGCTTAATCTAGCTTGTCCAGAAGCGCTTGAGCGATTGGAGTCATTCATCTATGGACAGAGTGAGAGTATCTAGGACCCGGTATGTCTGCTTGCTAAATTTACGGCGATGTGTGACCTTCCCACTAACCACATCTTAGATTGTTTCAAACTGTTCTCGCGACGCCAAAACCCTGGGGAATCTATTGACAATTTCATGGCCGCGCTGCGCCAACTGGCTCGCCGATGTAACCTGCATGTCCTGACCCCTGATACTTTGACCCGTGACATCTTGGTCTTTGGTCTACGGGATGATAAGCTGCGCTCTGAGCTGCTGCGTAAGCCTGATCTGACATTCAATGAGGCATCGCATGCCTCTCGTTTAGCTGAGGCTGTCTCCTCCGCTGTACCTGACCCTGTGGTCCACGCAGCCAGTTTCGCTGGTTGCCAGTACAATGCTCCCCGGCGACAGAGGGCAAGCCCTCTGCCGGGCTTCAGACCGCCTCAACGATGTCCGAATTGTAACTTTGTTTCACACCGTTCTAATGTGTGCCCGGCGTTGGGGAAAACCTGTAATTTCTGCAACAAGCCCAACCACTTCTCGGCAGCATGCCGTTCTCATGGGAACCCTGCACAGCCACAGCAGAAACCGTCTCACTACCTGACACATGATGATACCGCATCTGGTTCCCATCTCCAGCATGATGAACTCCCCCTGTCTGACCCTGACTCTTCTCAGAGCGAGCTGAGTGTGTTTTCCTTGCAAGGTGCAGCTGCTCTGATAACGGACCCGACCGTCCGAGTCACGGTGAATGGCATGGCCTTCTCTGCTAAGGTGGATACGAGGGCTGCTGCTAATGTTATGTCAACAAGCCTGTTCAGGAAGATAAGAAGTAATGAGCCCGTTTCCACAGACAGTGCTGTATTGCATGCCTATGGGGGTGGCGTACTTGTTCCTGTAGGGAGGGCCACTCTCCACTGCAAGGTGCTGACGACCTCTTGGCCCCTCTCTTTCCTCCTGCTAGACGGTAAATGTGACCCCCTGCTCGGCGTGGAGGTCTGCCAGGACCTCGGATTGGTGAGCTTCCACAGCGATGTCCACCTGGTAAAGGCACCCCTGAACCCGCTGGCCGAATTCCCTGACCGGTTTGACTCGAAGCTGGGGAAGTTGCCCTGCAGCTACAAGATTGCCCTCAATCCCAACATCACGCCGGTCATCCGTACCCCGCACCATGTGTCCTTTGCCATTAAGGGCAAGGTTGAGTCTGCTCTTCGCGAGATGGTGGCCACGGGCATCCTGAAGTCAGTAATGGCCTCCATCCGATGGGTTTCTACTATGGTTGTCGCTGCGAAGAAAGACAAGAGCGAAATACGGATCTGCATCAACCCTAAGGACTTGAACTTGGCCATCAGGCGCCCGCACTGTCCCATGCGGACGGTGGAGGATGTTGCTGCACAGGTCGGCCCTGCCACCGTGTTCTCGGTTCTTGATGCCAAGAGTTTGTTCTGGCAGATACCTCTAGACGAATGATCCTCATACCTGACGACCTTCAGCACGCCTTTCGGCAGATATCGCTTCCTCCGCATGCCATTTGGGATCAACTCTGCCAGCGAGCTCTTCCAAAGGACCATGGAACAACTGTTTGCTGGACTTCCGTGTGCCATCATTGTCAACGACATCCTGGTTTATGGCAAGAATGTCGCTGAGCACGACCACCACCTTCGCCAGGTGCTGCAGTGGGCCCGGGAGGTCAACCTGAAGCTCAACCCGAAGAAGTGATGATTCCGAGTCCCTGAGGTCACCTACGTGGGGCATGTCTTCACTGCATCGGGGCTGAAGCCCGACCCGCAGAAGACGGCCGCAATATCCGAGATGCCTGCACCTGCGGATGTGCCTGGCCTACAGCGCTTCTTGGGCATGGTCAACTACCTGGGAAAGTTCATTCCAGACCTGAGTGAACTGAGTGCCCCTCAGGGGGATCTGGTGAAAATGGACACTGCCTGGGCCTGGTTCCCGCAACACCAAAAAGCATTTGACACCCTCAAATTTAAGCTGATCAGCATGCCAACGCTGAAGTACTTTGACCTCCAGCGCCCCATCGTCCTCACATGTGATACATCTAAGTTTGGCCTCGGGGCCGCCTGCCTGCAGATCCATGACGGGGTGCAACTGCCTGTGTCCTACGCGTCCCACACAATGACGACCGCTGAACAACGCTTTGCCCAGATTGAAAAGGAGCTGCTGGCTGTTGTCTTTGCCTGCTCCAAATTCAAGGACTATATCCTGGGCAACTGCTTCACTGTCGAGATGGACCACCAGCCTCTGGTCACCATCCTCAACAAGCCAATACACATGGCCTCCTCCCGGCTCCAGCGCATGATGCTCCAGCTACAACGCTTCACTTTCACAGTGGTTTATCGCAAGGGCAAGGACATGGTTGTTGCTGACATCCATACGAGGCGTCCGATCTGATAGTCCTAAATGTTAATTTCGTGCCCTCCAGTCAGTTGAAGTCCCTGGCCAAGCACACGGCGACAGACGCTTCGCTACAACAGCTGGCCGCGATCATCAGGCAGGGTTGGCCAGACTGCCGTTCTTCCCTGCCGGCCGCAGCGGTGCCTTACTTCCTTGGTTCGTGACGAGTTGGTGCTGCGTGATGGTGTGATTGTGAAGGGGCACAAGGTGGTGGTGCCCGCAGCACTACGAGAACAATACTTCAAAACCGCTCATCGTGGCCATCCCGGGGCCGAGGCGATCCTTTCTGTCGCTCAGAGCCAGTTTTTCTGGCCTGACATGCCTCGCTACTTCCGGGATAGGGTCTCCGCGTGCCCTACCTGCAACAGCCTCGCTCCACAGCAACAGCGGCAGCCGCTCCTGCAGCAGCCAGCTGCTAACCTGCCATGGTCTGCGCTAGCAACCGACATCTTCGAGTGGCACGGAAAGCACTTCCTGGTGCTTGTCGACTCTGACTCCAGCTGGTTTGAAGTTAACCAGCTCCACTCCCTCTCTTCCTCCGCGGTCATCGAGAAGTTGCGCCGCCACTTTGCCACCTTCGGGTCACCGGCCAGCCTGCAGTCGGACAACGGCAGCCAGTTCACCAGCGCCGAGTTCCACGCTTTTGCCGAACGATGGAACTTTCGTCATTACACCAGCAGCCCGGAATACCCACAGAGCAATGGACTGGCCGAGCGCGCGGTCCGCAGTGCTAAAGGATTGTTGGAACGTTGCCGCCTATCCCGCTCCGACATCTACCTGGCCCTGCTGAACCTCCGCAACATCTCCCGCGACCATGCCCTGGGCTCCCCGGCTCAGCGACTCATGTCCCGAGTCACGAGGCCCACGGTCCCGGTGTCTCAGCAGTCCCTGTCCCCCTCCGACTTTAAACCTGCCTTGGTCCGGAAACGCATTGCCCAAAAACACGGTATACAGAAGCGTTCCCACGACAGGTCCTGCCGTGTCCTCCGCCCTCTTCTCCCCAGCCAGGTCGTCTGTATGATGTCCACTTCTGGCCGTTCCAAGCTGGCCGTGGTCGGCGGTTCTGCCGGTTCCCCTCGTTCGTACCTTGTCAACCACGACGGAAGGGTGTACTGCCGGTCCCACCAGCATCTCCGGCTCGTGAACGAGCCTCTCCCTCCCCCGGCGGCTCCGTATGCCCCCTCGCTGCCACTGTCGTGGCCCAGTTCTTTGCCCGTTCCTCTGGGGCCGACCTCTCCTCGTCCTCCTCCGGAACGCCTCCCGGCTGCGGTCCCGCTTTCTCCGGCTTCCTCGCCCTTCTCTTCGCCGCCCCCCCCCCCCGATGCCTTCGTCGTCAAGGGGTTCTCCTGTCCGTAGCCCCCACCATGCCCCGGTGTCGCCCCCGCTTGTTCCCGTCGGGGAAGGAGGTGATGGCGAGGTGCGGACCCGGTCTGGTCGCCTAGTCAGGCCGCCGGTCCGTTACGGCGATTACGTGTGATCCTGTATTACCGTGCTTTACTGTTTGCATTTACCCTAGCGCATGAGACGTGGTTGCCCTGTCACTCACTGTTTGTTTTGGTAGAGGAAGGATGTAGATGACATGTGTATACACCTTTAATTGATAGTGACGATGTCCATGCTGACCACTCCCCCACCAGTTAGTATAATTGTAACCCACACGCTCCTAGCTCGCTCTCTGGTGATCGTGACAGACCACGTACAGCCAGGGCTATATGATGTATGATTAATAAAGTAGTAAAGACCTTAAGGTGTCTGTGTACCTCTACAGGTTAGGTTAGGTAAGGGGGAGGTGCAGCGAGATCTGGGCGTCCTTGTCAGTGAAAGTTGGCATACAGGTACAGCAGGCAGTGAAGAAAGCTAATGGAATGTTGGCCTTCATAACAAGATGATTTCAGTATAGAAGTAAAGATGTTCTTCTGCAGTTGTATAGGGCTCTGGTGAGACCACATCTGGAGTATTGTGTACAGTTTTGGTCTCCTAATTTGAGGAAGGACATCCTTGTGATTGAGGCAGTGCAGCGTAGGTTCACGAGATTGATCCCTGGAATGGCGGGACTGTCAAATGAGGAAAGATTGAAAAGACTAGGCTTGTATTCACTATAGTTTAGAAGGATGAGGGGGACACTTATAGAAACATATAACATTATAAAAGGACTGGACAAGCTAGATGCAGGAAAAATGTTCCCAATATTGGGCGAGTCCAGAACCAGGGACCACAGTCTTAGAATAAAGGGGAGGTCATTTAAGACTGAGGTGAGAAAAAACATTTTCACCCAGAGAGTTGTGAATTTAGGGAATTCCCTGCCACAGAGAGCATTGGAGGCCAAGTCACTGGATGGATTTAAGAGAGAGTTAGATAGAGCTCTAGGGACTAGTGGAGTCAAGGGATTATGGGGAGGAGGCAGGCACGGGTTATTGATAGGGGACGATCAGCCATGATCACAATGAATGGCGGTGCTGGCTTGAGGGGCGAATGGCCTCCTCCTGCACCTATTTTCTATTTTTCTATGTTTCTATTAATTTGCTTTGTCCCAAGTTTTTCAGGAATTTACAGCCCGATCCGTGATCGTCCACACCGCATTTGCGGCTTGAAGCTCCGGGCTGGTCTCCAGGAAAGGCCGCACCAATCCAGTTGTTAGGCTGCAGGGGGGGACGGAGATGTGACACGGCGAAAAATCACGTCTCCGTCGAGGCAAGTGACTGAAAACGGGGAGACTCTGTCATAGCAGGTGTTAGAGTAATATGACAGATTCAGTGCCACTACTCATTTTAAGCTGTTGTGTAGATTGTTCAATCATATTCATATCATACACTCTAATCAATTTATATCAAATGGGAATCCTGAGGCTTAAAATGTCAACAAGAAATAAAATGATAATTGTTAAAAGTAGCAAGAAAAGAAATCAGAAGGCTAAGCCAATTAAATTTCCCTGAACATTTTTTAAAATAATTCCTTTACTCTGCAATGTACTTGCTGAATCTGGAAAGCTAGTGCTGGAAATAAGAAGTAAGATTTGTAACAGAGGGTGGTGGGTGCCTAGAACGAGCTACCTGCCAGTGGTGGTGGTGAAGCCAGATATAATGTTGGTATTCAAGAGGCTTTTACATAGGCACATGGATAGGCAAGGAATGGAGGGATATGGATCACAAGCAGGCTGAGGAGACTTGGAATCACGTTCGCCATAGCCGTTATGGGGGCTAAAGGCCAGTTCCTGTATGCTAGTTTTCGATGTGTAGGAAGGAACTGCAGGTGCTGGTTTACACTGAAGGTAGACACAAAATGCTGGAGTAATTCAGGCAGCATCTCTGGAGAAAAGGAATACAGTAGGTGCCTTAACCCGCTGAGTTACTCCATCATTTTGTGTCTGTCTACAGCAGCGTTTCTCAAACGGTGTTCCCCGGAACGCTAGCGTTCCGCGAGACGTCGCTAGGGGTTCCGAGAGAAATAGTGATAAATAGGCGAATCATAGGTAAATGCATTTTTGAGTCATTTTTGTGTTTAATTTCATATTCGTAATCTTATTAAACACGTACGGCATATTGTTGGAAAATTCTTGGGTATTATAAGAAAGTCTTCAACCTGTTATATCATTAAAAAGTATAATAATCATAGGGAATGTAGACAAAAATGCAAGAGAAACTCAGCGGGTGAAGCAGCATCCATAGATGCTGCCTCACCCGCTGAGTTTCTCCAGCATTTTTGTCTACCTTCAGTTTTTTCAGCATCAGCAGTTCTTTCTTAAACATAATCATAGGGAATATATTTAGTGATGTCTATTCGGTGCCAGTGTGAAACGGCCTTTAATGGTCAGTGGGCAGGAGCTGTGTTTCCAGATATGGTTGATTTTACTTCGGAGTCACGTGAGTGATTCCGTGAAGAAGGCCCACCAGGACACCTGCGCAGCATTACGTCAGCCGCATTGTCGCAAGCACCAGTCAGGCAGGACTGAGCTCCTGCCTGCGGTAAGTTAACTTTAAGGTAAGTTTATTTTTACTTACCAGGGGTTTAGGCAGGAGCCTCTTATTACAGAGGTTTCCTGCCATTTTTGCAGCCGACAACTTGCCGGTTATGGACTGTGGTGAAATTTCAGTCCGACCGCAAATGCGGAAAAAACGGCAAAATTGACCGGGTTGCGAGATAAGGAGCCGCTAACAGTGCAGTTAGCGGCTCCCCAGCTGCAGGGATGCCATGAAAACGGCAGGAAATTAAGCAGAGTCGCTGACGGGATCAGCGGCGGACAGGGCTGCTTCATATATGAAAGTGCCGGCCTACGGGAGAGCTGTGCCAGCAGCGCCTGATTCAGGGCTGCTTCATTTGTGACATTACCGGCCTACGGGAGAGCCGTATCAGCAGCGCCTGACAGGGCTGCTTCATGTGTGAAGTGCCGGCCTAAAGGAGAGCCGTGCCAACAGCGCCTGATGCAGGGCTGTTCATGACAAAAGCGCCGGCCTTTATGAAAGGCGGCGCCAGCAACGCCTGGCAGAGGGTTGCTGAAATTCACACATATCTGCTCGCCCACGGAGTCGGGAGATGATTCTCCACCGGGGTTAGCGAGCAAGGTCCACGGAGTCGGGGGATGAATTCCTCACCGTGGCTGGATAGTGCGTTGAAACGACTATCCTTATACAGCAACTGTTGTATACAGTGCTGCAAAGGTCTCCCTCTCAGAGGCAGAGACCAAGATGGGTCAGTATCCCGCTGACACTGAGTCTCAGGGTATGGCCATGGGGCATACCCAAAGGGATGAAGGGCACGTGTCAGAGGTACCTTTCCTGACCATAAGTTGCCATCCCAGTAAAATATTCTATCGGGGTTAGGCCAATGGGTTCATATCAGTATTGTATCCTACGGCCTGCGGTAGCGCCTGTTAGAGTTGCCTACGAAACACCCTTCTGAGAAGGGAAGAGCAAAAGATCAAGATGACTCCGGGCTCTTAAGATGTCAATAGAACAGACTCAAGTACATATGTGCGGGCAGTGAACAACGCCAACAGGGGGATGTGAGAGCCAGCCGCTGAATCGATTATTCGGGTAGGTCTATTCTACAAGGGAAGAAGCCTGGCAGACGAATTAATTCGGCCATGAACGGGCAGAAGTCATCGTTCAGAACGCACCCCAGGTGCTCATCGGCAGCAGCGGTTCACTGGAGCTGGGGGCAGCATGATAGCTCAGAAATTCCATGCACCTTCCAATCATGCTCAACTAAATGGGTCTAGCACTTCCAAAATTTGGGTAGCGCACCGTTCACAAGTTGTAATATTTATATTTGTTTATACAACACACAAGGGGTAAAATATATGGTTGAGACACAGCCGGAGCATTCCAAGTAAGTTGGATTATGGCCAGGGTTTGGAAATTGGGCAGAAGTTCTCATGCAAACCACCCATGCAAAAGGCAGGATTGACATGTTATTATGAACAATGATAAGTATCTGGCATATGAACTTCAGTATGTAAAAAATTTATTCCTGACTTCAACAGGTGCATGAGGTAAGAGATTCATGTTATACAAATCCCATTACAAAGGTTATCAAAGACAATATAACTGTACAATAACAGTAAGCTTTGCAGTATTGGGGAAACTGTTGTTGGTCATTGGGATTTACCTGTAATTATTATTAGCCTTGTCTCCACCTTGTGGCAAGAGATTGGGGTTATACCAATCTGTTACTAAACTGATTAAAGTAATTGGCAATATAGCAGCTGGGTTGCAGCTGAGCTAATCAAGGAACTGATATTGTGTAAGTAGCAATTAGATCATTGCTAACAACCTTGTGCTATTGTCAGCTGAGGCTACTTCAGCCACAATGATGAAGTAACAGTATTCAGCATTGCTGATCATGACAATACTCATTGAACTTGAACTTGAACTTGAAACTCGCTACAGTAGTGTGGTCGGTTGAATTCAGTTATTATGAACTGATGTTAGAACTCTTAGATGAGAAGTTCCAAATACCATCACCTACTCAAAGGTAGTGGAGATTGCATGAGTACCAATTCTTCAGTTGTTGGTATCAACTAAATATATACACTTAATGCACCGTTGAGTAAGGTTTTGAGTGAATATACATATTCTTCATGCACAAAGTTAAGTTGCTGCTCTACAATGGTGACATATGTTGGTCTCATGGTAATTAGGAAGAATATATCGTCCAGTTTAGATTGATAATAACACAGAATAAATGTTGGATCTCAAAGTATGATGAAAGCATGATTCAATTCTTTATCAAATGTTTGTTATGTTTATGCATGTTCACTGCTTGCAAACATATGTGACACAACAGTGTGGAGAAATATATTCTCGTTTCAATAGGAGGAATGGACTTTATGTCTTCCTCAATAGCTAGGTCTTAAAACAGTCAGCTAGACCTCGTTTGGATTCGTACTATCGGACTGGCCAAGCGTCCATGTTGCCTGCTTCATCAGGCATTATGGCACAACGGTATTCAGTTATGCCAAAAAGCAAGAACTTGCTGTTTTAAACTGCGGTTCAGGAGACTGATCTTTGCACAGTAAACGATTATTGATTTACACATTTTCAATGGATTAACTTATGCCTCATGTTGTCACATTTAGCCATGAGGGTGTTCACTACAGTATGCATGGATAGCATCCAAAAAAGCAGTACATCTCTATTGAGGGGATCAGGAATGTTGTTAAATATTATGATACATTTGATATGATACAAATTACTGACATTTCCAGTTCATTTTAAGTGATATTGACAATAGTTCAGTTATAGAGAAATTGCAGCTGTAACATAAGGGAACTACATTGTCGGGTCCAACCCGGATATCAAGTTGTTTAAAAAGATCTTGATACAAGTACTCGCATCACAAGATTATGCAGTTGGTTATTGTAAATGTGTAAACATTATTTCACCAAGGGGTTCCAGCTACATCCTTAGTCATGACTCTTATATCAGCACAACGACGGCAAAGCTTTGCAAACGCTGTGGCTGGACAGGATGGAATTGGCTGTTCATGCCATTACATTTTCATTCTGGTCTACACTAGCAGAGCTGACCAGGGCTGGCATGGTTTTAAGATCATTTGAATACCCCACTGTCTCAATTTATGTTACCAAGGCCACCAGAATCTTTAGAAGTATGGATTCGGCACTTTGTATTCATTAATAAACAATTACACAAGAGAAGGCTGGTTCAGACTATTTCAAGGTGGCTGCAACAGGTATTAACATTGACGATTGTATGTCTCATTCCACCAGGTCCGCATCAACGTCAGTATATCATTTAGAGAGTGTGTTTACATCTCATTATACTAGGGCAGCAGCTATGTTGGCGGTCAAATGGAGGGATGTGTCCTTCGACCAAATTTTAGTGGCCGTCGGATGGGCAAATGAGCTGATGTTTCAGAAATGTATCATCGGCCAATTGTCAATCCAGGGCTGTTTGCCAATGACATTTTAAGTACCTAAATTTTAGGGGGACTGTTGTTTGTTTACATTGTTAAATAAACCCTATCATTACATTTAATACAATGTTATTACTAATGCATTTATTTCTCTTTCAAGTCAATCAAATGCAGTGGGATGCCGAGGTTGTAATCTGCCGCATGAAATCACAACACTTTGAACTCTTCACGGAATCACTCACGTGACTCCGAAGTAAAATAGTAAGATTAAACGAGAACTTACCAGTTTGAAGTTTGATCTTGATTTTATGAGGGAGAACGTTGGTGATTACGTGCCCACCGCGCCCAACCCTCTCTCATAAAAGATCATCTGGTAGTTCTCGAGTCACTGATCTTACTGTTTACTTCGGTGTTGTTTATTTGTGATTTCATACCGCTGCTTTGAAGTTTGGTGCGCAGGCGGCCAGGCGGGCCTTCTTCACATAATCCTCCTCATAAAATCAAGATCAAACTTCAAATTGGTAAGTTCTCATTTAATCTTACTATTTTATTTGTGTGTCTCCTTATGAGGTCTCTTGAACAAGCAGTTTGATTTCAGTTTTTTGTGTTGCATTGTCAATAAACTTGAGAAAAACGTAAGTTATTTTTTGCTTAAATCAGTTATCAGAAAAATACATTATGTTTGCCTTAGATAGACAAAAATGCTGGAGAAACTCAGCGGGTGAGGCAGCATCTATGGAGCGAAGGAATAGGCGACGTTTCGGGTCTCTGACCCATAGATGCTGCCTCACCAGCTGAGTTTCTCCAGCATTTTTGTCTATCTTCGAGTTTTCCAGCATCTGCAGTTCTTGCTTAAACATTATGTTTGCCTTATGAACTTTAAGAAAGGGAAAGAAAGAGATTAATAAACAGAAACATAGAGAATAGGTGCAGGAGGAGGCCATTCGGCCCTTCGACCCTTCGAGCCAACACCGCCATTCATTGTGATTTGGCTGATCGTCCCCAATCAATAACCCGTGCCTGCCTTCTCCCCATATCCCTTGATCCCACCAGCCCCTCGAGCTCTATCTAGCTCTCTCTTAAAACCATCCAGTGACTTGGCCACCACTGCCCTCTGTGGCCGGGAATTCCACAAATTCACAACTCTGGGTGATTTTTTTTTTCTCACCACTAGTTTTAAATGGCCTCTCCTTTATTCTAAGACTGTGGCCCCTGGTTCTGGACTCGCCCAACATTGGGAACATTTTTCCTGCACCTAGCTTGTCCAGTCCTTTTATAATTCTATATGTTTCTATAAGATCACCCCATAAAGATATATAATAATTTTTATGTAGGGGTTCCCTGAGACATGAACATTATTTCAAAGGTTCCGCAAGGGTGAAATACGCTGAACTACAGTTTTCTATGTTCTAATGGACCAAAGGATTGTTCCTGTGCTGTACATTCCTATGTTAAAAATAACCAATAATAAAGACCTCAATAACAATTAAAACCGTCCATGTAATTTTACTAACCTTTTCACATTGTTGTAACTGTTTGTGTTGAGAGGCGAGTTGTGAACTAAATCCCTCAGAGGCACCGAAGTTCCAGATGTGGAAGTCATTGTCCATCAGGAGAAGAAGACATAGTCTTAGATACTCTCTCAGTAGTAAGTAGTAAAAGGAGGCACAGTGGCGCAAAGGTCGGCACAGTGGCGTAGCGGTGGAGTTGCTGCCTTACAGCGCCAGGGACTCCACATGAAGGTTTCAATCATTGATTGATTGAAAGATACAGCATGAAAACAGGACCGGGGTCCACATTGACTAGCGATCACCCCTTTACACCAGTTCTATGCTATCCTGCTTTCTCATCCACCACTTACAGACCAGGGATAATGTACAGAGGCCAATTAACCTACATGTGCACACATCTTTGGGATGTGGGAGGGAACCAGAGCACCCGGAGGAAACCCACACAGTCACAGGGAGAACGTACAAACTCCGCACAGAAGCACCTGAGTTCAGGACCAAACCCTGTCCTCCGGCGCTGTGTGTCGGCAGCTCTACCAGCTTGTTTATTGATGTTGTTCAGTAAGGAATTATATCATCCTTCCTTGCTCTGACCTATTTGGTTGACCAATTTGGCAGATGAAAATTAACCGAGACGATTAAGGGCAGCATGGTGGCACAGAAGTAGAGTTGCTGCCTTACAGCACCAGAGACCTGGGTTCGATCCTGACTACGGGTGCTGTCTGTATTGAGTTTGTATATTCTCCCTGTTACCTTCTGGATTGATTTCCATTTTTGCAATTTTTTGGGAGGGTAATTGACCTAATATTGATTTTTGGTTAAAATATTCTCTAAATCTCACTGTTGACTTCCAATCTCAATATTCGCTGGGCCACATTTTTTCTGGATTCGCTATTGAGACAATAATGGGTGGCACAGTGGCTCAGCAGTAGAGTTGCTGCCTTACAACGTCAGAGACCCTGGTTCAATCCTCACCGTGGGTGTTTGTCTGTACGGAGTTTGTACGTTCTCCCCGTGACCACGTGGGTCTTCTCCGGGCGCTCCGGCTTCCTCCCGCACAACAAAGACGTGCAGGTCTGTAGGTTAATTGGCTTCAGTAAAAAAAAATTGTAAAATGTCACTAGCGTATAGTGTGTGCTAGTGTAACTTGGATCACTGGTCGGCGCAGACACGGTGGGCCGGAGGGCCTGTTTCCACGCTAGTCTTTTAGTGAAACTAAAAACTAAAATTGTTTGTTTGCTATTTTCTAATTTAATCATTGAATTTATTGGCATTGAATAACTGGAAACCAACTTACAAGACTAACTGGAAACCAACCCTTGCAAGAAACTGTCTCCAAGTTTATGTTTGAGGTTCTCGAAACACAAAGTAAACCGAGACTTGAGCATAATTTAGCTTTGCCTTGAGTTAATAATCATGCTAGACATGGTTAGGTGTCCCAGGCATGTTAATGGGCATTCTGATAATGAGAATGTTCATTTGAGGAGAGCATTTACTTAAGTACCAATTAATTCCCCATACATTTCGTAGTGTTAGCTTAATAAGAACAAATGTGTAAAGCGAATGTTTGTTCACCATGGGGGTGTTACTATTAATGAATTTCTGCTGAGCAATTCCATCCCTACGCCATGATAACAATGCACCGATACAGTTGGTAATGGCCTTCCTCACAGATTCGGTCATCGCGGCATCTGTTTTCGGCAGAGGTAAAGAAAACGGTGACCTTGAGATCTTGCAAAGACCTTGCCCTGTGTTTTCTCGGTTGTAATGTCACCCGGGTCAACCTCCCCCTTTGCAACTCCTTGCCGAATGAAGAAATTGCATTGGGAACGGACGTGCAAATTGGCACGTGGCAAATTCACTTCCACCAAATTCCCATTGCTATAATCTGTACACTGGTGTATTTAGCTCCCTGATCATTAAAGGCAGGAGCCTAATTAAAGACGTGTGAGAGACTAACAAGGAAAAGGATTCTTGTTTGTTCCCTCGTCGTGAGATTGGGTTGTTGTTCATCCCAGTTGTTCCTGCACTCTGGGAATAGAGTCATAGAGTCATAGGGTCATGAAGTCATAGAGTGATACAGTGTGGAAACAGGCCCTTCAGCCCAACTTGCTCACACCGGCCAACATGTCACAGCTACACTAGTCCCACATTTGGTCCCTATTCCTCCAAACCTGTCCTATCCAAGTACCTGTCTAACTGTTTATAAATGTTGGGATAGTCCCTGCCTCGACTACCTCTTCTGGCAGCTTGTTCCACACACCCACCACCCACCAATAAGTGTAGATCTTATGTTTAGTGCTGGATTAATGCGATTTGTCCTATTTTTGACTTTGATATTTCCGGTAAGGCCTCCTTTATTGGTAAACACACACGATCACGGGGAGAACGTACATGGAAGTGTATCGTGGCCACTTGGTCAAAAAGTGCAAAATAGTACCATCTGCACATTGTGCTCTGTAGTGGCACAGCGGGTAGGGCTGCTGCCTCACAGCACCAGAGAACCCGGTTCGATCCTGACCCCGAGTGCTGAGTTCGTGTGGAGTTTGCAGGTTCTCCCTGTGTCCACGTAGGTTTCCTCCGGGTGCTCCGGTTTCCTCCCACATCTGAAAGACGTGCGGGTTTGTAAGTTAATTGGCCACTGTAAATCGCTCCTAGTGTGCAGGCAGTTCACAATACACTTATACACTTGTATAAGATCACCCTTCACTCTCCTGTGCTCCATGTTGAAAAGTGCCCGCGAGTAAAAAAAGGTCACCATGGAAAAAATCGACTTTTTTACTCGTAGGTTTAGTCGTAGTAGGTCGGCATGTTAGTCGTAGGTAATCGAGGGTAGTCAAAGGTAGTCGTAGATAGTCTTCATCATAGTCGAAGGGAGGTCAAAGGAGATCGAAGGAGGTCGTCTTCACTCTCCACTATTCGGTGTCCAATTTTCCCAAAGTTAGTCGTAGCTAGCTGAAGCTAGTCTTCAACATAGTCGAAGGTGGTCTTCAACGTGACATTTTTCTAAACTTTCCTAACCTCTTCTAAATTCGCCAATTACGTCGCCCAAGTGGGACAGCCCCTTAAAACTATCCACTGACGGCCTCCACAGCCCTCTGTGGCAATGAGTTCCACAGATTAACTACCCTCTGACGAAAGAAAATCCTCCTCACCTCCTTTCTAAAAGAGCGCCCTTTAATTCTGATACCATGACCTCTGGTCCTATACTCTCCCACCAGTGGAAACATCCTTTCAACATTCACTCTTTCTATGCCTTTCATTGCTCAATAAACTGCAATGATGTGTCCCTTCAACCTTCTAAACTCCAGCGAGTGGATGCCCAGTGCTGTCAAACCCTAGGAGTGGATGCAAAAGTGGGATAACATAGAACTAGTGTGAAAGGGTGATCAATGGTCTGTATGAGAGCTGAATACAGGTGTATTTCACTTCCATTCATTAAAATCAGGAGCCTAATTAAAGGCATGTGCCATACGGACTAGGCAGAGGGTTCTTGTTTGTTCCCTTGTCGGAAGTCTGGGTGGTTGCTCATCCCAGAGGAGCTGTTGCAAGCTTGGAAAGAGGCAAGGGATTTACGATGGAAATTCCCATTGCATCAATGGAATCAATGGAAAGGAAAAATTGCCCATCTCATCATGTTTCAAACCCTCAAGCGGAAAATTACCCCAAGCAGTTTAAAGTCCCAATTAAACGAGAGTTAGCGTGTCATATAGTGTCATACAGCATGGAAAATGGCTCTTCAGACCAACTCGCCCACTCCGACCAAGATGCCCATCTACACTAGTCCCACCTGCCCGCCTTTGACCCATATCCGTCACATATACAGTACCTGTCCAAATATCTTTTAAATGTTGTCATAGTAACCACCTTAACTACCACCTCTGGCAGCTCATTCAATATATCTACTATCCTGTGTGTGTAAAAATTTACACAGGTTCCTATTAAATCTTTCTCCTCTCACGTTAAACCTATGCCCTCTGGTTCATGATTCCCCTACTCTGGGTAAAAGACTGTGTGCATCTACCCCACCTATTCCCCTCATAATCTTATACACCTCTATAAGACCACCCCTCATCCTCCTGCGCTCCAAGGAATAAAGTCTTGGCCTGCTCAACCTCTCTCTACAGCTCAGGCCCTCGAGTCCTGGCAACATCCTCGTAAATCTTCTCTGCACTCTTTCCAGCAAGACAACATTGTTCCTATAGCAGGGTGACCAAATACAGCACAATTCTCCAAATGTGGTCTCACCAACGTCTTGTACAACTGCAACATAGCACCCTAACTATACTCAGTACCCAGACTGATGAAGGCCAACGTGCTGAAAGCCTTCTTGACCCCGCTATCTACCTGTGACGCCACTTTCAAGGCACTCCTTGATCCCTCTGCTCCACAACACTCCTGCCATTCACTGTGAACTTTTTTCATTCTTTTCAGATCTTAATATTCCATCTAATATTTAGTTTATTAATGCTTAAAAATAACTCTTTGTTTTTATTCTGCAAGCAACTCTTGAAACAAGCACTTAATAATTCATGTTGTGTCGCGGTAGTGAGTGTGATTAAAAAATATATTTGAAGATAGTAATTTTCTATTTAGTTTATTTTAATTTAGAGATGCAGCGCAGAAACAGGCCCTTCGGCCCACCGAGTCCAGGCCGACCAGCGATCACCCGTACACGATCACTCTCCTAAACACTAGGGACAATTTGTACTGAACCCAAGCAACTTACGCTGTATGTATTTATGTATATATTGTTGATCTATGTACCACTGTCTGTAGCACATTAGTACCTGCACTGATGTAAAGCACTTCGGTCAACGAGAGTTGTTTTTAAATGTGCTATAGAAATAAAATTGACTTGACTTGACTTGACTACAAACCTGTGCGTCTTTGGAGTGTGGGAGGAACCGGAGCACCCGGAGAAAACCCACGCTGTAACAGGGAGTACACGCAAACTCCGTAGAGTCAGCATCCAAGGTCAGGATCGAACCTGGGGCGCTGTAAGCTCTGTAAGGCAGCAACTCTACCGCTGCACCACTTTGTCACCTATTTATTTTTAAATCAAACCTGAAGTTGGGTGAATCTCTATAAAAATCAAAGCAACAGAAGCCTTATATCAAAAATTATAAAGAAAATGACTGTGAGGTTATGTATACAAAACAAAGGAGATGGTCTTGTGTGTCCACATGGTCTTTGGCAGTGGGGCATTTTTCTTATTACAGGTTGTGGCATCTGCAGTGGGAGCTGAACCAAAGGTGGTGCCCTTTGGCAAGTCATCATTATCTTACGGCAGGGGTGCATTTGCAAGCGTTCTAATCGCAGTAATGCATTTTTCCACATGCCATGAATATCAAGTGTGCATGGCACAGGGAACAGGAGGCACCACAGCCTGAATTTCGCCTGCCGACGATTTCACTCAGCACGCCCGCAAGGCTTGCGGTGCCTGTTTTGACAACGGCTGTGGAGCGCTGACTCCAGTCTCCGGCAGGGAAGCCAACAGCTGATCTGCTCCATGCGTTTCGCTCCCCATCGGGTGAGCAATGTCACCAGCGCACAACTGATTTTCTGCATCTGTGCCTTGTGAATGAGCGCTGGCACCATCAGCTCTTCCAGCCAGTGCACAGGCCATTGCCCATTGCTACCCCAAAGGGAGGGATCAGTCAGTGCATTATAACTACTTCATCTTCTCTCCAAGGAAGGGGAGAATTGGACGGGTGCCCAATGTCACCGCGGCACTCAGTTTCCCAGAATAGAGTGTCCTTGCTGATAACGACCGTGAGATTTGTTTGACTGCGTTACTTGCACTTCACCTCCTCCTTGTGCGACTGATTCAAGGTCACCGACTGCATTGTCACCAGATGTGAAGATGTAGTTAACAGTGTGAGGTGCTCCCTTGTCCTCTTTGGCCCTTGGTACTTGCAGAATTCCCCTCTGCATCTGGCACGGTGGTGCAGCGGTAGAGTTGCTGCCTCGCATCGCCAGAGACCCCGGTTCGATTCTGACCATGGGTGCTGTAGTACCTTTATCATGATAATTCCTTTATTGTGTATCTGTACACTGTGGATAGCCCGATTGTAATAATGTATTGTTACAGCATTAGGGCAGCACGGTGGCACAGCGGTAGAGTTGCTGCCTCGCAGCGCCAGAGACCCCGGTTCAATCCCCACTATGGGTGCTGTCTGTACAGAGTTTGCATGTTCTCCCCGTGACCGCGTGGGTTTTCTCTGGTGCTCCAGATTCCTGCCACATTTTAAAGACGTACAGGTTTGTAGGTTAATTGGCCTCAATAAAATGGAAAAAGTGTCCCTAGTGTGTAGAATAGTGCTAGTGTACTGATCGCTGGGCTGCGCGGACTCGATGGGCTGAAGAGCCTGTTACCACGCTGTATCTCTAAACAAAACTAACCCACCATGTCCGAAAGCAACGGGTAGAAAGGAACTGCAGATGCTGATTTATACCAAAGATAGACACAAAGAGCTGCAGTAACTCAGTGTCCCTGGAGAAAAAGGATGGGTGACGTTTCAGTTCGGAACCCTTCTTCAGACCCTGTTCAGCAAAGATCCCAAACGTCCCACTAACTTTTAGTTGAACTCTGAAATAACTCAAGTCATGAGGCCAGTTGATTAGTACGGGTGTGTCGGGGGTTTTGGGGAAAAGGCAGGAGACTAGGGTTAGGAGGGAGAGATGGATCAGCCATGATTGAATGGCAGAGTAGGCTTGATGGGCCAAATAGCCTAATTCTGCTCCTATTACCTATGACCTTATGACCTTATGAAACGTCAGCTTTCAGTCTGAAGAAGGATCTCGATCCAAAACTTCACCCATCCATTTTCCCCAGAAATACTGCCTGATCCGCTGAGTTACTACAGCACTTATGATGCCTATTCTACCCGAAAAGAAAGGATTGTCAGGTAATAAAAGAAACATGAGGATTATCGCCCAAAAATAAGTTAAAAGTGGGGATTTAAATGGGAGTCTTAACAGAGGAGAGAGAGATCCAGAGCAGGATTTCCACAAACTAATCGGCATGCCTGATAGTGGAGACAAAATCGTTCAGCAATGGGGTGGATGTGTAGAAGCGGTTTGAATTAGTGGAATGCAGCGTTCCTAGCATCGGTTTATAGCCTACAGCGTGAAAACAGGCTCTTCGGCCCATTGAGTCTGTACCGAGCAACAACCACTACTATCCCACACATTGGGGACAATTTACAAAAGCCAACTAACCTACAAACCTGCATGTCTTTGGAGTGTGGGAGGAAACCGGAATAACTGGATAAAACCCACGCGGTCACGGGGAGAACGTACAAACTCCTACAGGCAGCACCCGTAGTCAGGATTGAACCCGGGTCTCTGGCGCTGTGAGGCAGCAACTCTACCGCAGCACCATCTACCTATGAGGGGAGGAAAGATTTGATAGGAACCTGAGGGACAACCTCTTTTACACAAAAGGTGATGGGTGTATGGAACAAGCTGCCAGAGGAGGCAGGTACTATCACAATGTTGAAGAACCATGTGGACAAGTACACGGATAGGATAGGTTTAGAGAGATATGGGCCAAACGCAGGCAGGTGGCACTAGTGGATATAGGGGCATGTTGGTCGGCATGCGCAAGTTGGGCCAAAGGGCCTGTTTCCAAGCTCTATGACACTATGAATTGTAGAAGAGACTGTAGTCATAGGAATTCTGAGATCGGGAGGTTTGAGTAGACACGAGAAGTTCTACTTAATCATACCACAATTTTATTTCTGTAATCAATTCATCCTCTAACAAATTACTTGGACAAAAGTAAAATTGCCAAGTTTAACAAAAGAAAATTAGAGAAAATTAGAGTTTACACTCTCTCTTTAGAACTGATTCATTGATATTCAGGCAACGTTAAGTTGGCAAGAGATTTTACATTTTTCTGCATGCAAGTAGTCATTAAACCCATTCTTCTTTGTATCGTTTTCTTTAACATATGGTGCAAACACAACACATTATGAACGCTGAGGTATGATTCCTATTCTACAATAGGCCGTGTCCATCTCGTGAGGATGGTGTTTCTCTTCCGCTGAGTCAGCCTGGACTGGTCCCCTGTTAGTACAGCTCATTTACAGTATGTCAAGTGAATGTACGAACTGACTACCTCAGGGAGAGCCGCCTAAGGTTTTAATATAATTGCTCTACATTGCAATCTGGGATTAAGAATAGGTTTTATGTTTAGTGTTGGATTAATGTGTACTGCCCTACTTTTTACTTTGATATTTTCAGTGATGCTTGCATTATTGGTAAAGTGTCATTCTAACTTGGTGGTGGTAGGCTGCCCTCTTTAATAGTTGACGACTTAAGGATGATTTGTAAGGGTATCCAGTCTCAGAAGTGTATCTTGGCCACTTAGCCTAAAAGCACAAAATGGTACCATCTTTTTTTTTAAAGAAACTGCGCGGAAACAGGCCCTTCGGCCCACCATCGGCCATCCGACTTCCGTTCCCAATTTTTTTTTTAGTCCCGAGAAAATTTAATAATTAGATTATAATAAAATGCGACTTCTAACGCCCTCAATGCCTACAACATGACGGATCGCAGGAACGGGCCAAAACAAAGGGTAAATTGTTTATTTTACCTATAAACTCGCTTCTTGGGATGGCTTTAATCTAATTTTACGTTACGATAATGTGATTTGGGCCCCATATGGCAATGTTTTTCCTGCCAATATGGGGTTCAAATTCACCGCAAATGCAACGTTCCAATCGATCGCGTTCCAGAAACACCCACTCGCAAGATGATTTAAATGCTTTTTTTTTGGACAATCATGTCATAAGAGCATCTAAATCGTCCATATTTTGTGTTATTGTCTATCCATAGTCAATATTTTTATACTAAATATCAGTTTTAGTTCCATGTATTGTGCAAAATATTAATTATTTTGATTATAATGAGTGGATGTTTCTAGATTAATTTAGGGGAATTAAACATTAAATTCTTTCCATCTGGCATATAAATTCATGACAGTGAGATTTAAAAATCATGTTATATTGTGAATTCTTGTGTGAATGGGATTAGTTTGTTATTTGGATACTTAGGCTATTTAAAAAATATATCCTTTTCTTAAGAAATGAAATCTACAGGACATTCTTAATGGGAGCGTAGTGGGCAGAAAGGCGTGTCATGCGTGGTTTGAAGAGCAAAAACGTGTAGTTTACAATGCCAAAATTGTAAAGTTGAGGAAAAACAAAGTGTACAGAGTTGCTTATTGGTTACAATCTGAGGAGTATGATGATGCTACTGATTATGATACGCCAATGTACCAGCTAGCAACTGATCTTCTCCATAAAGACCTGGTCTATTGCTAGAAATTGTAATTTATTTACCTATCTGTTACAGATTTACAGCATATAACACAATAATATTAAAGTTCTGATCTTGAGAATATCACATTTTTGAATTTTCAAGGCAGCCTGGGTGTTTATTACTATTTCCGTCACAACGGTCAATTTTGTAATTAACAAAGTACTAACTAATTATATGCTTTAATTTCAGGTCGTCCAAGTAAGATGTTTTATATTTGTTTCAAAATGCTTCAATCTATAATAACTGAAAATTTCATTCAGTTCTCTTAATTTTTAAGAAAGTGATGGGCTTTTGACTGTCCTCGATCACAGCTTTTGTGTTAAGTCAATGGAAAAGCAATAGGGAACCGAGTATGAAAATGGCCATAACTTTTTTAATACTGAAGATATGAAAGTGAATTAGGTGACAAATTAAACTTATTTTTATGCTTTATCCGATGGGATAAATTGCAGACTTGATTTCTTAAAATTTCAAAATTTTGTAACATTGCTACTAAACCCCTCGTCTTGACTTCTCACACCTAAACCTCGCCTCGCCTAATCCGTACCTCACTAAACCGCGCCCCTCAAATAAACCTCACACCTTAACCCCACCTCAACTTAACTAAATCTCCCACCTCACGACGAAACTCCACCTCACACCTAATCTGTACCTCGACTAATCGCCGCCTCTCTCCCACTCCCGCCATTTATAGACCCTGCCCCCGGCCGCTGGCGACGCTTCGTGTGAGTATTGCCCGAGAGAGCTGGTGGGAGGGGAGGGGCACACGCACGCTGACGTCGAGCTTGAGCCTCGCCCCCCCCCCCCCCCCCCCCCCCCCCCCCGCCCGCGGCAACCGCAGCCCCTCCCCGCGGGAGTGGAAGAGAGGCGGCGATTAGTAGAGGCGTGGATTATGTGTGAGGTGGGAGGTTTACTCGAGGCAAGGTTTAGTGAGTTGAGGTTTAAGTGTGAGGTGAAGTTTAGTCGAGGCGAGGGGTTTAGTCGAGGTTAAAAATCAGATTAATTTCTAGGAAAACAAAAAAAAATCGTAATCCCGATTTAAATCGGAAGAAATCTGGAATAAAGTCGATTTCTGGGGCTCCTCCGGGATTACGGGCCCTGAAGCTTAAGCACCATTAGTTTCATAGTAGATCGCCCCTGACCCTGGGTGATGTTTGTGTGGAGTGTGCATGTGGGTTTCCACCAGGTGGTCCGGTATCCTCGCACATCTCAAAGACGTGCGGGTTTGTAGGTTAATTCGCCTCTAGTGTGTAGAGAGTGGATGCGAACGTGGGACGACACAGAATGAGTGTGAACGAGTGATCGATGGTCGGTGTGGTCTTGCTGGGTCTAATTCCATGCTATATCTTTCAATAAATCAATCAAAATTCATCTCAATTTTTGGTTTTGGTATTAATTTATTATTGGCTCATGCACTGAGGTTGAGGGAGAGATTTTTGCTTACATGATGCCCAGTCAAACCAAACCATACTTCAGTACAATCAACCCATATTCAGTACAACCAGGTGACGCAAAGGGAAAAATAACCAGAGTACAGAATATAGTGTTACAGCTACAAAGAAAGTGCCAATTAAAAATTGTAAAGGCCATAATGAGGTAGGTTGGCTGATTGGGTCCACGCGATTTGTATTATGAGAAGTCTGTTTAGTTTTGTTTAGTTCAGTTTGGAGATACAGCGCAGAAACAGGCACTTCAGCCAACTTTGTCCGTGCCGACCAACACACTAACACCATCTTACACACACTAGGGACAATTAACAATTTTACTGAAGCCAATTAACCTACAAACCTGTACATCTTTGGAGTGTGGGAGGATCCGGAGCTCCCGGAGAAAACCCACGCAGGTCACGTAGAGAATGTACAAACTCCATACAGACAGCACCCGTAGTCAGGATCGAACTCAGAGAGTGGTGAGTCTCTGGAACGCCACAGAGGGAGTTGAAGTTCAATATTTAAGAGTGAGTTGGATGTGGCCCTTGTGGCTAAGGGGATCAAGGGTATGGAGAGAAGGCTACGGGATAAGTTGGATGATCATATTGAATGGCGGTGCAGGCTCGAAGGGCTGAATGGCCTACTCCTGCACCTAATTTCTATGTTTCTATGAACTCGGGTCTCTGGCGCTGTAAGACAACAACTCTAACGCAGCACCAATGTATCACCCTGTTCAGTAGTCACAGAACAGTGGGGAAGAAGCAGTTCCTGAATCTGGTGGCACGTGCATTCAAGTTTCTGTATCTTCTGCCTAATAGGAGAGGGGAGAAGAGGGAATGACTGGGGTGTATGTAGTCATTTTCCACTTACCCTTTGCAGCTTGCTGTAAATTGAGTTGATGGGGAGGGAGGCTTATCTGTGTCATGGACTGTGCTACGTCCACAGCTCTCTGGAATTAGGGGCCTTGGGACCTTGGGCGGAGCAGTTACTAAGCCAAGTGGTGTTGCATCCTGATAAGATGCTTTCTATTGTGCGATCTGACAATAGAACCAAATTCTGGAAGCAGCGAATAAGCACTGCAATTTTATCAGTGTTTAACACAAGTGATGGGGGACTGGTTTATAAATGCAAGCATCGATCATGTGTAGTTTAGGTGGAGCCACATGTAGGCCAGGTATCTGGCTGTGGATGGCTCGATTGTAATCACATATTGTCTTTCCACTGACTGGTTAGCACGCAACAAAAGGTTTTCACTTTACCTCGGTACACGTGACAATAAACAAAACTAAACTAAACTCAACTAAACTCCTCTCTTTCTCTTCCCACGGATGCAGCTTGGCCTACAGAGTTGTTCCAGCATTTCAGACCATTTCCCCTTCTCTCCTTTCATACTGAAGATGGGTTCCGACCCAAAACGCCGCCTGTTCCTTTTCTGCAGAGATGCTGCCTAACCCGCTGAGTTGCTCCAGCACTTTGTGTCTATTTTTGTTTACTTTAGTTTAGAGATACACCGCGTAAACAGGCCTTTCTGCCCGCCAAGGCAACGCCGACCAGCGATCCCAGCACACTAACTCTATCCTAGAACACACTAGGGACAATTTACATTTATACCAAGCCAATTAACCTACATACCTATCTCGGGAAAAACCCAGGCAGGACGTGACAATAAACTAAACTGAACTAAATTCATCTAATCTCAACTTATAAGGTCATGTCCACTTCCCTGAAGAGCATCAGACAGCATCTCTGGAGAGCACAGACCCTTCATCTAAAGAGGTGTATTGACCCAAAAGGTCAACTATTCACGTTCTCCAGCGATGCTGCCTGACCCGTTGAGTGACTCCAGCACTTTGTTTTCCTAAACCAGTTTCTACAGTTCCTTAAATCTCCCTGAAGGGATTAATATATTTCACAACCTGATCTTGTTCAGTCATTTTCTTCCTGAATCTCCAAATGGTTTTGTGATAAATTTTGTCACAGTGAGTAAGTGGATCTTGTAAGAAATTAATATAAAAAATAGTCTGCCGGGTGAAGTGGAGGCAGCAGAACATTAAGTCAATGTTTTCTCTCTCTAATTGAAAGCAGCGGGGTGCCATCTACAAAAATTATTTTTCAAAGCACAATATTCTGTTCCCCACCCTCTTGTTCTCCTGTTACTGACATATTTATGGGACCAAACATCGCAATGTTTGCATATCCCCCTTTTTCTGCCAGATTACATCCTGCGTGGTCAGGACATTTGTCAGGATTAAACTGAAAATGGCCAGGCAAACATACATTTTCAATTCAGAGAACAAACAATTTAACTAGATAATTTCTTTTGGATGCACTCAGAAGCCCGCTATTCTCCGACAGGACCGAGAGGCTTGTCGAGAATGGGCAATTATAAATGATTGATTTTGTACATACAACGTGCATTCAACAATCCACTCTCTGCAATTTTTGCCAAAGTACTCTGCCTTTATTGAACAATGTCATGAAAGCCGAGGCCCGGGGTTTGATCTTGACCTCGGCTGCCTTCTGTGTACAGTTAACACATTCTCCCTGTGAACGCGTGGGTTTCCTCCGGGAGCTCCGGTTTCTCCCCGCATCGCAGTGATGTGCAGGTTTGCAGAGTCACGGAGACATAGAGTGTTACAACGTGGAAACAGGCCCTTTGGCCCAACCTGCCCACACTGGCCCACACGTCCCATCTGCACTAGTCCCACCTGCCTGCATTTGGCCCATATCCCTCTAAACCTGTACTATCCATTTACCTGTCACAATGTTTTTAAACATTTGCATAGTACCTGCCACTTTGTAGGTTAATTGTCTTCTGTAAAATCGCCCCTAGTGTGTAGGGAGTGTGCAGAACTAGTGATCGATGGCTAGCCTGGATTCGGTGGGCCGAAGGGCCGGTTTCTGTGCTATATCTCTAAACTAAACTAAAGCTCTATCAGAGGTTCTCGTCCTTTTGCTCTTTGTTTGTCTTTGCTTTCTTCACAATCTCCCGTTTATGGTTTGCACAAGAATAGTAAGATTAAACGAGAACTTACCAGTTTGAAATTTGATCTTTATTTTATGAGGAGTTATGATGAGGGATTACGTGAAGACCCTGCCAGCACGCATGCGCGACATTCTTCAAAGCAGCGGTGTGAAATCACAGATACCAGAGTTGACTAACATAGTAAGATAAGAGAGAACTTATATATACCAGTTGACCTTTATAATAGAGGGTTTGGGAGCGGAGGGCACGTAATCCCTCATCGTAACTCCTCATAAAATAAAGATCAAATTTCAAACTGGTAAGTTCTCATTTAATCTTACTATTTTACTTCGGAGTCACGTGAGTGACTACGTGAAGATTTCAAAGCTCTGTGATTTCATGCCGTGGACGAGTCCATGCATCACACACTGCAACAGTGAAGAGCTAATTTTAATAATGCATTCAGACATGACACAGGAATAGACATGTTGATGCTATAATGTACACTCAGTGATAATAGTACCTCCTGCACCCGGGAGGAACTATAACACAGACTTAAAAAGTCGGCAAATACCCCTGGTCTGGCAAGGGTATTTCTACATGTTTAGAATCGTTTGTAGACCATCCTGCACCCGCTAGGATGTGGTCCCGTGAACGTCCATCCCCTGCTGCTGATATAGTTGCAGCCTGGGTGGAGTGAGACTTGTATGTCAGTGTTCACTCCTGCCCCCAGAACCCATATAAACCACCGGCCGATGGTCTGTAGTGATTCTCTAGTGAGGCTCCTTGTGGCTATCAATCATTGCTAGTTCAGTCCCTAAGGGTCTAGAGACCGTAACATACTGGTGTAAATGTGTGCCACATACAACCAAAGGTCCATGGGATATGCCAGCAATACTAGTTTGAGACCTAATGTCCCTGGCGATATCTGCTGATTAGTGATAACATAAATGTAATTCCATGCAGAATAATCATCTTGTCCAGTCACAGCTAAGCAACTGGACCCATAGTGCTGCCTCAGTGTCATGAGCATAACCCTTGGTATAGTGAGCCCAGGGCAGGGATGTTCCAATGTTAACATCCCATATCTCTGCGTACCTCCCTGGGGGGTGTCGAGTTTAAGACCCTATCTCGTACAGAAGGTAACCCGATAAATGGATTCTGCTCCTCGCAGCCAAAATGCTGAGAAGGCACGTGCGGCACAGTAATGGCACTCGAGAAAGATTGTCAACCCCATATGGAACTGAACTAGTTTGGTTTGACAATAGTAAGCCGCAGGAGCGGTCTTCCCAGTCTGCAAGTCAATGACCAGATTAAAGTATGCAAGGGATGGCTCCCTGGTCACGGCTAACCAGCCATTTTGTGTCTGCAATCCATATAAGGTTCTATCATAATACCCAACATCAGCGGGATCATGGCTGTATTGGCCAGTCAGGCACTCCGAAATGTCTGAAGCGGGAAGCTGAATTAGCAAGACCCGTCTGGTAAGGTAAATGGATGGACACAATGAACATTACCCCTCAGTGTAGCGAGAAATGCATCTATCGCCACGTACCTTAAATCCTGGCGATTCCACATCCATTCTCGTTTTCCTGCTGATATGCCAATGCCAGTGAAGTTAGGTAAACTATTACCGGATACTTTGACTAGATTGCACCTATGTGATTTACATATAATAGCACCAGAGTGTATCAAGTTAGACTTGAGCATGCAGATATGCATATTCGCACAACCTTTATCCACAGAATGCACCTAATGTGAATAGGTAACTCATGCAAACCCCATCCGCCTCCGTAACTAAAGATGAAATATAGCAATAATCCATCTTTAACATAGCATCAGTTAGTAATTAACTGACGAGTACTGATGAAGGTTAGTGGGGCAATGCTGAATACTGTTTGTCCACAATGGTGACTTTGCCAGCTGGGAATAGCCCGTGAGCTCGCTCCTTTGCACGCCGTAAAGCTCTGATGGTGCAGAAGGCGCAATAGCACAGCTGACCAATATATATCAATCCCAGACAATTTATAATTTCAGTTGGTATCAACTTAAATTCACTGGATGGATAAGAATCCAATTCCTGCAGAATGGTTTGTGGCTGATACCGCTGATTAGGCAAAATACAGTGTTTTAGAACATCATCCAGATAGCCCATAAAATAATATCTTAGGTGAGCCCAGTGGAAACTGTTCTCCTGTTGTTAGACAATATTGCAGTTTTCTATTCAGAAAGTCTATACTGCATTTGCGAGTTGAACCGGTATCTTTCATAGTGATAATGAACTGCGGCCTGCGTTGAAAGCCAACTCGTCTAGCATAAACAAGTGTAAATTTACCAACTTGTAAATGGTCCACATACCTCATATATCGGAAAAGAACCAGACTCACCTCCCTTCATGGTTATAGGTGGTCTTATGGTAAGCCCAAGGCTCCTGGTGCGGGTTCTTATTCCGTCCCAATTTTGGAGAGTAGGATTGCTGGGGTGTGTGGACCCAATTCCCTGAGGACTGGTTTGGCCTTGGCCTGAAAGCCTGCGCCCAGTTTTGAAGCTGCCCTCAGCTTCAGTGAAACGCTTGCTGCCGATAGAGGCGTGGGGTGTGTTGCCGTGGTACCTTGATAAGCCGGACAGCTTTAATTCTTCATCCGGGTCTTACCTGTTTGGGCAGGTTCTTGAAGAGAGGATTTGGTGGCTAGACATTGCTGGCCTCACTTCAACCTACAGATTGAAATTTAAGGCAGGTCCGATGGCGTTTTTCTGGAAGCAGTTCATTTTGAAGTGTGAATTGTACCCCCATATAGCGCTGTTCACTGCTGGTTCTTTCAGGGACAATATTGCAGGTGTACGGTATTCCACCGCCGGCACATGTGATGTGGCGTGAGGTGGCTGTTCTTTCACGAGAGAACTCTGGCCTTCAGGCTTCGTTTAGCGAAGATCTTGATGCCACGCCAGAATATTCTGGAACCTCACGTTTGTACTCCAGTATGTTCCCTGGTCATACTTCCAAGTCTTCCGCTTCATGCGGGATGCGTAGGCGGTGGACCTTCCAGCCCGGACCCATGCTGAGTCTCCGAGGTTATCCAGCAGCGGGAAATCCCTCCGCAGGTGGTAATCTTAGGGCCCGGACCCTCCGAGTCTATGGGCTCATCCGCCGGTGGTATATTCGCAGCCCGGACACTGCAGGTCCCTGGGCTTACCGTGGGCGGTATATCTTTACTGATATGCCATGCATGGATCATATCAGGAGGAAGCATTAGTGGGATGAGCGCTCTCTGACGCTATCCATGCTCCTCATGGGTAAACGGCCGAGGACGTACCCATGTTGGAGGGGACCCTCCTGGCCTGCCTCGGCCTTTCAGATTCCATTGAACCTCTTCTGGCCCGCTGGAGTCTGAAAACATGCCGCCGGCTATCCGCACTTCTGCGGTCCGCAGCCGTGTCATACGGTCCCCTCACGCGGTCCCCGCAGCCGGGTTTCCCCGAGCCGGGTTCATCCCGTGGCCTTCCCGCAGTCCCCGCAGCCGGATTTCCCCGAGCCGGGTTCATCCCGTGGTCTTCCCGCGGTCCCCGGAGCCGGGTTTCCCCCGAGCTGGGTTTCCCTCGAGTTGACTCCGAAGTAAAATACACCCTCCCCATCTCCAATTCACTGTAATGTGCATAGAGGATTTATTCCAATTCACTGGCATCCGGGGCAATCTCAGCCTTTAGTGCCTATTTATAATTCCCTTTGAATATGTGGTGGCGACGTCCTCAGTGAATCCTTGCAATCGCTGTGGCAAAGGTATTTGCAAAGTTCTCTAGGTTGTTTTTTCAGCAATATCAAGGGGTCTAATCATCCCACAGCATCATCATCCCACACCATGGTGTTTAGTTTAGTTTAGTTTAGAGATAGAACACTGAAGCAAGCCCGTCAGCTCACCGGGTCCGCGCCAACCAGCAATCCCCGTACATTAACGCTATCCTACACACTAGGGTCAATTATTACATTTATACCAAGTCAATTAACCTACAAAACCATACGTCTTTGGCGTGTGGGAGGAGACCGAAGATCTCAGAGAAAACCCACGCAGGTCACGGGGAGAACATGCAAACTCTGTACAGATAGCACCCATGGTCGGGATCGAACCCGGGTCTCTGGTGCTGTAAGCGCTGTAAGGCAGCAACTCTACCGCTGCGCCACCGTACCTTTTCTGGGAGTACCTTCACTTCATTCTTGAACAGAGGGCCAACCAGACCCAGCGCTCCACCACCCTCATTCACCTCATGTTGAACCCCTTGACTCCATCGAAGGTAGACAAAATGCTGGAGAAACTCAGCGGTTGCGGCAGCATCTATCGAGCAAAGGAAATAGGCACGTTTTGGGTCGTAACCCTTCTTCAGACTGATGTGAGGGTGGGGAGGTGGGAAGACGAAAGGAAGAGGAGGAGCCAGTGTTAGTGAAGATATTTGATTACTGTTGCAAGTAACAACGAGTGAATGAATGAATAAATACTTTATTTACACAGCGATATTCTTTGCTTTGCAAACGTGTTCCCGATGTTGGGGGTGTCCAGAGCCAGGGGCCACAGTTTAAGAATAAGGGGTAAGCCATTTAGAACAGAGATGAAGAAATACTTTTTCACACAGAGAGTTGTGAGTCTGTGGAATTCTCTGCCTCAGAGGGCGGTGAAGGCCAGTTCTCTGGATACTTTCAAGAGAGAGCTAGATAGGGCTCTTAAAGATAGTTGAGTCAGGGAATATGGGGAGAAGGCAGGAACGGGGTACTGATTGTGGATGATCAGCCATGATCATATTGAATGGCAGTACTGGCTCGAAGGGCCGAATGGCCTACTCCTGCACCTATTGCCTATTGCCTATTGTCTATTGTCTATGGTCACACCCAAGGTATGCAAAGAGTCGCCACATAAAGGGCGCCGACATAGTTACAAAGTATCCCACGCCGGGCGCTCCTTTGTTCTCCCTCGTGCCCCACCCACCCTACGGTGGTTCCCCCATGCTGGACCCGCCATTGTTCTCGACGGCACGTTCAACCTCCGGAACCCACGTGGCCCACCCTCGACCATCGTAACTCCATGAAACTTACTTAGTACTTAGAGATACAGCACAGAAACAGACCCTTCAGCCCACCAAGTCCATCCCAATCATTGATCGCCCGTTCACACGAGTGCTAACTTGTCCCACTTTCCCATCCACTCCCTGCACACTGGGGGCAACGTACAGAGGGCCAATTGATCCACAAACCCGCATGTGTTTGGGAGGTGGGAGAGAAGCGGAGCATCCGGATCGCACATTCACACCAGTTCTATGTTATCCCACTTTCTCACGCACTCCCTGCACACCAGGGCCAATTTACATAGGCCAATTAACCTATAAACCTGCACGCCTTTGGGATGTGGGAGAAAACCGGAGCACTGGAGAAAAGCCACACAGTTCAAAGGAGAACGTGCAAACTCCACACAGTTGTTCAAGAGGGGAGCTCAAAGGTAATCTGGGTTGGACAGTAAATGTTGGTTTTAGTTTAGTTTAGTTTAGAGATACAGTGTGGAAACAAGCCCTACGACCCACCGAATCCGCGCCGTCCAACGATCCCCACATATTAACGCTATCCTACACACGAGGGACAATTTATATTTATACCTACAAAACCTGTACTTTTTTGGAGTGTGGGAGGAGACCAAAGATCTCGGAGAAACCCACGCAGGTCACGGGGAGAACGTAAAACTCCATAAAGGCAAGCACCCGTGGTCAGGATCGAACCCGGGTCTCTGGCGCTGTAAGGCAGCAACTCTACCGCTGCACCGCTAACAATGTTCATGTCCTCTTTGTGAATTAAAAAATAGCAGCATGGTGCGTGATTGGAGCTGTTTGTTGGCTTAAACCAACTAAAAGTAGACATCTTAATGAGCTGGACTGGACGGATGAGCCAAACCAGACATAATTTTGTACTTACAAGTTTGCAGGTCCTCTTGGTTCTGGTGGATTTTTAAGCTCTGAACAGTAGTTAAAAACAGTGGATGCAAGGGACTCTGGAGTTCAAACGTAACTCCATTTGCTCACTCCATTTACCAGCTGGCACTGGAGATACAGGCCCGGCTCCATGGTCTCCCCACGGCCCATAAGACTGTAAGACATTCAAGTAGAATTAGGCTATTCATTGGATCAATGGTTCTTTAATATCACATTTACAGTGATATTCTTTTTTTGCATACAGACCGGTGAGATGAGTACAATCCTCAGTTAGGTACTTAATGCATAGAAACAGCTCACTGAGTCCATACGCAAGAGTCGCCAGGTTTTGGCACCATTTTCAAAGTCCTTAAAGGCCTGTTGCCGCCGTCACCTATTTCCGGTCGTTTAGTTTAGTTTGGAGATGCAGCGCGGAAACAGGTCCTTCGGCCCACCGAGTGCGCGCCGACCGGCGATCCCCGCGCACTAACACACTAGGAGCAATTTACAATTATACCAACCAAATTAACTTACAAACCTGTACGTCTTTGGAGTGTGGGAGAAAGCCAGAGATCCTGGTCTCCAGATTTTGGTCTCCAAATCTGAGGAAGGACATTATTGCCATAGAGGGAGTGCAGAGAAGGTTCACCAGACTGATTCCTGGGATGTCAGGACTGTCTTATGAAGAAAGACTGGATAGACTCGGTTTATACTCTCTGGAATTTAGGAGATTGAGAGGGGATCTTATAGAAACTTACAAAATTCTTAAGGGGTTGGACAGGCTAGATGCAGGAAGATTGTTCCCGATGTTGGGGAAGTCCAGGACAAGGGGTCACAGCTTAAGGATAAGGGGGAAATCCTTTAAGACCGAGATGAGAAAGACTTTTTTCACACAGAGAGAGGTGAGTCTCTGGAACTCTCTGCCACAGAGGGTAGTTGAGGCCAGTTCATTGGCTATATTTAAGAGTGAGTTGGATGTGGCCCTTGTGGCTAAGGGGATCAGAGGGTATGGAGAGAAGGCAGGTACAGGATACTGAGTTGGATGATCAGCCATGATCATATTGAATGGCGGTGCAGGCTCGAAGGGCTGAATGGCCTACTCCTGCACCTAATTTCTATGTTTCTATGTTTCTATCCTGCAGAAAGCCCAAGCAGGTCACGGGGGGACGTACAAACTCCGTACAGACAGCAGCCATGGTCAGGATTGAACCCGGGTCTCTGGCGCTGTGAAGCAACTACTCTACCGCTACGCCACCCAGAAATCTGGATAACATTTTTATAATTAGATATTAGGATGACCAGTAACCTCCTGAATATAGAAAGCACAGGCTGTTTATATCGAAGACAGCAGCTAAATCTGTAGCAGCACAACCAGGCATTTGGGATAAATATCTCTGCAGCTCTGGCCTTTGCTAATTGACAACTTTCTTGACTGATAGCTGAAAGTCGAACATCGCCACAATTTTAATGACTGATCTGGGATCCTGGAGCTCTGGACCGTGGGCTTAAAATACTTCAAAGTATGCATTAAAACTAAAATTAATTTGAATTGGATTGAAAGATAAGGGATGGCAACAGGCCCTTCAGCCCATCGAGTCCATGCCGACCAACAAACGCCCAGTCACACCAGTTCCATTCTAACGCAATTTTGCATCCACTCTCTACTCACAGGGGGCAATTTACAGAGGGCCAATTAATCTACAAACCTGCACCTCTTTCGGAATAGGGAGGAAACTGGAGCACCCGGTGGAAACCCACGCGGTCACAGGGGGAACGTGCAAACTCCACACGGACAGTTCCCGAGGCCAGGATAGAATCTGGGATTCAGGTGCTGTGATGTAGCAGCTCTACCTGCTGCCGCTCAGCACTGTACTTACTCAGGGATATTTCAATGGGTGTTCTATAAAGTGTAGTCAAATCATGGTTGTTATTTGCAACTAATGCAAAAGTCTGGTCTGATAAGTTGGACAGAAGGCAACTGAACATTTTAAATTCAGGTGCTGAAATGAATTTAAATGCTAACGTCAGTAGATTCACAAATATGTTACGAGCAAGGAAATCTGCCATCCTATTCTGATCCAGCCCATCTGTAAGTCTTGCAGGACAATGCTGACAGTTAACTGCCCTTTGAATCGAACTCACTGGATATTCATTTCTAGTGTCTTTTTATGTGACAGCACCATGTACCGACACCTCGAAAACATTTAGTTTAGGAATAGAATCAGAATCAGAATTTATTCGGCAAGTATGTTTTGCAACATACGAGGAATTTCACTGGCTTGGTCAGTCATACAATTAAAAGCAACAGACTCAAAAACACATTTTAACATGAACATCCACCACAGTGACGCCTACACATTCCTCACTGTGATGGAAGGCGAAATAACACAGCATGAATACAGCATGGAAACAGTCTCTTCGGCCCACCAAGTCGATGCCGACCACCGATTACCCTCTTCTCCCCTCTCCCATCAGGCAAGAGGTACAGAAGTGTGAAGACGCACACCTCCAGATTCACGGGCAGTTTCTTCCCAGCCATCATCAGGCAACTGAACCATTCTATCAACAACTAGAGAGTGGTACTGCACTATTATGCACCTCATTGGAGACCCTCAGGCTATCTTTCATCGGACTTTAGTGGACATTATTTTGAACTATACATTATCCCATTTATCATCTATCTATGCACTGTGGATAGCTCGATTGTAATCATGTCTGGTCTTTCCGCTGACTGGCTGACACACAACGAGAGTTTTTCACTGTACCTCAGTACACGTGACAATAAACTAAACTAAACACACTATTTCTACGTTATCCCACTTTCACATCCCCTACTCATTTTTTTTTTTTCTTTTTAAATATTTGTTTATTAGAAGTCATGTACAATAGGTATAACCCAAAAATAACATCGTACATGTCATGTACCAATTCTTGTTTGAAACTTTAATAATAGAAAAATAACAGAAGGAAGAAGAAGAGAAATAGAGAAAGTTAGATAAGATAGTGATATTAGTAGTACGTGAAAAAGTGGAAAGAAGAGCATCCGGAGAAAACCCACACACTCACAGGGAGAACGTAATAACCCACACAGACAGCACCTGAGGCAAGGATCGAACTCGGGTCTCTGACGCAGTGAGTCAGCGGATCTGCCAGCTGCACCACCCTGGCCATTAAACCCATATATATCCGGTTATGTGACACCTTTCTTTATCGATCGTGCCTACTGCCACTTTTTGGTACATAAAGAAATCACTGTTCACTCAAGTGCAATTATAGATGGACAATATACGCCAGCCGTGGAAATGACACCCACAGCCCATAACTAATACAACAGTAGCTGAAAGCAGTACGTCAATGGCTCTACAACCCTCAGAGCGCAGGACACCGGATTTGTTCCAGACCTCAGGTGCTGTCTGTGTGGAGTTTGAACGATCTCCCTGTGACCTCATGGGTTTCCTCCAGGTGCTCTTGTTTCCCCCACTTCCCAAAGAGGTGCGGTTATTTGGGCTCTGTAAATTGCCCAAGGTGTGTAGGGAGTGGGTGAGAAAGTGGGGTAAACGTAGAAGGGTGATCAATGGCCGATGTGTACTCGATGGGCCGAAGGGCCTGTTTCCATGCTGCGTCTCTAAACTAAAAGAACAAAACGTTTTGGAAGTGCTGGTACACAGTATTAGCGTGTACTGTCACGTAAATAGCAAAGGCGCACACGCTCGGTGTGTTTACCGTGAATCTTGGAGCTGTTAACAAGTTGATTGGAGACTTCAGCAATGGGAGACTGCTGGGATTAATGAGAATGTGCATCAAAATACCATCAAAAGAGCAGACGTTGAAACGCTAACGTCTTGTCCCGCCATTAATGACCGCCATCTTCCATCTACTGACAGCCAGCCGGTTTTACAGTGGGAACGCGACATATTTCTAGCAGTGAAATTTAGGATTGTGTAAAATTGGTTGGGTTTGCTGTCATTTCCCATTAACTAATGTCGTGTGATATTCTGCGTGCTACATACAGTGTGGTGGCTGGCTGCCAATACTCTCACGGTATACCTGATGGTTTCTTGGGAGGCCAAGCTAAGGCAGGATAATTTATCATTTTTGCACCTGACAGCTTGTCGCCAGTGGTTAGGCTCAGCTTTAAGTAACAGGTTTCTACCCCTCTCAGTGCACATTATTGCACATGTCTGTTCTGTGGTACCAGAGCCTGACTTAGAGAGGAGTATGGCTGTATTACAAGATCAAGGAAAATAGCAAGGTGCGAAGTAGTCCTCTAAATAATCGCAAAGAGAATAGCTGGCAACTTGAGCCGTTTGACTGTTTTAAGTAGAATTAACTTCTCGCGGTAGAGTTGCTGCCTTATAGCGCTTACAGCGCCAGAGACCCGGGTTCGATCGTGGCTACGGGTGCTGTCTGTATGGAGTTTGCACATTCTCCCCGTCACCTGCCTGGGTTTCCTCCCATATCTTCGGTTTCCTCCCATGCTCCAAAGACGTACAGGTGTGTAGGTTAATTGACTTGGTGTAAATATAAATTGTCCCTAGTGTGTGTGTAGGATAGTGTTAACATGCGGGGATCGCTGGTCGGTCTGGACTCGGTGGGCCGAAGGGCCAGTTCCCCTGACGCATCTCTAAGCCAAATAAAACTAATTTATTTCATGGTGGGAGAAGTGGTAAAATATGTTGATTTTCTAGTGAATATAATGTCAGGAATGTAGAAACAAGGAACTGCGGATGCTGGTGTACAAAAGATGACTCTGGAGTAGCTCAGCGGGTCAGGCAGCATCTCAGGAGAACATGGGCAGGGGACGTCTCATGTCAGGGGCTAATATTCACACTGATGGTGGTGGGGAAAGAACGCTGGTGGAAGGGTAGGACAAAGCCTAGCATGTATTACAGATGGGGGCGGGGGGGTTATATTTTCTTCTTTTGACGTTTCAGGTCGAGACCCTTCTTCAGACTCTGCTCCAATTACATGATCTTATGATGCCCTGACATTCTCCGGTGCATCATTTAAGCCAATGCTTTCTTGTAGACAATGAGGTGCCGTACATGTCACGTGGCTTGGAAATGAAATAATGTCCTTTAACGTTTGAGAGATGCTACTGTGGTGTAATAGTGTGCGCCTTCCGAAAAAAAAATGCTGTTTACTTTAGACACAAAATGCTGGAGTATCTCAGCGGGTCGGGCCGCATTTTCTTTAGGAAAGGAGTAGATGCAGTTTCAGGCCGAGACCCTTTTCAGCAAAATCTGAACTCAACCCAAAACATCACCGACTCCTTTTCTCCAGAGATGCTGCCTGACCCGCTGCCTGACCCGCTGCCTGACCCGCTGCCTGACCCGCTGCCTGACTGCCTGACCCGCTGCCTGACCCGCTGCCTGACCCGCTGACCCGCCGCCTGCCTGACCCGCCGCCTGACCTGACCTGCCTGCCCGCCTGACTGACCCGCCGCTGACCCGCCGCCTGCCCGCGCCTGACTGCCTGACCCGCTGCCTGACCCGCTGCCTGACCCGCTGCCTGACCCGCTGCCGCGCCTGACCCGCTGCCTGACCCCCCTGCTGACCCTGCCTGACCCGCTGCCCGCTGCCTGACCCGTTGCCTGACCCGCTGCCTGACCCGCTGCCTGACCCGCTGCCTGACCCGCTGCCTGACCCGCTGCCTGACCCGCTGCCTGACCCGCTGCCTGACCCGCTGAGATGCTCCAGCATTTTGTGCTTATCTTCAGTATAAAGCAGCATTTGCAGTTTCTTCCTGCACTGTTTAGTTTAGCTTTCGAGATATAGCTTGGGAACAGGCCCTTTGGCCCATCGAGTCCGCACTGACCAACAATCACCCGGACACTGGTTCTGTGCTATCCCAGTTTTGCATCCTACGCACTCGAGGCAATTTACAGAAACCAATTAACCTACAAAACCTGCTCGTCTTTGGACAGTGGTTGGAAACTAGAGGACCTGTAGAAAACCCACACAGTAACAGGGAGAACGTACAAACCTCGTACAGACAGCACCTGCGGTCAGGATCGAACCCTAGTCCCCGGCACTGTAAGGAAGCAACTCGACCGTTGTGGCCCTGCTTCAAGGAGAGTTGCCCTGCTGAGAATATTTCATTTGGTCACAACATAAAACAAACAGAGTCCGCTTTCTTAGCTGCGTGGAGAGTTCCCACTAGTTCAGTTTAGTTTAGAGATACAGCGTGGAAACAGGCCCTTCGATGCACAGAGCCCTCGCCGACCAGTCATTCCCGCACACTAACGCTATCCCACACACACTAGGGACAATTTACTTTTATACCAAGCCAATTCACTTACAAACCTGTACGTCTTTGGAGTGTGGAAGGATACCTGAGCTCCCAGAGAAAACCCACGCAGGTCACGGGGAGAACGTACAAATTCTGTACAGCTGACAGCACCCGTAGTCAGGATTGAACCCGGGTCTCTGGCGCTGTGAGGCAGCAACTCTACCGCTGCGCCACCGTGCCACCACTATTTGAAGAGCAGCTGGGGAAATTCGGCTCGGCAATATGAGACAATATTTAGCATCCGTCACACTCACACTTTATTTGACCATTATCATTCAATGTTTATGGAGCTCCCTCTGTACAAATTACCTGCATTACAACAGTAAGTAAAATTCAAAAGCACTTCACTGGCTGTAATACAGTAATATTCACAATATAAATATAAACGGTAGACATAAATGATGGAGGAACTCAGTGGGTGAGGCAGCATCTATGGAGAGAAGGAATAGGCGACGTTTCTGGTCGAGACCCTTCTTCAGATTTCGGGGTGGGGTGGGGGCGAGAAAAAGAAAGGAAGAGGCGGAGGCAGTAGGCTTGTGGGAGAGCTGGAAAGGGGGGGGAAGGAGGGAGAAAGCAAGGACTATCTGAAATTGGAGAAGTCAATGTTCAAACCGCTAAGGTGTAAACTACTCAAGCAAAATATGAGGTGCTTTTCCTCCAATTTGCGCTGGGTCCATGGAGGAGGCCCAGGACAGAAAGATCAGATTCGGAATGGGAGGGGAATTGAAATGTTGAGCCACCGGGAGATCAGGTTGGTTATTGTGAACTGAGCGGAGGTGTTGGGCGAAGCGATCGCCAAACCTGCGCTTGGTCTCACCGATGTAGAGAAGTTGACACCTGGAACAGCGAATGCAGTAGATGAGGTTGGAGGGGGTGCCTCACCTGGAAAGACTGCTTGGGTCCTTGGATGGAGTCAAGGTGGGGAGGTAAAGTGACAAGTGTACAAGGGAAAGTAGAGTTGTAGAGTAGAGTAGTGTTTCCTTTATTGTCATTCAAACTTTTAGTTTGAACGAAATTACGTACCTTGCAGTCATGACAGAAAATAAAATAACAGAACACACAATGAACACAGTTTAACATCCACCACAGTGAGTCTACCAGACACCTCCTCACTCTAGTGAAAAGCAAAAGTCTTTGTTCCTTCCTTGTTCTCCCTCTGCATTGATGCGATCCAGGCTTTCGATGTTGTGACCCCGCCGGGTGATGGTAAGCCTCGAGCCCGAATCTGAGCTCCGCAAACAGGCGGACGAGTACCCGGGGAGTGGGCGGTTTGGGTTGGAAGGGTCGAATTGACCAGAGAGTTACGGAGGGAACGGTTTCTGCGAAAAGCAGAAAGGGGAGGAGATGGGAAGATGTGGCCGGTATTGGGATCCCGTTGGAGGTGGCGAAAATGTCGGAGGATTATATGCTGTATGTGATGGTTGATGGAGTGGAAGTACGAGTAGGGGGATGAGGGAGTAAGAGCAGGCGCTGCGGGATATAGAGGAGATCCTGGTGTTTTCTCAGCTGCCGCAGGAGGTACATCCTCTGTTGAGCTTTTATGACTGTGGAGTCGATGGTGGCCCCCCAGTCAAGGTCCCTGGTTCCAATGACTCCACAGATGTGACTGTGTTGATGATGGTGAGTGGGGGGAAGGGAGTGGAGCTCTCCTATAGTCTACAATCAATTCCACTGTCTTAAGAGCATTGAGCTCCAGTTGTTGCGACGGCACCAGGACGCCAGCTGTGACACTTCCTGTCTGTAGGCAGATTCCTCCCCATCCTGGATCAGTCCAATCAGGGTTGTGTCGTCCGCAAACTTGAGAAGCTTGACAGAGGTGTCTGTGGAGGTGCAGTCGTTGGTGTAGAGAGAGTAAAGGAGAGGGGAGAGTATGCGGCCTTGCGGTGCTCCTATGCTGAAGTCAGCGGGTCCGAGATGTGCTTTGCCAGCCTCACATGCTGCTTCCTGTCTGTCAGGAAGTTGGTGATCCACTGACAGAGGGGTTCAGGCACAGTCAACTGGGAGAGTTTGGAGTGTAGTAGCTCTGGTACAATGGTGTTGAACGCAGAGTTAAAATCCCCAAACAGGATCCTTGCAGAGGCCTAGGTGCTGGAGGATGAAGTATAGGCCCAGGTTGACAACATCATCCACTGATCTATTGGCCCGGTATGCAAACTGCAGAGGGTCCAGCAGGGAGTTTGTGATATTTTTCAGGTGGGCCAGCACGTCTTTCAAGGGCCTTCATGATTACAGGGGTCAGTGTGACCGGCCCGTCATCATTAAGACCAGTGAACCTTGGCTTTTGGATACAGGAACAATAGTTGAGACTTTGAAGCAGACCGGGACAGTGCAGGTTGGCAGGGACTGGTTGAAAATGTCTGTGTAGACCGGTGCCAGTTGTTCGGCACAGAACTTGAGGGTAGATGGGGAAACATAGTCCGATCCTGGAGATTTCCGGCTTTTCTGTCTCCAGAATAGCTCCTCCACCTCCTCAATTGCTGTTGTTAATGATGGAGAAGTGGCCAGATGGAACCCGGGTCTCAGGTGCACTAAGGCAGCAACTCTACCGCTGCGCCACCGTGCCGCCCTGGTATGTAAATGAGTATCTAAATGATCGTTACAATCTAAATAATAAACAATAAGGACTCAGCCAATCCTTGTATACACCTCTTGGTACAGGCTTCCAATCACAAATGCAATCATCCACCATCACCCCAGTCTGATGAAGTAGTCTCCACCCCAAACAGCACCCATCCCTTCTCTCCAGAGATGCTGCCTGCCCCGCTGAGTTCCTACAGCATTGTGTGTCTATCTTCGGTGTGAACCAGCATCTGCAGTTCCTTTCTGCACATCACCCCCTGTCTTCTGCTGTATGACCAAGCCAGTATTGGATTCAATTGGCCATTTTGCCCTGGATGTCATGCACTCTAACATAGCATTTTCTATCAATAAGAACCCAAGTGAAAGAGAAACAGTAGCACACGGTGGGGGGGGGGGGGGGGGGGGGGGCGCGGTTGGTGCAGCGGTAGAGTTGCTGCCTCACAGCGTCAGAGACCCGGGTTTGATCCTGACTACGGGTGCTGTCTGTACGGAGTTTGTACTTTCTCTCCGCGACCTGTGTGGGTTTTCCCCAGGTTTCCTCCCACACTCCAAAGACATAGAGGGTTGGAGGTTAATTGGCTTCGGTAAAAAAGAATAAATGGTCCCTAGCGTGCAGGATACGCTAGTGTACGGGGGTCAGTGGCTGGCGTGGACTGGGTGGGCCGAAGGGCCTGTTTCCACGCTGTGTTTCTAAAAAGCTGAAGTGGGTGATCAGCCATTGCACACCACCCCACATTAAAATTATGCCCAATTATTTTTGTTTATTCATTGCAGCTTTCCGTCCTTTGCTGATTTGGTTCAGGAACTCCATGCCTGCGATGTGTTTACTCCAGAGGAAATTATTCCATGTAAATAAGGCTTATGGAAATGCCCCCTGTGGAGAAAACTATTTTTGCTTTATTTACAATTGGGTAGTTTGACACTGAGCCTGAGAAATGAGCTGTCTTCCGGATATTGATTGGTGCTCTGCAAGCCTTCAACCACATTTCCGAGTAATGGTGAAATCAGTTGTGGCTCCTGCGTTTGTAAAAAAAAAAATCCATCCTAATATCTTGAGCTCGAGCTGGGTTACTGACATTAGGGTACAAAAGGCTTATACTGGGCCAGCCTGTTGGAAAACTGATGAAGAATTAACTTTGATGCAGTGTCAAGTGAATCACAAACAGGTTTATTAGGCACTGTTGCTCCGACAGCACCAGTAAGTTATCCTGGATGCGTGACAGAATTGTAAAGAGGACAACGTCAATACTTCCATCACTGCTTCCTGAAGCATCTTACCATGAACACTTTGCAAAATTGAAACCACCTCTTTCCCATTTCAGTGCGCCGTGCCCATGCAATATTAGAAGTCCCTTGTTAGCGGAGACCTCTGTTGGGTTGAATTTCTTGTCAGCCTTCACAAGTGACAAGTCTTCTGACTGTCTGATTGGAAAGCCGCGGCAAAATCCGCTGGAACCGTGATTTGTTTTTGCAGCAAAAGAAAATGTCCCAGTGGGACTCGGAAATCTGGCACGCCGGCGTTCAGGTGGTCTGCACGGAGTTTGCACGTTCTGAGGCTCATTCAGGCGCTGGTTAGGCCGCGTGTGGAGCATCGTGAGCAGATTTGGGCCCCATATCTGAGGAGGGGCGTGCTGGCTCTGGGGAGGGTCAAGAGGATGCTTAGAAGAATGATCCCAGGAATGCGTGGGTTAACATATGATAAGCATTTGACAACACTGGGCCTCTACTCGCTGGAGTTTAGAAGGTTGAGGGGGGACCTCATTGAAACTTACAGAATAATAAAAGGCAGATAGAGTGGATGTGGAAATGATGTTTCCGCTGGTGGGAGAGTCCAGGACCAGAGGTCACAGCCTCAGAATTAAATGGTGCTCTTTAGTCAGAGGGTAATTAATCTGTGGTTTACTCCAGAGGGCTGTGGAGGACACATCAGTGGACATTTTTAAAGCAGAGATAGACAAATTCTGGATTAGAACGGGTCGAGGGTTATGGGGAGCAGGCAGAAAAATGGGATTAGGAGGCAGAGATCAGCCATGATTGAATGGTTGAATAGACTCGATGGGCCAAATGGCCTAATTCTACTTCTATAACGTGAACTTGTGAACTTGTTCTCCCTGGGACCTGCGTGGGTTTTCTCCGGTTTTTCCAGTTTCCTTGCACATTGTTTCTCTAAACTAAACTAAACTAAACTAAACTAAACTGATCGAGAATGTCACCCATTCCTTCTCTCCAGAGATGCTGCCTGTCCAGCTGAGTTAAGGCCCCATCCCACTTTCCCGAGTTACTCACGAACTCTCCCGAGGTTTCCCCTTGATTCGAACTCGGGGAATGTCGGGTAATGTCGGTAGCGAGCTCGTAGGAGTCTGTAGGAGTCCGTAGATGTTTCGTAGCGGCTCGTAGTGTCAGTCGTAGGAACTCGGGGCATCAGGTAAGTCGGGACGTTTTTTCAACATGTTGAAAAATGTCCATGAGTAAGAAAAATAGTCTTGAGTACCTACGAATGGCTATTACCGTAATTCTCCGAGTTCGAATCAGGGGAAAACGCGGGAGAGTTCGTGAGTAACTCGGGAATGTGGGACAGGGCCTTAACTCTAGCATTTTGTGTCTATCTTCAGTGAGCCAGCATCCGCAGTTCCTTCCTAAACTAAGGTGATCACTACTTACAGCTGGACGCTTGGTGTTCGACCATAGGCTTCTTGTAAATTGAACAAGGAGTTAGCACGCAGCCATGCATGCACCTGTATGTGAATTTCAGGAGTGTACATGTAGATTGTGAGTCTGATGTATATGTGCGAAATTATGAACCTCTTTATTTTATGTTCATGTCAAATATGAACATAATATCCCGGTTCTCCGCTTGATCTGTGTGGGTTTTCTCCAGGATCTCCGGTTTCCTCCCACACTTCAAAGGCGTGCAGGGTTGTATTGAAGATATTGAGATTTTGGGCAATATTATTGTGGTTATAAATGTATTGATTTTGTTTGTTAATTATATATTATCTGTGCGTTTTCAGGCCTGTTATGCTGCTGCAAGTAAAAATGCCATTACTCTTGTTGGCACATATGATGATTAAACACTCCTAACTCTTGACTCTTGGCGTTCTGGTGTAAAAAAGGGGATGTCATGGCCTAACATGCCTCTTCTATGTGTAATAAAATGTGAAGAAAAGTGCGGCATTTAACTATCGTCATGTTCCAAAACTCCTGACAGCCAATGGAGCAATATTGAGATATGATGACATGAGTTTATGTGGTTTTGCAGGGACTGGACAGATATGGATCATGTGCAGGCTGATGAAATGTGATTAGCTTGGCCACATGTTTGACACAGACATTGTTGGCCAAAGGGCCTGTTCCTGTTCTTGGACCAGAATTGGGCCATTCAGTCCATCCAGTCTACTCTGCCATTAAATCATGGCTGATCTATCTCTCCCTCTCAACCCCATTCTCCTGCCTTCTCCCCATAACCCCTGGCACCCTTACTAATCAAGTCAATCTATCTATCTCTGCCTTAAAAGTATCCATTAAATTGGCCTTCACCACTGTCTGTGTCAATGAATTTCACAGATTCACCACCCTCTGACTAAAGGGATTCCTCCTCATTTTCTTTCTAAATGTACGTCCTTTCATTCTATAGCCTCTGGTCCTGTCATGAGTCTCCCACTAGTGGAAACATCCTCGCCACATTCACTCTATCCAGATCTGTCACTGTTCGGTAAGTTTCAATGAGGTGTTCCCTTCATCCTTCTAAACTGTATGTGTAAGAAATAATGGACCTTCTTTACTCTATGTCTGCATCAGCTGAATGATATGATATCCAAATCTCAAAATGGCAGCCAGCATCGTCAAAGACTCGCCCAACCCTAGACACACTCTCACTTCACTTTTTCTATCAGGAAGAAGGTACAGAATTCTGAAAACCGTGACCACCAGGTTCAAGAATAGCTTCTTCTCAACAATCGTCAGGCTCTTGGCTCAGACATTGTGGTTCGAAGGGCCTGTTCCTGTGTTGTACTGTCCTGTGCTCTATGTGAACACATGGAACTACAGATGCTGGTTTGCAAAAAAAGACAGAACGTGCTGGAGTAAATCAGTGGGTCAAGCAGCATCTCTGGGAGAATAAGGATACGTGACATTTCAGGGCAGGGTCCAAACCTGAAATGTCACCTATCGAGATTCTCCAGAGCTTCTGCAAGAAAGGTCCTGACTTGAAATGTCATCTACATTCCATGTTCTCCAAAGAAGCTGCATAGACCTCCTTCAGATATAATATCCTCGTAAATCTTCTCAGCACTCTTTCAAGCTTAACAACAGCTTTCGGTTCAGATCAGTTCAGTTTATTGTCACTGTACTGAGGTACAATGAAAAGCTTGTGTTGCGTGTTAACCAAAGCGAAAAGACAATACATGATTACAATATAGCCATTTACAGTGTATAGATACATGATAAGGGAATAATGTTTAGTGCAAGGAAAGCCAGTAAAGTTCAATCAAAGATAGTCTGAGGGTCTCCAATGAGGTAGATAGTAGTTCAGGACTGCTCTCTAGTTGTGGTTGGATGATTTAGTTGACTGATAACAGCTGGGAAGAAACTGTCCCGGAATCTGGAGGTGTGCGTTTTCACGCTTCCAGATGTTTTGCCCGATGGGAGAGGGGAGAAGAGGGAGTGATCAGGGTGCGACTCATGCTTGCCGAGACGTCATGACGTATAAATTGAGTCAATGGAAAGGACCATTGTTTTCTTGTGATGGTCTGGGCTGCGTCCACAATTCGCTGCAATTTCTTGCGGTCTTGGAGGGAGCTGTTCGCAAACCAAAGCCGTGATGCATCCTGATAAAATGCGCTCTATGGCGCATCTGTAGAAGTTGGTGAGAGATATTGGGAACATGCCCAAATATCGCAGGGTGACCAAAACTGAATACTTTGCATTATGCTCTGGCCAGGGAAGGAAACCTTCCAGATATCCACTCTTGTATCCACTGGTAGCAAAAACGGGAAGGCAGATTATTATCTTAATGGTGTCAAGTTGGGAAAAGGGGAAGTACAAAAGGGATCTGGGGGTCCTTGTTCATCAGTCAATGAAAGTAAGCATGCAGGTACAGCAGGCAGTAAAGAAAGCAAATGGCATGTTGGCCTTCATAACAAGAGGAGTTGAGTATAGGAGCCTTTGCAGTTGCATAGGGCCCTAGTGAGACCACACCTGGAATATTGTGTGCAGTTTTGGTCCCCTAATTTGAGGAAGGACATCCTTGATATTGAGGGAGTACAGTGTAGGTTTACAAGGTTAATTCCTGGGATGGTGGGGGTCTGTCATATGCTGAGAGAATGGGGCAGCTGGGCTTGTATACTCTGGAATTTAGAAGGAGAGGGGATCTTATTGAAACATATAAGATTATAAAGCATTTGGACATGCTAGAGGCAGGAAACATGTCCCCGATGTTGGTGGAGTCCAGAATCAGGGGCACCAGTTTAAGAATAAGGGGTAAGCCATTTAGAACGGAGATGAGGAAACACTTTTTCACACAGAGTTGAGAGTCTGTGGAATTCTCTGCCTCAGAGGGCGGTGGAGGCCGGTTCTCTGGATACTTTCAAGAGAGAGCTAGATAGGGCTCTTAAAGATAGCGGAGTCAGGGGATATGGGGAGAAGACAGGAACGGGGTACTGATTGGGGAAGATCAGCCATGATCACATTGAATGGCGGTGCTGACTCGAAGGGCCGAATGGCCTGCTCCTGCACCTATTGTCTATTGTCTATTGTCCATTGATATCCCTAGCCTAGTGTCAATATCACTCCAGACCCATCAATGGAGTCTACACTTAAAATGTCCTTTGAAGTGGACAAGCTGTTCTGATCTTAAGTGCTGGCCTTACCAAATCCTACAACGATGATTAAAAAATAAAATGACACCCGTATGTTGGGAGCAAATAAAATCCAGTGTGTTATTAGTTCTGCCACTCCATGAGATGCTGCAACTTCTATTTATTACGCCTTCCTCCAGGCTGAACCGAGATCCATTAATCACACTGTTGAACATTTCTAGTAACACAGGATGGTGGATAAGGAGACATAGTGGTTAAGTTACTAGACTAGTCCGTAAAACCTGATGCCCTGGAGGCATCACCACAGTCTCATCACACTAGCAGGGAAAATAAAAATTAATTTAAAATGCCTGGTATGTTTTTTTTTGGATTTTTTTGGTTTTAATTTTTTAAGTTTTTAGAGATACAGGGTACGACTCGTATCAGTCTCCCATATGGACCTTTCTGTCATGGGCCTCCTCTATTCCCAGAGTGAGGGGCACACAGAAATTAGAGGAACATCACCTCATATTTCGCTTGATAGACACAAAATGCTGGAGTAACTCAGTGGCTCAGGCAGCATCTCTGGAGAAAAGGAATCGTGACATTTTGGGTCGAGACCCTTCTTCAGACTGAGAGTCAAGGGAGAGGGAAACTAGAGGTAGGCAAAGGTTCAGAACAAATCAGAGCCGGCACGGATCACCAAGCAAAGGTGGAGCCCCCAATGGTCTATTGTTGACTGCAGAAGAGGTGATAACGAACTCATACGAACTACAACCCAGTTGTATCAACAATGAATTCTATAATTTTAGGTTTAAGAAGGAACTGCAGATGCTGGAAAATCGAATGTAGACAAAAACCTCGAGCGGTGAGGCAGAGGTTCACCTGCACCTCCTCCAACCTCATCTATTGCATCCGCTGCTCTAGATGTTAACTGCTCTACATCGGTGAGACCAAGCGTAGGCTTGGCGATTGCTTCGCCGAACACCTCCGCTCGGTTCGCAATAACCAACCTGATCTCCCGGTAGCTCAGCACTTCAACTGCCCCTCCCTTTTCCGAATCCGACCTTTCTGTCCTGGGCCTCCTCCATGGCCAGAGTGAGGACCACCGTAAATTGGAGGAGCAGCACCTCATATTTCGCTTGGGCAGTTTGCCCCACGCGGTATTAACATTGACCTCTAATCTCAGGTAGTCCTTACTTTCTCCTCCCCTTCTCAGCTCTCCCTCAGCCCTCTGGCTCCTCCTCTTCCTTTCTTCCTCCCACCCTCACATCAGTCTGAAGAAAGGTCTCGACCCGAAACGTCGCCAATTCCTCCTCTCCACAGATGCTGCCTCACCCGCTGAGTTTCTCCAGCATCATTTTTGTCTACCTATAATTTTAGGTAATTTGTATATACAGTCCCCCCCCCCACCCCCCCCGCCCCCCCCCCCCCCCCCCCACCCACCACCTCCCATCGTTTTTTAGGTCATCTGCTGGGATCCACATCTTGTGGGAAAATATTTATATAATTTCATAAATTCACGTCACAGGAGCAGAATTAGGCCATTCGCCCCATCAAGTCTACTCTGCCATTAATCATGGCTGATTTATCTTCCCCTCTCAAGCCCATTCTCCTGCCTTCTCCCCATAACCCCTGGCACCCTTACCAATTAAGTGCCTGTCAATCTCTGCCTTAAAAATACCCACTGACTTGGCCTCCACAGCCGTCTGCGGCAATGAATTCCACAGACTCACCACCCTCTGACTAAAGCAATTCCTCCCCACCTCCTTTCTAAAGGTTCATCCTTTTATTCCGAGGCTGTGGCCTCTTGTCCTAGACTCTCCCACCAGTGGAAACAGACTCTCCACATCCACTCTATTATTATTTGGCCTTTCATTATTTGGTAAGCTTCAATGATGTATAACTTTCATTCAAATATAAAAAATAACAGTCCTTTGATGAAGAAATTTCCATATTTCCATCCTCCTTAAAATGGTGTCCCTTAGTTCACTCCCAAATGTCCTTGCGCTGATGTTTGGGCAGTTGCTTCTTGTATTGGTTTCCACACTGGATGAAACTGTTGCTCTGTTTCTACTCTATTGCATCCCTTTCATGTTTTAAACACCACAATTAGATCAACCTTCTAATCCCGTGGGAGTTGAAACCACTGCCGACAGCGATTTTATGCCGAATTGTTTCACTAAAACATA